>CM046790.1:34152740-34392740 GCA_025617405.1 Perca schrenkii
GCAGCCCAGGCTACACAAACAACAGCAAAAATGAACTGCGCCAACCTGCACCATGAAACATAACATATCCTTTTTTGCCAATAATTGACAAAAAAGGATTCGGGGGTTGGGGAGTTAGTGCGTGGAAGGGAAGGGGAGGGGACAAGATGAAGAGGAGGGAGGGGCAAGCTAACTTCCATATTGTTTGACAAAACTTTGAACATCAACAAGAACTGACATCACCCAACATCGTTTAGAGAGCCATTAAGATTTATTGTGTAAAAAATCCAAAACTGATCTAAATCGAAAACTGATCTACGTCGACAAAAGCGCCAATTAATGGCCAAATTTGTTAGATAGCCTCAGAGCAGCATGCCAAACCTGCATCATAAGTTTTGTGTTGATAACATTTACTTTGGCAGAGATATTGCAATGACGGACGACGGCACGGGACACACCGAACAGATTCGAGTCACTGACCTCGCCAGACTGTCCCACGGCCGATAATCGGCCTGATGTGTCCCGGCCCTTAGTGTCCACTCTCGCTGTAAAAATAGCAGCGCGCCTTCCGTTGTCTGTGCAGCTTCAGGGGTATAATGGCTCTGCTGTGGAGATGCTGCGGCAGATGTGTCGCGTTTGCGCTCCATGTATTTCTGCCGTAATTTCGGTTTTCCATCTCCGACATAGAGCAGCGAACAGTCACTTCCCTAAACGTTCGCTCATTCAGAGACCAGAGTTTCAAACTGGACTGGTCTGTCAGGAGGTCTGAGATCTACCGTATCAGCACAGCAATCATGGCATGCACAGCAGACTATGGTACAGGCAGATTATTTTCTGAAATATAGTGACTTTATTCTTGTAATAGCCTATTATAACTTTATTTTTCTCAAAATATCATGACTCCTCCAAATCTCAGAGAACACATATTTTGAATGTACACAAAGTTTTGAACATGAGTAGAAATCTTTTTTATTTTTTGTATATTATAGCACTGCGGAATGTTTTGTTTTGAAGATTGGCCATATTCACACGATAGCTAGGCTAGGCCTATACTATTTATTTATGTTTACAATTAAATGTAAGGTTGAGCGATGGAGGAGTGAGACATGTTTTACATAGCTCCGGTAACTTTTCTTTTATTAATACACTAAACACCTGTATATCCGATTAAAAGTGCTTTAGAGTGATGTAAGGAGACACAACCAAGTGGGAATTTCAATTTAAAACGAAAGAACGATGTCAAAAAAGGGAAAACTCAAAAAGAACAACCAGCAAGAAGCAGGCCTCGATCAACCCTCGGACTCAACTGCGATGGTGGAGCCCGACTACCTGAGTGAGGAGGCGGACCCGCCGAACCGGACTGTACTGGCCGCTATTGCTGCGTTGCGAAATGAAATTACGCAGATTAAAGATGACATATGCGCCACTATTGATGTCCGTATACAGACGGTGTACACCGTACTGAGAGGCGAACTGGCTACAACAAAAGAAGAGCTGCAGACTTCCATTACAGCCCTGGAGAAAACCGCTATCTCGCATGCTAACACTATTGGGGAGATGGAGAAGTCCGCCTCACACCAGTCGGATGATGTTACCACACTTCAACGTCAAGTCACCCGCCTGAACTCTGAAGTAGAAAAACTAACTGAGAAATGCGAAGACCTAGAAGGTCGCTCGAGGAGACACAATATTCGGGTCATTGGAATCCCTGAGGGGACCGAGGGACCCAGGCCGAGAGACTTTATCGCCGGGTTGCTGCAAGAGGTGCTATCCCTGGATGAAAAACCTCTCATTGATAAAGCGCACCGGACCCTCCGAAGGCGACCCGAACCTCATGAGCCACCTAGACCCTTTGTATTGAGGCTACACTATTTTCACACGCTTGAAGACATCCTACGCAAGGCTGCAGCGGCGAAACAGCTCTACCACGGTGGTAAAAGGATCCAAATCTTCCCGGACTACCCGCCTGCCGTGGCTAAAAAGAGGGCATTATTCAACCGCACCAGGGAGTTGCTACGGGGCAGACCCGGGGTCAGATATGGCCTCCTCTATCCTGCCAGACTCCTGATAACCCACAACGCCACGCAGATCTCGTTCATAGATGCCAAAAAAGCGGAGGAATATGCCGAATGCCTCACGACATCGGGCTCGACTGAAATGAGACCGGAGGACGCTTAAACTAATGTAATCACTGCTGATGCGGAGGATCAGGATATTCAGAGAGGTGGTTTCTACTGGTGCTTATTAGTTAGCTCTTGTGGCTAGCGCTAGCACAACACTAGCTATCATCTATCTACGTGAGTTATACACTTACACACACAGCTGATGCCTCACCATCTGACTGTAAAGCCGCCACTCCCATTAGAAGAATAATTTGAAAATGTTATGTCCTGCCTCATACAGCTCGAGGTTTGCACTTTTACTGTTCTTTCTGATTTCTTATTTAGGGCCCTGACAACTGTTAAGCTAGTTCTTTAAAAATGTGGAAATGGCTCACTATTATTGCATTATATCCAATATGTTATTGCCTCCTTTAATTCGTATTGATTATTTTTACAGATGTTTATGATGTCAGTTCTCAGGTTGGAGTTGCAACTTAGCTAAATTGTTGGTCATATGTTTAAACTATTTATCTTTTTCTGTTATACAGACAATGCGAATCCCCACCCTGGGGAAAATCTGATTAGTTTTCCTTTTTAGCTATAGATATTGGGTATATGGGTATATGTGTGGGTGTGTGGGCCTGTGTATATGTCTGTATTTGTGTGTGTGTACGTGTGCGTGTGTGTGTGTGTGTGTGTGTATATATATGTTCATGTATATATATGTATGTATATATGCCCATGGATACTATATCACTATGGCACTCTAATTTTATTTCCTTCTCTTTACTAAAACACTTAAAAATGTTGTGTAAGTTACCAAGCTATGGGATCACAGATAGGTGTTAGGATCAGGTAACCAGAAGGTGTGGGGAAGTGACTTAAGTTACTGATTTATCTGTACTTACTTCCTTAAGAAGGCTCGTGCCACATTCACTTTGAATTGGCTAGAGTAGTTTTGTTTTTATTTGTTACTATGGGGACTGGGCTGACCTTGATAACGGTTTTGGGACGATCTGGGGTAGAGGGGAGGGGAGGGATAGGAAGACCTTTCACTCAAATCTTACTCGTTGACAGCTGTACTGCTATGGATACTGTACTGATCACAGATTCCTGATGTATGTTAGTTTAAACAGTGACAGCAGAGGGATGAAGGGTCTCACATTTTCCAGCTGGAATGTACGCGGTGTAAATAACCCAGTCAAGAGAGGTAAAGTTCTGACCCACCTAGAATCACTGACCTCAGACATTATGTTTTTACAGGAAACTCACTTGAAGAGTGGCTCACATGGCAGGTTAAAAGCGAATTGGATAGGGGAAGTTTACCACTCTAACTTTTCATCCAAAGCAAGAGGTGCGGCCATTCTACTGAGAAAAGGTGTACCCTTTTTATAGAAAAAAACAATCACTGACAAAGAGGGCCGTTACCTTATAGTAATGGGTGAAATCCACAACATCTCCCTCACTCTAGTAAATTTATATGCTCCCAACATAGACAACCCCATATTCTTTCAGAAGGTTTTTTCACTGATACCAGACATCTCACAAACACACTTGATAATAGGGGGCGACTTTAACACTGTCCTCGACACATATCTTGATAGGTCCTCCACGAAGAGACTACCAATTGAATTTTTAAATACGTTCATCAATAACACGAATGTACTAGATATATGGATAGCGATGAACCCTTCAGGTAGGGACTATTCATTTTATTCACCTGTACACAACTCCTACAGTAGGATAGACTACTTCCTGGTAGATGCCAGACTTATACCGTCTACATTGAATGCTAAATATCACAGTATTGTGATTTCGGATCACAGCCCACTCACCTTTTCGTTGTGTTTAGATCACCTAGATAAGCCACACACCTCTTGGAAACTGAACTCGCACTTACTCACTGAAAATAAATTTTGCGAATACTTAAAGGACCAGATTTCTCTGTACTTTGAAATAAATGACAACCCTGATACCTCTCCCTCCATCCTCTGGGAAGCATTCAAGGCTTACATAAGAGGCTGTATCATCTCGTTCGAAGCGTCTAGGCGAAAAGAAAATAAGACCAAATTAAAAGAATTAGAAAATCAAATTAAATTACTTGACATGGACAATGCCCAGTCCCCCTCTGTTATATTGCACACGAAAATAGCAACACTTAAATATGAATATAACAAAATCATCTCTGCAAAACTAAGTAAAGCATTCCTCTATACTCGGCAAAAATATTTTGAATTTGGTGACAAACCACACAAATTACTAGCTAGACAACTCAGAAAAATGGATAATGACAGAACGATACACAAGATAAAAGCTCACAATAATACAATACTTACAAAGCCTAAAGATATTAATGACAGGTTTCTGGGATTTTATACTGATTTGTATACTTCAAAGACCACTTCAGACTCTGTAACTATTAATGCAGTTTTAGACAAATGTGAGCTTCCCAGACTGAGTGAGGAAGACTGTGATTCTTTGAATTCTGATCTCACAATTGCAGAGGTTCGGAACGCCATTGCCTCCCTAGAGAGTAATAAGACACCTGGTCCTGATGGACTTCCAGGAGAATTATACAAAATATTTAGTGAAAACCTATCCCCTTACCTATTGAAATTATATGAACATGCCCAGATACAGGGTAACTTACCCCCCACCCTAACTGAGGCTGTGATCACATTAATTCACAAGAAAGGGAAGGACTCACAGGAAGTAGGCGCTTATCGTCCTATCTCCCTCCTCAATGTCGATGGGAAATTATTTGCTAAGATACTGGCCAACAGGCTGAATCCTCTATTGGGAAAGCTAGTTCATATGGACCAGACAGGTTTCATACCAAATAGGAGTGTTACTTTCAATCTTAGACGTCTCTTCAATATTATATATACAAAGAGAGGTCCACCTACTGATCTTGTCATACTTGCACTTGATGCCGAGAAGGCATTTGACCGGATTGAGTGGTGTTACTTATTTGAAGTTCTCAATAGGTTCAATTTCGGAAATAAGTTCCTGTCACTAATTAAACTCATTTATAAAAATCCCACGGCTCAAATCCTAACAAACCGGACAATATCCTCCCCGTTTAGATTACACAGAGGGACAAGGCAGGGATGTCCACTATCCCCTTTAATTTTTGCTCTGGCTATCGAGCCACTAGCCCAATGTATCAGAATAGAACCCCAGATTTATGGATACTCCACCAAAGACACGAATAATAAGATATCATTATACGCAGATGACATCCTTTTATATATAACGCAGCCTCAAATTACTATCCCAAATCTTTTGGACAAGATCAACCTGTTTGGGACTTTCTCGGGTTATCGAATCAATTGGACTAAAAGTGTTTTAATGCCGGTCCATATGAGTGACTTAACACACCTGTATCACTTTCCATTCACAGTCTCTCCAGACAAATTTACCTATTTGGGGACAGAAGTGACAAAGCAGTACTCCTCTCTATTCCAGGCAAACTTCCCCCCTCTAATAGAGCGTTTACAGACTAGAATATCATTCTGGGACATGCTCCCAATTTCTTTAATTGGGAGAATTAATGCTATTAAGATGATTTTCCTCCCGCAATTGTTATATTTATTTCAAAACATCCCAATTCTTCTAAAAAAATCCTTTTTTAAGCACCTCGATTCTCTAATAGTTCCTTTCCTGTGGGGATACAAGGTTCACAGAATAGGCAAAAAACATCTCTGTAGGCCAAAACCAAAGGGGGGATTAGCACTCCCAGACTTTTTGCTATATTACTGGGCCTCGGCGATTAAGATGTTTACCTTTTGGTTAGACACATCAATACCAATGTCTGATTGGCTAATGCTGGAGCGGGAGGACTGCCACCCATATTCTATGGCCGCGGTCCTACTGGCTCCGGCTGCGGTTAATAAGTCCCTGTATAACAATAATCCCATCATACATAGCATGACCCGTACCTGGAAACAAATCAAGACCACCTTCAATCTTAAACCAATCTCTCTTCTGTTACCCATCGCTAAGAACCCCACATTTGCCCCCTCCAGTCTGGATGGTGCCTTTTCTAGGTGGAGTGAGAGGGGTATCCAATGTATTGGTGACTTATACGTGGGAGGTGTTTTTGCTTCATTTAAACAACTACAGAGGAAGTACGAGCTGGGGAATAATAACTTCTTCCGTTACTTACAAGTTAGGGACTACGTTCGTAAATACTTAAGAGAATTTGAGACTGAATCACAATCGAAAATAGATGACTGTCTGAAACTGTCTCCTAACGAAAGTAAATTGATGTCCCGCATCTATAATGATCTCTTATTAATAAGTTCCCCATCGACTGAAAATTATAAACTTAAGTGGGAAGAGGAACTTGGTGTATCCATCCCAGATGATTTATGGAAAGAGAGTCTTGAAAACATACATAATTGTTCAGATAACGCCAGACACTGTCTCGTCCAATTTAAAATTATACATAGGCTTCATTACTCAAAGGAGAAACTACATAACATATACCCAGAGGTGTCACCTAGGTGTGATAAGTGCCACTCTGCCGTAGCAACACTTCTCCATAGTTTCGCTCTATGCCCAAGGGTCCAATTGTTCTGGATCGATATATGTAACATTATGTCTGAGGTCATAAATACTTCAATCAAACCTGAACCTCTGTTAATCATTCTTGGAATATCAGAGACCTTCAGGAAACTGAGTGTGGCACAACAGCGTTTTCTCTCTTATTGTTTAATAATAGCAAAGAAATTGATCCTCATCTTATGGAAGTGCACAACTGTACCTACCTCTAAGATGTGGTTAGAGGATTTAATTAACACACTTCATTTGGAAAGGATAAGGTATACGCTAAAAGACAGGCTCAAATTATTCCATAAAACATGGAAACCCTTCATATCATACCTCAAAACTACAAATCCAGTACAACAGTCCACATCCTAGCACACGATATATGACAACTGTTTTGGTTTTAGAGTGAGGGTCTCTGCGAGGGGGGGTGGATGGGTCGAGATACATGGGGAAGGTTAATCGGGCGGACAGGGGGTCGGGATAGAGTGGTGAATCGTAGTCAGCCTGGTGGTGTTCTTTCATTCATTTTGTGTTGTTACTACTTGTCTTGTTTTGCTTTATCTTTGTTTATTGTTGTACCACTTTAAGTTTACAGTTGAATTAGTTATATAAAAAAAAAGACTCAGACTGTATAAATGGAGTGTATGTTAAATCGCATGCTTTAATAAAAAGATGTTTGATACAATTAAATGTAATGGTACATATCTGTTAACATTTTGATAATATGAACAAGTAAACAACACTATATAAACAAGAAGTTCAATAATAGTTGTAATGTCTGCTTTGTTACATATTCATTGTATTCTTTGCCAGTCAGGAAGTGCACTGTTTTGAAGATGTTTACAGGTTACAGTAAACCTGTAATTTATTGCACTATAGAAGGTTTTGTTTTGTGACCAGGGCTTGACATTAACTTTTTTGCTCAGCAGCCACTGTGGCTAGTGTTTTTTCAAAACTAACAGCCTTGCCGCATTTTCACTAGCTGCTATTTTGTGGAAAATTACGTTTTATTCGGTTTTATTTGAATAAAGTTATAAAGACTAAAGAATAAAGACTATGGTGTGCTACAATTATCTTGAAGAAACAGATTAACAATCCTTTTAAATGAGCACGGAAAACACCGAAATCAAGACTACATAAAATATGACACTGCCGTCATCAAATATTCAGCTGTGATAATGTGTGTAAAGCTCCTTTTTGTATGAAACATGCAACTGAATAAGATACAGACATAGAAAGAGTAGCTTCTTATTTGCATAGGCTAGGTAGTGCAGGGGTGGAGAAGATTAGTTGAAAGTGATTTGGAGCGTTCGCGTGTATGGGATAATTTTTGTGACTTTAATTCCAAGCGAAACTTTTCAAGTATCAAACAAAAAACACTAACTCGAAAAATTGTCACCTCAAAGGTAAAACTTAAAAATTGCAAACAAAATATTTGTGTAGTCGTAAACTATTGCTATTTTGTTTAATTTGTTTTAATTTGTCCTTTTGTTTACAGTTCCGTCTTTTGCTCTCTCCATCACGTTTGCAGTTTTGCTCCCAGCTTTCTCGTTTGCGCTTCCAAATTCTTTACTTGCAATTCTGGCACAAACATCTTACATTGGCTAATGAGTTTTTGAATTTTAAAGAAATGTATTTCAATGGAAGCATATTTCGTGATCACAGAACGATGACGGTAGCGAATAGTATCGATAAGGCGAAAGTCCGCGCAGGGAGGTTGGTCGGGGTGGTGCATGGGTCAAACAACGCAGGACTTTCACCCTGGAGACCGGGGATCGCGTCCCGTGTTTTGCAGTTCCTTTCCTCGTTATTCTCTTCCTAACCACAACCGTCCCGTTGTTGTGGCGTTTCATTTCCCCGTTGTTGTGTGCCCCTCCGCCCGGGGATCGCGTCCCGCGAGTGGCGTCCTGTCCCGTTGTTGTGGCCAGCATGTGGCGTTTCGTTTCCCCGTTGTTGTGTGCGCCTGCACCTGGGGATGCGCCCGGGGATCGCATCCCACATGTGGCGGTCCGTCCTGTTGTTGTGGCCGGCGTGTGACGCCTCATTTCCCCGTTGTTGCGTCCCCCAGAGCAGGTTCGAAAATCATGACCTGTACACGTTCATTCGTGGCGTGTACACAAAATAAATGTCAAAATCGTGACTATTTCACGACCTGGCCTGAGACCGGGTTGCTGCACCTGATGTTTCAGTGCAGCTAACGTTAGACTTTGGAGGACACACAAACCACTCCACAGCGGATTCCTACAAGATTAATAAAGTGTAAGTATTGATCATACATATTGTCTGTGATCTACGTTGCAAGCATGGTTACTAGACGTTTGTTGTTTTGTTATGTTAAGTTACTAGCTAGCTAGTAAAGCTGTGTAAGTTAGCATTTAACGTTAGCTAACGTTAGCTAATTGTTATCTAAAACAAATGCTAGCCAAGTCAAGTAACTTTGGCTTACTGTAGCTGTGTTACTGAGTTTATTTGCCATGGGAATCATGTAGGCTTAGTGAGGCCTTCCTCAATGGAGCTGTATTAATTATCGTCTTCTCTCTGTAAAACAATGAAACAGTGTGACCTGCAGGACCCGAGCAGAGCTACGATGCTGTCCCAGGTAGGTCGGTAACGTAGCTATATAGTCTATTATGACAAATTATTATCCAGCTAGGGTATTAGTTAAGTTGAACAATGTAGAAACTGTGAATATAATTTATTCTATCAAAGATTGACACATACATTAGATAATGTTCCATCTGTACAAACTGTTTCTTCTTTTATTGCTGCAAGATGGCAGATAACTGACATATTTTTTTGTAAATTTTAATGCTGTAAATTTCAACAATATTTAGAATTAATGCATATTGTTAATACTGTCCAAACTATGTACTTTAACTAACACACCAGGCCCTTGACAAAATCTTTGCTTAGTGATCATTATTGTTTGATGTGATGTGCATGGCTGATGAAGCACAAGTCCTGGCAGATTACCCAAGGGGAAAAGCAGATGGATCATTTGAACATGAAGCCATATTGTACTTTACACATGTAGTCAACATGGAGGTAGGAATCTAGAAAGTGTGATCAATAATATTCGAGAAATAAGTGTTCCAGTAGTGATTATGAAAGCTAGAAAAATGTTCCTAGAGTGCAAAGGCTTTATTAAAATTATGTATTATTGAGCTAAATTCAAACACTTTTTATCATCTAATAAGGTACTTCAAGCTTTACAATAAGAAGTCAAGGAAGTGAAGAGCTACAGCCACATCCTAGCCCTTCAAAGAGCTGTCCTGCAGAAAAGGCTTACGTCCAGACTGGAGTGGTGGGCCATCAGTGAGCTCAGGAGACCAGATGATCCCAGGCGTCTAGGAGTTGTGTGTGATATTTCTGCACCACCCTCAGAAGTGTCGTAGGATCTAGCTCAGAACCTTGCCCACTCAAAACTGGGGTTCCTCAGGGATCAGTCCTGGGTCCCCTCCTCTGTCATCCAGTCGCACGGCTTTTCTTATCACAGCTACGCAGATGACACCCAACTATTTCTTTCTTTTCCTGAGTCTGAAACTCAAGTAGCAGCACGTATCTCGGCCTGTCTGACTGACATCTCTTCTTGGATGTCCGCATACCATCTGAAACTCAACCTTGACAAGACTGAGCTCCTTTTCATTCCAGGGAAGGGCTCTCCTACCCAAGACCTGACTATAACAATTGACAACTCTGTGGTAGTCCCCACCCAGACTGCTAAAAACCTAGGTGTGACACTTGATGACCAACTCTCCTTCACTGCTAACATTGCTGCAACCACCCGATCGTGTTGATACATGCTGCACAACATCAGAAGGATACGTCCCCTTCTAACACAGAAGGCGGCTCAGGTTCTGGTTCAGGCTCTAGTCATCTCACGTCTAGACTACTGCAACGCCCTCCTGATTGGCCTGCCTGCATGTGCCATCCGACCTCTGCAGCTCATTCAGAACGCAGCAGCTCGACTTGTCTTCAACCTCCCCAAGTTCTCTCACACTACACCGCTCCTCCGCTCTCTTCACTGGTTACCAGTGGCTGCCCGCATCCGCTTCAAGACACTAGTACTTACATACAGGGCCACGAACCGATCAGCCCCAGCTTACATCCAGGACATGGTCAAACCATATACCCCAACCCGCTCACTTCGCTCTGCATCAGCCAAACTGTTTGCTGCCCCCTCACTGCGAGGGAGAACTAATCACTCAACGAAATCCAGACTGTTCACTGTCCTGGCTCCCAAATGGTGGAACGAGCTCCCCATTGACATCAGGATGGCTGACAGCCTACACATCTTCCGCCGAAGGCTAAAAACACATCTCTTCCGACTGCACCTCGGATAAAATAACTCTTGATCCTGCACTTTCATGTCTCTTTGTAGCTTTGCTTACTTAAAGCTAATGTATTTGCACTTAATACTTGTTGTCTCGAGTTTGTACCTTCAAAGTTGAAAGCACTTAATTGTAAGTCGCTTTGGATAAAAGCGTCAGCTAAATGACATGTAATGTAATGTAATGTCGTTGCAGACACAAGTCAGCAGAGAAATACAGCTTGCCTTAGGTGAAACTGAATATGTGAAATATATACATAACCCAATTAGTCAGTATGTTTGTGTATTGTTGGTGATGAAAAACTGATCCTGACCTGTGATGTACTGCAAATAATGACTGACACTGACGAGTTCCAGCTTCTTCTACTACCCCAGCAAAATACCTTCAAATATCCATTATGTATGTGAAGTTTTATATTGGACTAAAAATAAAGAATTATAATAGTCTCAACCTTATTTCCTGTATTATATAATAAACCAAACAGACAAGGGTGAATGTAAAAAAAGTGTTTTAATATATTATGTGCATTTTAAAATATAATTACAGTGAAACAATGTAAACACAAATTAAATTACAGGACAGTATACTGTAGTAGGATATATTGACATACAATGGCCTTAAAATCTACAAGTACACAAATAAAAATAAACTTAAGAAAAAGGTTATTGTAAGTGTTAATTGAGTATCTCAGTAAAATATGATCAGTACATACTCTATTGGTCTATACCCTGGCTGTTAGAAGCCTTTACAAATGGAGTGTTTCCTCCACAGAGAGACCGAAGGCTCCTCTCCCTCTGCTGCGACCACGTCCTCTTGGTTGGACTGCCTGCTGCCTGATGTGAGCTGTGATAGAAAATTAGCCATACATTGTCCTGTGACACCCAGACACTGTCCATGTGACTCCCATGTCACAGGACAGTCATGGGAGTCACAGGACAGGATAAATATACCCAAAATGCACTGAATTGCAACCAAGATAGTAGGGGTGGTATGGTTCATGAAAAAACATCTGGACTTCCGGGTTGACGCTGGTCTGCGATGCACGTGTAGCTTACTAGCTCTGCGCCAACAACACCTTAAACTCCACATTTTACTTAATAAAATCAACCAACTTACTTCAAAATCGAGACATCATGGCACAAGGAAAGACGAGAGGCAAGCGAGAAGGGGACTGCTTGTCACCATTAAGAAAAAAACGATGATAAGCATGCCGAATTGCCACAGCAGTGAATATGGCGCTGAAAGAGCAACAGAGTGCCCTCAACTTGATGATACAGTCCGCTGTAAAGGAAGCCATAAATAGCATCTTAATCCCACAACTAGCAGAACTAAAAACTCAGATACAGCATACAGAGGATACCATGGGTGTATTGGCCAAAGATGTGGAAGGCTATTCAAAATAACACTGCTAAAGTTGACTCGCTACAGGCTGCACTGAGGGCTAGCAAGCACCAGGTTAACGGTCTCCAGCAACAAGTTGGCGATCTCACCTCTAAACTGACCCAGATTGAAGACCACAGCCGACTGTGTAACCTCAGACTGGTGGGGCTGAAGGAGGGTGAGGAAAGATCCCGCCGGCTTTCTGATTACAAATCTACCTAAGTGGATACGAGCATTGCGAGACTGACCTGTCCGCATAGAACGAGCCCACAGGCTTTACAGCGCAGAGAAGGATGCTAACAACAACCGTCCACGTACATTGATCTTCAAGCTACTGGACTATAACGATCGGCAGGCGATTCTGAAGGGAGCCAGGGCCCAAAAGATTAAGCATGCTGAACACGACCTGCTGTTCTTTCCCGATTACAGCAAAGATACAACCACAAAAAGAAAAGCTTTTGTCCCTATCTACAAGAAAATGACCTCGCTTGGATTACAGCCATTTCTGCGTTACCCAGCCCATCTTAAGGTTGCTTTCCAGGGGAAAAGCCTCAACTTTGATACCCCATCCGACGCAGAGAACTTTCTTCTCAACACTTTCCAGACGACCTCCAGTCTGCAACTCCGTGGAGTTTCACAGCCGCAGCAACCAGGCGAGATGGAGGCAGCCCCTCCGCAGTAACCTCTAAACTAGCCTAGTGTCATGTAAGCTTGTATTTCTTGGTATATGTTTCGTTCATTTTATTAGTCAGTATCACTTGAGCTGTAAATAGCATTCATTCAGCCAAGTTATCTAACATTAAGACAGACAGACTGCTCCAAGTCTGCCAGGGAATCACCAGCTCACTATATTATTATTTATCGCCTTTTATTGGATGACTTATGATCTCCCCGATCGCAACGTTATGCATTTATTTGTATTTCAGTACGGGGAGTTTCAGTAACGTTATTAAGGGTTGTTGGGGACTGCTTTGCATGTCTGCGTAACCGAATGGTTATGGCGTGTGTGCTGTTCCAAGCCTTGGGCTCTACGAGAGTCTGGCGGTTTGCATGTGTGTACATAGTTGTGTTGTGTAATTCACGATTTGTTTCTGATACAGTACGACAAGTTGCTCTTACTGCGTGCATTCCCCTTAATTTGTGTATCCTATGTATTTTTATTTGTGGGTCTTTTTTTATACTGCTTTGTATTCCAAGTGTACAAATAATTAGATGGCCAACTTGAATATTATCAGGTGGAATGTTAGAGGTTTAAACTCGCCCATTAAGCGCACTCGCTGCCTAGAATTTCTCTGATGTAAACAAGTGTCTGTCGCATTGATTCAGGAAACGCACCTGACAGAAAATAACGTACAGCGGTTCCAAAACAAACACTACAAAGTTGTAGCTCACTCGTGCGCCTCTTCCAAGTCAAGAGGTGTATTAATTCTTGCAGAAAGAAAATTACAATATGTAGTGGTGGACAATGGAAAAGATAACGATGGTAGGTTTGTTTATATTCTTCTTGCTATTAAAGCTGCTGTAGGTAAGATTGTGAAGAGCCAGGACTTTGCTAACAAATTTGAACATCGACAACTTCTCAGTCCCTCCCCCTTTCTGCTGCAGCCCAAACCGTATCCTAAGCCCCTCCCACACAAGGGAGTTTGACAGAAATGCCGGCATGTCAGACAGACAACATTTTCAATAACTAAACACTAACACAATGTTAACTTTACTCACCAACAGTAAAACGATGCTAACTAGCAGGCTAGCGTTAGCCATTTCAGCATCATATCAGACCGACCACTGTGCAAACGTTACTATCATCCTCACCAACGTAGCTTTGTGGACTTTTGACTACTAATAACCAAGTGAAAGATAAATCATTCATGGTAATTACCTTACCCAGTTACCTGTCGAGAAGAAATGTGGCTACGTCTGCATCGTTCTTCAGATCTTTAAAATCTGAAGAACCTCTGAAAAGCCACTTCACCACCGGAGTTTTGGGAAACTTTTCTGCAGCTCGTGCGCGGGGAGGGGGGACGGGAGAACGCTATATATGCGTGTATGTGCCTGAGCAGTGATTGACAGGCAGATAGACACCCCCTGTGGCCCTGATTGGAGAAAATCAACCGGGAGCGGTGGAATTTTGCCAATCGCAGTACAGGCTGTAGGTGGTGCCAGAGGAGCTGGATTTTTTTAAAATTACATAATTCATGTCAGTTTCAGCAAATGTGACAGAAAGTTAGTTTTATAAGACTTACCTACTGCATCTTTAATTATGCAAAGATTTTGATAGCCAACATATATGCACCAAACATGTTTGATGTTCATTTTTTACCCTCCATCAGTGATTCTTTGTTGAGATACCATGACTGTCACAGTATTATAGTAGGCGATTTTAATGCAACAGTGTGTCCAGAATTGGATAAGTCCAGTAGTACATCCTCTACCACACTGCCTCCCTCATCACTGTCTCTCAGATCATTCTTAGCAGAACTAAACATTGTGGATCTCTGGCGTCTCCGCCATGACAAAGTTAAGGCATACTCTTTCTACTCTGACCGCCATGGCTCTTCCTCCAGAATTGATTATATATTTGTCAGTCTGTCCATCATAAATAGCACAAGTCATGTTAGTATGCTACCCATTTTACTCTCTGACCATGCCCCAGTTATGTGTACACTGACACCAATTATTAATCACCCCAAAGTGCACAGGTGGAGGTTCAATGATTCTCTCCTCAGTACTAAAACCTTTTTAACACATGAAAGAACAGCTTTACGAATTTATCATCCACAACAAAGGAAGCTGCACCAATGCTCAAATATTGTGGGAATCCGCTAAATGTTTCATTAGGGGTATATGTATTGGCTTTTCTTTCTGAAAGTAGCAAACGGCTTAATGACATTGAGAGACAGATTACACGAATAGAGCAGGAGCAATTAACAACGCCTTCAGTAACCAACATAAACCTACTCACTGCGCTTAGAGGGGAATACCGAAGTATATCCCTTGAAAAAGCGGAGTTCATATTGCATAGAACAAAGCAAAGATACTACTATGATGGTGATCATCCAAGCAGGCTACTAGCCCTTAGACTTAAACAATGTGAATCAAAAGCACTAATCAATGCAATTCGTACAACAGAGGGCCAAGTTGTAACACAACCTGATACTATTAATAACGAGTTTAAAGCTTTTTACTGTAACCTCTATTCATTAGAAGGCCTACTGGATGTGGAGAGGTGTGACACATTTCTTCATAGTCTTGCACTGCCTACATTAGATAGTGATGACATGGCAGGCCTGGAAAATCCTATAACATTGAAAGAACTTGAATCAGCAGTGAAATCCTTGAATAGAGGCAAATCACCTGGTCTAGACCGCCTACCCCCTGAATTTTATGTAGTATTCTGGAACCAGGTAGGACCATTAATATTAGACTCTATAAACTATGCAATTAAACAGGGATCATTTCGTAGAGATCAAAGGAATGCATTGATTACCGTCCTCCTTAAAAAAGGCAAGGACCCACTGGAATGCTCCAGTACCGGCCTATCTCGCTGATTTTTGGAGATATGAAAATCTATTCTAAGGTGCTGGTGTAACAGCCTGGAAATACGAAATAGAAATGATCACTCAGACAACGATGCTTTCTCTCCAGTAGCTCCACCGAGAATGAGGCATTGCGCTGAGAGCTCCCGCTTCCGACCTTGCAGACATAACTAATCAATCACGGATCAGTTTTCTCAAAAAGGTTAAACTAACCGATCACAGATCCGAAATCTTTAACAGGTAGCTACAGCTTACATATACAAATGTTCTCAAATAGTATTTACTATGTTAAACATTTTAGAAAATTTCTTTACCTTCTTGAAAGGAAAAAGTTTAACAAGCATTTACTTTTATAAATTTACTTTACTCATGAATTAAATTCTGATCTCCTTGATCTGATCTTTGGCTCAACAATTCTATATCAAATCAACCTATTACACACTCCCCTGCAAAATTAGATGTCGTCATAAATTTCATAAACTGGGATGTTTTCTCCCACCTGCAGGATCACAATGTGGATAGTCTCTTCCCAGTGGTTACGGAGCTTCCCAGTGCCTCCTCTTGGTGTCAGATTTCGAACAAGGACACGATCACCAGGATACAAGACTGATGTTCTCACTTTGCCATCATAGTGTCTTTTACCTCTCTCTGTGGACTTCTTTACATTATCTCGTACTATGTCATTGGCTTCCTGCATTTCTCGCTTCCATTTCTCCATGTACATTCGGTGATCTGTTTTCCCTGTTTCTGAAGTAAAACCAAATAGGAGGTCAATAGGTAACCTTGGGGATCTTCCGAATAACAGGTAGAAGGGAGAGAAACCGGTTACATCACAGCATGTACAGTTATATGCGTAGATCAACTTATTCAAGGATTATTTCCAGTTTGTCTTCTGTCTCTCAGTGAGTGTTCTTAACATTTGTAACAACGTCCGGTTAAAACGTTCAACTTGCCCATTACCTTGGGGGTGATATGGTGTTGTTCGAGATCCAAGTACACCACAGTTCTTTTTCAGCTAGGCAAAGAGCTGGTTTTCAAACTCACCGCCTTGATCATGGTGTATTCGTGCTGGTAGTCCAAACTTTAGGGCAAAATCGTTGAATATTCGATCAGCTACTGTTTTGGCAGACTTGGAGGTGGTGGCGTAAGCCTGGGCAAAACGGGTGAAGTGGTCAACGATTACCAATATATATTCGTATCCGCCCTTACATTTGTCCAAGTGGAGAAAATCAATCGACACAAGTTCAAAGGGTTGCGTTGTGATGATACTGGTAAGTGGTGCCCGTGTTTCTTTACATGGTGTCTTTTGTTTCAGACAGGTACAAGTTCTTGCCACATAATGTTCAATTTCCTTTTGCATGTAAGGCCAGAAGAATCTATCTCTAATCAGTGATGTTTTTCGATCAATGCCTTGATGTCCCATCTCATCATGCAACTCTTTTAGTGCTGTGGTCTTATAGCGCTCAGGTAATACAAGCTGTGTTTTGTTTGCAGTTCTTCTACGGAGAATACCATCTTCATCAATTTGAAGTCTTTCCCACTCACGTAGCAGACACTTGCTGTGCATACTGAGGGCTTTAAATTCCTGTCCTGCTGGTTTTTTGTCTTCCAATTTGCACTGCAATATTGGAGCAATGTCTTTGTCATCTTGTTGTGCTTGTTTGATCTCAGCAATTGACAATGTTTTTTGTGTGTCTGCATTAACTTTTAAACATTGCAGAGAGGAAAGGGCTGAACAAACCCACGGTGAACTGGAGTCTTGAGTCTCAACAGCTTGGGTTGTCGCTGCTATGCAATCTGATGTGAGCTCTTCTACACACTGTTCCATCATCCCCTCAACTTCTAAAGACATTCTTGACAGGCTATCGGCATCCACATTTTCTTTCCCAGGACGATATCTGATGGTAAAATGGAAGTCTGCTAGCTCTGCTACCCATCTACATCCAGTTGCGTTGAGTTTAGCACTTGACAGGACGTATGTAAGTGGATTGTTGTCGGTAAATACAGTGAAAGTTGGTGCGTAGTACAGGTAATCTCTGAATTTTTCTGTGATTGCCCATTTTAATGCAAGAAATTCCAACTTTCCTGAATGGAGATGGTAATTCCGCTCAGCAGCAGTCAATGTACGGGAACTGTAGGCTATCACACGGAGTTTGCCATCTTGTTGCTGGTATAAGACTGCTCCAAGGCCTTGATTTGAGGCATCTGTGTGGAGGATGAACGGTTGCGAGAAGTCTGGGAACCCGAGGACTGGAGGCTCAACCAGGCAGTCTATCAGCCGCTCAAAAATGCGTTGATGATCTTCAGTCCACTCAATCTGCTTGTATGATTACTCCTTTCCCCTTTCCTGTGAAACGTCTTACGTTTGTCCTACTTTGTGGCACATTGTTGTCCTCTGTTGTCCCTTTCAGCAAGTCATACAGTGGCCCCGCTATCCGTGAGAAGTTTTGTATGTACTGCCTGTAATAGCTTAATAAGCCCATAATTGCTCGTAGCTCTCCTACGTTACTTGGTCTCTTATCTTTCAAAGCTCTCACAGCAATGGTGTCAGTTGGGTCAATTTGACTCCCTTCAGCTGAAACAATCCTTCCCAGATAGCGGACCTTACGTTTGAATAATTCACATTTGCTGGGCTTTAATTTGACTCCGTATTTCCTCAATAACTGGAGCACTTTTCTGACATGACTGACATGGTCGTCGAATGATTGACTGTACACTAGCGTGTCATCTAAGTAAGGGACACAGATGTTGTCTCGCGCTTCCTCCAGACACTCCTCCATGCAGCGTTGGAAGGCTGCTGGTGCATTCATTAGCCCGAATGGGATTCTTATCCATTCGTATAAGCCCCATGGAGTCACAAATGCAGTCAAAGGCCTGCTGTCTTCATCCATAAAACCTTGATGGTAGGCCTTTCCTTGGTCTAATAAGGAAAACCATGAGTGGCCACCAAGACTGTCAAGGATATCCTGCACTCGAGGAATTGGTTGTCTATCAGGATGAGTCTTCTTGTTTAATTCCCTGTAGTCGATGCAAAGACGTAGGCTTCCATCTTTTTTCCTTACACAGACAATTGGTGAAGCATAAGATGAGTTGGATTTCTTTACCCAACCTTGTGCAATGAGATTGTGTAGGTAATCTTTCATCTCTTTGTACAGGGGCTTCGGTACTGACAGGTAAGTGCGTGCTACTGGATCCATGTCTTTCAATGAGATGCTTAATTTTAGTTTCTCTATTTGTCCGATGTCATCATCAGACTTGGAAAAACATGAGCACTCTTCTCGGAGCATATTCTGCACCACTTCTCTCTCTGGTTCGGTCAGATGGCTTAGGTCGATTGGTGGATCCCATGAGCTCTCAGTAACTTGTTCGGTATCTGCATTCACATGACACACTGAGACTGGGGGGGATTATCAGATTTCTCCAAAATGGTAGCTGGATAAACTGCTTGGACTTGCTGTACTGTGCCCACAACAGTTTTTCCTGATAACTCAATATCGTGATCAGTGGGATTTTGCACATCAAGAACAATGTACGGTGAAACACCTCTTCTGATCGTCACCAAAGTCTCACAGAATTCGAGGCCTTCAGCCCATTGTGGGTTAAGGTCAGGCTCGAAGAGAAGTGTAGTGTCTTTCTTTAATGGCCAGGTTTGCACTTTGCAGTCAATCTGGACAGAGGTGTGTTTCGGCACGATGACTCTCCCTTTTGTCGTTCTCACCATGTAGTCACACAGCTGTTCAGTAGTCACAAGATCAATGAAGGCTGGAACACTTCCTTTCTCGAGAGTGGGAAAAGTTGCCTTTAATGTCTCATGGAACTGCTCTTTTTTTGCAGCATCCAGTTGTTCTGCAGTACAAATTTTTATTATTTGCTCAATGACATTGTAGCCTAGGATGGGCTGCGAAAGTCTTCCACCTTTCATCACTAACATGGGGACCACAAGTTCTTTGGGGTTAGCACCTTCTGCAGCTAGTCAACCCAGCAATCGTTAGAAAATCACAAATTCCAATCAAATTGTCTCTCGTTAACATGTACAAAGCACCACCAACTTCAAGCTTCAAGTCATCGATCTCCGAGGACTCCATTTCAATCTTGGACCCGTGGATAATGTCAGTGTGGTGAAGTTACTTCTCTGCAGAATGGAAAACGCAGCTCTCCTGGCACCCGTGGTTAACCTCAGATTGCATGCAAGTCCCCCTCGGCAGGCACAGAACCACCACACGCCATCGCCCAACCTGGCTGTCGATGTGTAATAAGGTGAATGATGATCGGGGACGTCTATCAGGGACAGCTGGCCCTCGTCACATTCATCCCAGCGGTGCCTCCAAATGTAACAGCCTGGAAATACGAAATAGAAATGATCACTCAGACAACGATGCTCTCTCTCTGGTAGCTCCACCGAGAATGAGTCATCGCGCTGAGAGCTCCCGCTTCCGACCTTGCAGACATAACTAATCAATCACGGATCAGTTTTCTCAAAAAGGTTAAACTAACCGATCACAGATCCGAAATCTTTAACAGGTAGCTACAGCTTACATATACAAATGTTCTCAAATAGTATTTACTATGTTAAACATTTTAGAAAATGTCTTTACCTTCTTGAAAGGAAAAAGTTTAACAAGCATTTACTTTTATAAATTTACTTTACTCATGAATTAAATTCTGATCTCCTTGATCTGATCTTTGACTCAACAATTCTATATCAAATCACCCTATTACACTGGTCACTCGTATGGAAACCATAGTGGGCAAACTCATACACTTTGATCAAACAGGATTCCTTAAAGGGAGGGTTGCATCTGATAATATCAGAAGGCTCCTTCATATTGTTGTTGCTGACTCCCTTAAAGAAGACTGTGCTGTTTTCTCGCTTGATGCAGAAAAGGCATTCGACGGGGGTATTTATGGATGGTCCTGGAGAGATTTGGAAATTGACCTACTTCCACCACTAGGTGGCGCTATAGGAGAAAAAACGCGTACACCCGACATTCAAAACCCATACATCTACGCGTTCCATGGATCCAACTGAATCACGTGGTATAGGCCACGCCCATTTCAGCCTAGACTTTTATGCGTGAAAAATCGTGATTTATCAAAAACCTACTTTTTCGAACTGTTGTCCGCGAGGCCAGATGAAAACCCAAAAACAAAGAAATGTCAGAATCTATGTCATTCCTTGCTTTACAACATATATAACATTGTTAGTATTAACAGAATAACCATATAATCACTTAGATAGATGTGTTTTGAGAAGCAAACTATATCATTGCTTAGAGTGTGTGTGTTGAAACCCAAAAACAATAACATATATCTTGCTTATATATTAATCTGTTTTTGCTTATGTATTAATCTGTCTTTTGGGAAAGATTCATTATGCCCCTCTCAGCTGTAGAGGGGTTCCCTTGCGCTCGCTGAGTGTAAGGGAGGAAAAGAAAAAGAAAAAAGACTATCTCTGAGAAGCGGCTTTGAATACCTCTGTTAAACAGAGGCCAGAAAGTGCTTCTTCTCTCTTAGTTTGCCCAGACGCTCTTTTCGCTGCGTTTTGGGGAAGATTTATTTGCCCTCTTTGACACCGGAGAGGAGATTACCTGCGCTCATATGAGTGTGGGAGAGATAGGGGGAAAAGAGAAGCAGCTTTAAATACCTCTGTTAGAGCGGAGGCTTTATCTTTATTTTTAGTTTTTAGTTTTATTTTGTAGAGGACCACTTGCTTTTAATTTCTGCTTTTGTCACAAAATAATAAAAATCACCTGAGTCCGACTTTGGACTAGGAGAGCCAACTTTTGCCAGTTCCTTATTTTTCTCTGGGATCGTCTTGCCCGCTGTCAAGCAGGGAGGGTTTCCCCCCTTACGGGGGTTAGTGACTCCTCTTTAACCGCCCGTGGAGAGTTGCCTCCTGGCGGGCGGGGCGTTATCTCCTAGTGGGAGTGCATTTCCCTATCTGCGCGGCCTGGTCAGAGCCTCTGAGCATCCCCCTGTCTCAGTCAGGCGACCAAGAAGGGCAAGGCGGGCGTCCTTAAGAAGGAAGGGACCTCCGTTGACCCTGGGAGGACGGCTGAGACCGTGAGTACTAAAGACAAATCATTGGTTTTAAAGATCCCCTCGGGCAGTGCTTGTCATATATAGGGGGATAAGAGCCTGTGTTTTTGGGGACGTCTGGTGTACTGTGTATCTAACGTCTTGTCGTCCTTCGGGTTCCCTGATCCGGGCGAGGGCTTCTCCTTAGACGGAGAGCGTGTGTGTCTCTATAAACTAAATTAATCAGGGAAGCGTCAAAAGCAACTCCTTTTTAGTATAGGTCAAAACATCCGCCCCGCTGACGGGCAACTGGCGTTCGTCCGTACGGCTGAAGAGGGCACTAGAAGGGCCGGGGGTTTGCTGAGGGGAAGGCAATAAAAAGGGGTTGGCTCGGCCACAGCAAGCGACTCGACGCCTCAGCGAACTGCCACACCGGTCTACAGAACTCCTAGACCATGCGATTGATCTGCATGAACGTTGGAGCATAGCATCTCCAGATTGACCTTACAAAAAGTTGTAAAAATAATTTTTATACAATAAAAATTGCGCATATAACGCACAAACTAATTTGTGCAGCCTATGAAAACACTAACCTTGCCATATCTCGTCCAAAATAAATGCTATCAACGCCAAACTTTAGATTCTTCTTTTTCATGACCCTCTGGAGTGGCCCCACGTGTTTTACGAAAATTGGTCACTAGGGGGCGCTCCAAGTACAAAAAGTTTGTATCTCATGAACAGCTCATCCGATTTATACAAAATTTGATGGGTACCATCTAGGGGCAATCCTGAAGCCAACCCTAGAGTGAGGTACTGAGGGGTCAAAGTGGGCGTGGCCTATGGGACCCATGTCTAAATTTACCACTTAAACTAATGTGAACAACTGTCTTTAACTCCCACATTACAAATCGCACATTAGAAATTATTACATGGACATGTTCCTTGAATCAAGCTGAATTACCTGATATAGGCAATGCCCATTTCTGCTTAAAAGTTTTTTCACAATATCGGGCAATGCGTAAAACCAACTTTTTCGAACTCGTACTAGGCCGTGCGACCAATCTGCACGAAACCTTGTAGATAGCATCTCCAGCTAGACCTGACCAAAAGTTGTACAAAGAATTTTGCTATGTTAAAGTATGCGCATTTGACGACCAAACACATTTTCCTAGCTAGCTACCACACACATATCATATCATATCTCGGCCAACTTAAATGTTATCAGCAAAGGACTGGAGATCCTTGTTCAACATCCCACTACGATGCTCTGTACCAAATTTGGCGAAGATCGGCATTTAGGGGGCGCTATAAGCAACGTTTATTTGTATTGGCCAATAACTCAATGCATTTAAATGGGAAATTTTCAATTACAATATCTCTGCCACAGTAAAAGCAATCCACATGAAACTTGTGATGCTTGTTTGGCATGCCGCTCTGAGGCTCTGTATCAATTTGGCGAAGTTCAGCCATTAGGGGGTGCTATAGTCAACATATACCAGTTGGGGCCTTTTAACCCCTTCTGAGGTCGAGCATGTTGTATACAATGCCAAACGGCACTTCTGATTCATAACTTTATAACTTAATAATTATAAATAGTCGAAACTTAGTGTCTTTTGGAGCTAAAAGCTAACAGTTGCCCCTTTCTGCTCATGTTTTTTTTGTCTTTCTTGCCCTTACAGAAGGTTTTGCATCCAGCCTTGAAATCCAGAGTTTTTCGGGTCTTTGTGAAATTAATCCATACTGTTACATCCAAGATTGATACACTGTGTGTAAGAAATGTTAATAGTTTGTCCTTTATGAGTTATAATGTTCAATATGTTTATTTTTGCACTGGATGACTCCAAATATATAGAACTGTAGATGTGTTGCTTGTTCGGCATGCCGCTCTGAGGATTTGTACCAAATTTGGCAAAGATATTAGTGGGCGCTATAATCAACGTATAAGTGTTTTGCCCTGTTAATCAATGTTAATGGAATATTTGCAATGGGAATGTATCACAGACCTTGCAGCTCACACTTCTCAATATTTACTGATGTTTACCTCCTAACCGTTACGTTTTGTTAAGCATGCTCCCCTGGTTTTCTACAATAAACAAACTTCTTAACCCACCTGACAAAGATTCTACAACCTTCAGAGTGGACAAATGTTACTCTTTCGTCCCACTTTTTCAATCCAAAATCAACACCATTCATAGGCGCCGATTCCGTGCAAGTAAACATTGCAGTTGGTGCTGAGTGGAGAGTCTGTCATAGACTGATTGGTTATGTTGGTGTCATTGATTCTTAATTTCCCACGAAGATGATCGCGGTTACATGCCAGTTAATCTTTTCATCTCCAATCCTATCTGTATTTGTGAGAAGTGGCACTGTCCTGAGTTAAAAGCCTACTTTACGGCTAAATTATCGAGTTAATAGGCGTGTGTGTTCATGTCAGCCGCTGTCCATTTCCTAAGGTTCTGAAATGCAAACAATTTTTGACTACTAAGGACTACATGTGCCTGCCCGTGACACCATTTTCAACAACCTGACCACACCTGCCTACCCCCCTCCACCCTCTAAGTCACTCTCTCATTTCTCTCTGCTGTCCCCTGTGGTCAGGGGGGTTAAGAAGTTTTATTGTAGAGAATTGTTAAAGGTAGTCTGTATATGCATGGAGATGGTTCAGGTCCCGCATTGGCTTTTTAAAGGGCGTGCGTCTGTGAGCACCCACAGAGGAAAACTAAATCGGCGCCTGTGACACCATTTACAACAACCTGACCACCTCCCCTGCTCTTTCAACCACCACACCTGCCTACCACCCTCTCAGTCACTCTCTCATTTGTCTCTGCTGTCCCATTTCAGTCAGCTCTGGACAATCTGGACAACATCTTGGGGAAACTCACGGTTTTGGCAAGGAAATTTGATCGTTATGGAAACCAGAGGGGACATTTCAGAGATGTCGGGAGTGACTAACTGCTGGCTCCTCGCCCCAAGACAAAACAAATTCCAACCTTATCTTTTCGGCTCCTGAACCAGCGCTGGCCTTGGCCAAGGACGGTGTTTAATACTCACTCCCCCTGGAGCACTACAGCGATGCACACTCTTCATTTTCCTCACCTTTTCAGCCTGAAAAGGCTGCAGGACCGGACTGCTGCTTACCTGTGATGGATTACTTACACCCCAACACTCCCCTACCCCATGGCTTGTCTTGTGTTATTGTACTGGTTATGTGCTTATGTTGCTGAGGTGTTTTTTTCCTGTTCCCACACTGTACTCCTATTCAGGAGCATAGTCTGAGAATTGCCTTTTTCTCCTCACCTCTCCTCATGTTATGCTGTATTTTTTTCCTGTCTTCCTGTCCTGTCTACCCCATGGTCATATTGTTTGTTTGTGTATGTATGGTCAGGTTGATGTAAAAACAATTTCCCCCCGGGGATTATTAAAGTATTTCTGATTCTGATTCTGATTCTGATTTGGTCAGGGGGGTTAAGAAGTTTGTTTATTCTAGAGAATTGTTAAAGGTAGTCTGTATATGCATGGAGATGAACTGAACCACTACATTTGCAATGGCAGAGTACAGCAGACCTTGCGCATCAAACCTCTCAATATTCACCAATGTTTGGCCCCCACGTAATGCTTCAGGTCCCGCATTGGCGCAGCTCCCCGGGTCATCGGGGGCGACTGGCGCAGCTCCCCATGGCGTCGGGGCCACTGGCATCGGAGGCTTGCGCACCGTCATAACTGCTTGCAGTTCTAGTTTTTTATTGAAATTTTAGCAGATCAAGTCCAATGATTAACTTGAAATGGTACAAAGGTAAGTGGTGAACTGCCTGAGGTTAAAAAAAAGTCTAGGTTACACAAAACTGAAATATAATGTACATTTCAGTATTTTACAAAAAGTCCTTTTTCAGGGAACAAGAAATGGGTAAACAATGTAAATCTGTTCTGCAGCAATGGAGGTTGATCAAGCTTTGAAAGTTGGTGCTACCAATTCCCACAGGTGTTCCAACTTGTCTGGATTACTTACAACCCCCTCTGTTTGTATAAAAGTATTGTTGTGGAACACACTGTTGTACCGTACCCTCGTGAGCATTATTTGAACAGTATTGTACTGCAGAAAGTAGCGTGTTGCTATAAAAATGGCGGGAAAAAGGCAATTAACAATGGAAGAGAGACAGACCATCATAACACTTAAGAATGTTGGTCTTTCCTACAGAGAGATTGCGAAGAAAGTCAAGGTGTCAGTGAGTACAGTATTCTTCACCATCAAAGGCACTTAGAAACTGGGGGAAACTCTGACAAGAAGAGGTCTGGCAGACCCAAAGCCACAACAGAATCAGAAGACAAGTTTCTGAGAGTCAACAGTTGCCTGATAGGCGGCTCACAGGACAACAGCTTCAAGCATAGCTTAATAGTGGTCGTAATAAGCAAGTCTCAGTTTCAACTGTAAAGAGAAGACTTCGAGCTGCAGGTTTGATACGTCGAGTTGCAGCAAGAAAGCCAATGCTAAGACGTCAGAATAAGAAAAAGAGACTTGCCTGGGCCAAGAAACATCGTCAATGGACTACTGAAGACTGGAAGAATTTGCTATGGACTGATGAATCAAAATTTGAAATCTTCGGTTCAAAACGCAGGATTTTCGCCGTCGAGATGGTTCCTCAGTGCGTGACATCAACTGTCAAACATGGAGGAGGAAGCATGATGGTCTGGGGCTGTTTTGCTGGATCCACGGTGGGTGATTTGTACAGAGTGAAAGGCACCCTGAACCAAAACGGCTACCACAGCATTTTGCTGCGCCATGCAGTACCCTCTGGTATGCACCTAGTTGGTCAGGGGTTCATCCTACAGCAAGATAATGACCCAAAACATAAGTCCAAGCTATGCCAGAACTACCTTAGGAAAAAAGAACAAGATGGTAAGCTTAAAAACATGGAGTGGCCAGCACAGTCACCAGACTTAAACCCCATTGAGCTGGTTTGGGATGAACTGGACAGAAAAGTGAAAGCAAAGCAACCTACAAGTGCCACACATTTATGGGAACTTCTGCAACAGAGTTGGGAAGAACTTTCTGAAGAATATTTGATTTCCATTGTAGAAAGAATGCCATGAGTGTGTTCAGCTGTTATATCTGTCAAAGGGGACTACTTTGATGAGTCAAAAAATTTAGAATACATTTTGGTTCATAAATTGATTCCATGATTTCTTTTTTAACTTAAATTGTTCATTTGTTCTATTCTTTCATTTCAGAGTACAATAAGACATTGAACTGCATGAATTTCAATAAAAACCTGGAAAAATTGGGGTGTTCTAAAACTTTTGACTGGTAGTGTATGTCAAACTCCACAAGCTAGCACTCCGACCATAGACTGTATAAATACATCATGTCTCCGACGATATCACAGATCAATAATAATGCGTTACTAGCTGCTAACTAAACCACAGCAGGTCTGTAAACAGAATCCAATGTCCCTTTCTACTCACCCTGAAGCTAGCTGATGTTCACATTGTTGATGCAGAGGGAGTTCAACTCGCAGAAAAAGCTTTTAGTTCCATAGTAAGAGGTATCTGTGCAGTATCCATTTGTGCATATCCATCAACGACCACAAGGAAAAAAATCTGCCAACTCTACACTAGCCTAAAGTAAACGGCAAAACTCATGACTCCTCCGTGCATCTATGCTCAACCTGGGTTGACTCCTATGTGCAGCAAACTTTTTTTTTCAAACTTTATTTATTTTGGTTTTTTCAATTCGTCCAATCACATTTTCCATTTATCTGCCTCGATTTTCTAAAATGCATAGGAACTTTTCTATTTTCTCTAAATGCACACGATATATAAGCAGACCTCTCCAGGAACCATCACCTTATCGTGTTGGAGAGGTTTGTGTGTCCCTATGAACCTGTGGGCTGTGTTGTCTGGAGCTTTGTGCTCCTGGTAGGGTCTCCCAAGGCAAAGTGGTCTCAGGTGAGGGGCCAGACGAAGAATGGTTCAAAAACCCTATGACACAACAAGGAAGAGATAGAGAGACCCTGCCCGGAGGAAGCCTGGGGCCCCCGTCTGGAGCCAGGCCCAGATGGAGGGCTCGTCAGCGAGCGTCTGGTGGCCGGGTTTGCCACGGAGCCCGGCTGGGCACAGCCTGAAAAAGCTATGTGGCACCTGTCTCTCCAGCCCATGGGCCCACCACCTGTGGGAAGAACCGCTGGGGTCGGGTGCGCTGCCACACGGGTGGCAGTGAAGGTCAGGGGCCTCGACGGACAAGACCCGAACAGCAGACGTTGGCTCTGGGGACGTGGAATGTCACCTCTCTGTGGGGGAAGGAGCCGGAACTGGTGCGGGAGGTGGAGCGCTACCGGTTAGATCTGGAGGGGCTTACCTCTACGCACAGTCTCGGTTCTGGAACCATACTCCTGGATAGGGGTTGGACTCTTTTCTTCTCCGGAGTTGCCCAGGGTGTGAGGCGCCGAGCGGGTGTGGGGATACTCACAAGCCCCTGGTTGAGCACGCTACGTTGGAGTTTACCCCGGTGGACGAGAGGGTCGCCTCCCTACGCCTGCGGGTTGTGGGGGGGAAAACTCTGACTGTTGTTTTTGATTGGGAGGAACGGCCTCCCTGATCTAAACCAGAGTGGTTGTTTGTTGTTGGACTTCTGTGCTAATCATGGATTGTCTATAACGAACACCATGTTCAAACATAGGGATGCTCATAAGTGTACTTGGTACCAGAGCACCCTAGGCCAAAGGTCAATGATCGATTTTATAATTGTTTCATCTCATCTGAGGTCGTATGTTTTGGACACTCGGGTGAAGAGAGGGGCGGAGCTGTCAACGGATCACTATCTGGTGGTGAGTTGGGTCAGGGGGTGGGGGAAGACTCTGGACAGACCTGGTAAGCCCAAACGGGTAGTGTGAGTAAATTGGGAACGTCTGGAGAAGGCCCCTGTCCGATAGACTTTCAACTCACACCTCCGGCGGAGATTTTCGTGCATCCCTGTGGAGGCTGGGGGCATTGAACCCGAGTGGACAATGTCCAAAGTTTCCATTGCTGAAGCTGCGGTGAGGAGCTGTGGTCTTAGGGTCTTAAGTGCCTCAAGGGGCGGTAACCCACGAATACCGTGGTTGACACCGGTGGTCAGGGAAGCCGTCCGACTGAAGAAGGAGTCTTTCCGGTGGTGTTATCCCAGAGGACTCCGGAGGCAGTTGCAGGGTACCGAAGGGCTGCAGCCTCTGCCGTGAAAGAGGCAAAGCAGCGGGTGTGGGAGACGTTTGGAGAAGACATGGAGAAGGACTTTCGGTCGGCACCAAGGTGCTCCTGGAAAACCGTTCGCCACCTCAGGAGGGGGAAGCGGGGAACCATCCAAGGTGGAAGTCACTGATGTAGTCAAACAACTCCACAGTGGCAAAGCCCCAGGGATTGATGAGATCCATCCAGAAATGTTCAAGGCTCTGGGTGTGGAGGGGATGTCTCGGTTGACACGCCTCTTCAACATTGCGTGGAAGTCTGGGACAGTGCCAAAGGAGTGGCAGACCGGGGTGGTGGTTCCCCTTTTCAAAAAGGGGGACCAGAGGGTATGTGCCAATTACAGGGGCATCACACTTCTCAGCCTCCCTGGTAAAGTCTACTCCAAGGTGCTGGAAAGGAGGGTTCGGCCGATAGTTGAACCTCAGATTGAAGAGGAACAATGTGGATTCCGTCCTGGTCGTGGAACAATGGACCAGATCTTCACTCTCGCAAGGATCCTGGAGTGAGCCTGGGAATATGTCCATCTGGTCTACGTGTGTTTGTGGATTTGGAGAAGGCGTATGACTGGGTCCCCCGGGAGATACTGTGGGAGGTGCTGCGGGAGTATGGGGTGAGGGGGTCTCTTCTCAGGGCCATCCAATCTCTGTACGACCAAAGTGAGAGCTGTGTCCAGGTTCTCGGCAGTAAGTCGGACTCGTTTCAGGTGAGGGTTGGCCTCCGCCAGGGCTGCGCTTTGTCACCAATCCTGTTTGTAATATTTATGGACAGGATATCAAGGCATAGTCGGGGTAGGGAGGGGTTGCAGTTCGGTGGGCTGGGGATCTCATTGCTGCTCTTTGCAGATGAAGTGGTCTTGATGGCATCATTGGCCTGTGACCTTCAGCACTCACTGGATTGGTTCGCAGCCGAGTGTGAAGAAGCTGGGATGAGGATCAGCACCTCTAAATCTGAGGCCATGGATCTCAGCAGGAAACCGATGGAGTGCCTACTCCAGGTAGGGAATGAGTCCTTACCCCAAGTGAAGGAGTTAAAATACCTTGGGTCTTGTTCGTGAGTGAGGGGACAATGGAGCGGGAGATTGGTCGGAGAATCGGCGCAGCGGGTGCGGTATTACATTCAATTTATCGCACCGTTGTGACGAAAAGAGAGCTGAACCAGAAGGCAAAGCTCTCGATCTACCGGTCAGTTTTCGTTCCTACCCTCACCTATGGTCATGAAGTCTGGGTCATGACCGAAAGAACGAGATCCAGGGTACAAGCGGCCGAAATGGGTTTCCTCAGTAGAGTGGCTGGCGTCTCCCTTAGAGATAGGGTGAGAAGCTCAGTCATCCGTGAGGAGCTCGGAGTAGAGCCGCTGCTCCTTTGCGTTGAAAGGAGCCATTTGAGGTGGTTCGGGCATCTGGTAAGGATGCCCCCTGGGCGCCTCCCTAGGGAGGTGTTCCAGGCACGTCCAGCTGGGAGGAGGCCTCGGTGAAGACCCAGGACTAGGTGGAGGGATTATATCTCCAACCTGGCCTGGGAACGCCTCGGGATCCCCCAGTCAGAGCTGATTAATGTGGCTTGGGAAAGGGAAGTTTGGGGTCCCCTGCTGGAGCTACTCCCCCCGCGACCCGACACCGGATAAGCGGATGAAGATGGATGGATGGATATAAGGAGACTCTATTTCCTAAAATGCATAATGTGCTTTGATACAATAAATGAGAGTACATGACAGTAGGCTACAGTCCTCCAACCTCCCACCACTTTCCCTCTTATAACACCATGAACCACTATTGGTCCATTAATAATTTACTGTGTACATTACAATGCACATCATGCATATACAATCAATATTTTGAGACAAAATTAAATGATACATAATAATACATTAGGAAACATAACAAACCACAAGAAAACAATTACTACTACTTCATCAGCACAGTGTTTATTAGAAAGAAAGGGTAGGGAAAGGGGAAAGAAACACACCTTGTTCTCGTCCTACTAAACACTTTTATTATACACACACACACACACTGTTGACATTTATCTTCTCATTTATGTCATCTTTGTTTCGCCTTGTTCTTCTTCTTCTCCTTCGTTTGGACCTCTGTACACTTTGTACTCGGTTCAGCAGCCGGCATGGCCCGCTGCGTGACTCTAAATTTGGAGCTGCATCGTTTTCTCAAACGCGCGGAACAAGAGGCACGCTCAGCACGCTCAGCACGGTCAGCACGTGCAGTACACGCGGCACGCGTAGCACGCGAGACACGTGCGGCACGCATAGCACGCGTAACACGCATAGCACGCGAGGCACGTGCAGCACGCAATGTCCCCCAAGTGGAAGAGATGGAAGACAAAAAAAACACAGAAATGGAAGAAGTGGAAGAAGTGGAAGAAGTTGAAGAAGTTGAAGAAGAAGACAAAGAAGAAGAAGAAGAAGAAGAAGAAGAAGAAGAAGAAGAAGAAGAAGAAAAAGATGTTGATGATGACCAGAGCGACTCTGACGAGGAAGACGAATGTTCATCCGGCGGGTGTTCGTCAGAAGACGACCGAGATGAACCAGGACAAGAACAAGAACAAGGACAAGAACGAGGAGCAGACATAGCTGCAGCAGCCCAAGAGGGTGTACGGCAACGGGAAGAAGCAGAAGCAGAAGCAGAAGCAGAAGAAGCAGAAGAAGCAGAAGAAGAAGAAGAAGAAGCAGAAGCAGAAGAAGCAGAGGAAGAAGGGCAAGACGATGGGCAAGACGATGGGCAAGACGATGGGCAGGATGAGCAGGACGAGGAGGAGATCGAAAGGTTTGTGTCGAGAAACGGCGAAATCGAATGGTCCTCAAAGACGTATCATCCCAGTCACCCTCGGCCACATTTCCGTGGCACAGGACAAGAAGGAGAAGGAGAAGGAGAACAAGACGGAGACCAAGACCAAGACCAAGACCTAGACCTAGACCACAGATGCGCTAACGCTCCAGAGAGCCCGGGACCCACAGAGTACGCGGCCACACGCGTCCACGACATACTCTCCACGTTCGACCTGTTGGTCACGCGGCGCATACTAGAGATCGTGGTGACCGCCACGAACCTCGAGGGCCTGAGGAAATGCGGCAACGACTGGAAAATGACGGACGTCACGGAGCTGCGCGGCTACCTCGGGCTGCTGCTCCTCGCCGGCGTGTACAGGTCCCGAAACGAGGCCCTGGAGAGCCTGTGGCACGAGGAGAGCGGCAGGGCCATTCCACACGCTCTCGCGGGTGCTGCGATTCGGCGACCGCGAGACGAGAGGCGCCAGACGAGCCACGGACAAACTGGCGGCCATACGACAAGTGTGGGACGCCTGGGTGCGGCGGCTGCCTCGCCTCTACAACCCGGGCCCCGACGTGACCGTGGACGAGCAGCTGGTTCCCTTTCGCGGTGTGTGTGTGTGTGTGTGTGTGTGTGTGTGTGTGTGTGTGTGTGTGTATGTATGTGTGTGTGTGTGTGTGTGTGTTTTTGTATGTTTTTGTAACTTTTCCATCGTCACTCTTCTCCTCCCACGCTCACCAAGGTCGATGCTCCTTCCGCCAGTACATGCCCAGCAAGCCCGCCAAGTACGGACTCAAGTCGTGGGTGGCCAGCGACGCCGGCTCCAGCTACGCGTGGAACATGCAGGTCTACACGGGCAAGTCTGTGAGCGGCGAGCCCGAGAGGAATCAGGGCGCCCGAGTGGTGATGGACCTGACCGAGGGCCTGCGGGGCCCCCGCAACGTGACGTGCGACAACTTTTTTCACCTCCTACGAGCTGGCCCGGCGGCTCCTCCACCAGGCGCCTCACCGTGGTGGGCACGATGCGCAAAAACAAGCCCGAGCTGCCGCGCGCCTTGCTCGACACCAAGGGCCGCGCGGTCTTCTCGTCCAGGTTCGCCTTCACGCCCACCGTCACTCTGGTGTCCTACGTGCCCAAGAGGAACAGGAACGTGGTGCTGCTGAGCACGCTGCACACGGGGGACGCGCGGGTCAGCGCCTCCAGGGCCGCCAAGCCCGACATCATCCTGCACTACAACAGCACCAGGGGCGGCGTGGACAACCTGGACAAGCTCGTCGGCACGTACAGCTGCCGCAGGAAGACGGCGCGCTGGCCCCTCGCCGTCTTCCACAACATCCTCGACGTGTCCGCCTACAACGCCTTTGTGCTCTGGCGAGAGCTCAGACCCGAGTGGCTGCGCGGCAAGCTCAACAGGCGCAGGGTTTTCCTCGAGCAGCTGGGCAGGGGCGCTCGTCACTCCGCTCATCGAGACGCTCAAGCGCTCTCCCTCGCACGCAGGGCGTCTGCTGTGCTTAAGTCAAAGCGCGTGCGAGGTCAGGCGTGCCCAGGTCGGGCGCTGGTGTCAGGCGAGCCCGACAAGACCAGCGAGGAGATGACGGGGAGGAGGAGGAGGAGGAGGAGGGAGGGAGGACGATGAAAACGACGAGGAGGATGGCGAGCGCGGCGAGGAGGAGGGAGAAGGCGGCGATAGAGGGAAGCAGAAAACCCGAGAGCGCCGGCAGTGCCCAGCAAGCGAAAGAGGTGTCAGCTCTGTCCAAAGAAGGACACGCAAGACACACCGTGTGCGGTGGCTGCCAGAGAGACTCGCCTGTGGAGCTGCACACAGCCCTACTGTGCGGACTGCCAGGGGACAGTAGCCTCTTGGCCCGCGCGGTGGTTTGGGCTTTGTCTTTGCCTTTACGCTGCACAAAGAGGTCCCCCGGGACCCCGAAGGACAGGAGGCCGCGAGGCTAGTAGCAAATGCATAGAGTCACAATAAGCGAGGGTCCCTGGGACCCGAAGGACAGAGGCCGCGCTAGTAGCAAATGCATAGAGTCACACAAGCGAGGGTCCCTGGGACCCCGAGAGACAGGACAAGGCCAGCGGGCTAGTAGCAAATGCATAGAGTCACAATAAGCGAGGGTCCCTGGGACCCGAAGGACAGAGGCCGCGGGGCTAATACAAAAGGTGAATACACTAAACAAGTTCCCGTAACACGAAGGACAATACAAGGGTTAATGTCCCTGGGCATTTTCGGATCATTCTGATGAAGGATTTTAAAATTAAAGGCTTAAATGTCCACTTAAAGCTATATTTCAACTCTGTTTGAGGCTGCTATTTAAAGCCATATTGTAACTATTTCAGGCTGCTCTAAAAACAAAACCTCCATATTAGCCAGACTGATTTCACCCCAGGGTGATAGCATACACATCTATTGATGTCCCTGGGCATTTTCGGAGCATTCTGATGAAGAATTGTAAAAATAAAGGCTTAAATGTCCACTTAAAGCTATATTTCAACTCTGTTTGAGGCTGCTATTTAAAGCAATATTGTAAGTCTTATTAAGGCTGCTCTAAAAACCAAACCTCCATATTAGCCGGACTGATTTCACCCCAGGGTGTTAGTATACACATCCCTTAATGTCCCTGTGCATTTTCAGAGCATTCTGATGAAGGATTTTAAAAATAAAGGCTTAAATGTCCACTTAAAGCTATATTTCAACTCTGTTTGAGGCTGCTATTTAAAGCCATATTGTAACTCTATTTCAGGCTGCTCTAAAAACCAAACCTCCATATTAGCCAGACTGATTTCACCCCAGGGTGATAGTATGCACATCCCTTAATGTCCCTGGGCATTTTCGGAGCATTCTGATGAAGGAAAGTAAAAATAAAGGCTTAAATGTCAACTTAAAGCTATATTTCAACTCTTTTTCAGACTGCTAATTAAAGCCATATTGTAACTCTATTTCAGGCTGCTCTAAAAACCAAACCTCCATATTAGCCAGACTGATTTCACCCCAGGGTGTTAGTATACACATCCCTTAATGTCCCTGTGCATTTTCAGAGCATTCTGATGAAGGATTTTAAATTAAAGGCTGAAATGTCAACTTAAAGCTATATTTCAACTCTTTTTCAGGCTGCTAATTAAAGCCATATTGTAACTCTATTTCAGGCTGCTCTAAAAACCAAACCTCCATATTAGCCAGACTGATTTCACCCCAGGGTGATAGTATACACATCCCTTAATGTCCCTTTGCATTTTCAGAGCATTCTGATGAAGGATTTTAAATTAAAGGCTGAAATGTCCACTTAAAGCTATATTTCAACTCTGTTTGAGGCTGCTATTTAAAGCCATATTGTAACTATTTCAGGCTGCTCTAAAAACCAAACCTCCATATCAGCCAAACTGATTTTACCCCAGGGGGATAGCATACACATCCATGTCCCTGGGCATTTTCGGATCATTCTGATGAAGGAGTTTAAAATTAAAGGCTTAAATGTCCACTTAAAGCTATATTTCAACTCTGTTTGAGGCTGCTATTTAAAGCCATATTGTAACTATTTCAGGCTGCTCTAAAAACCAAACCTCCATATTAGCCAGACTGATTTCACCCCAGGGTGATAGCATACACATCTATTAATGTCCCTGGGCATTTTCGGATCATTCTGATGAAGGATTTTAAAATTAAAGGCTTAAATGTCCACTTAAAGCTATATTTCAACTCTGTTTGAGGCTGCTATTTAAAGCCATATTGTAACTATTTCAGGCTGCTCTAAAAACCAAACCTCCATATTAGCTAGACTGATTTCACCCCGCTTCTCCGTGAACCATCACCTTATCGTGGTGGAGAGGTTTGGGTGTCTCTGTGAACCTGAGGGCTGTGTTGTCTGGAGCTTTGTGCTCCTGGTAGGGTCTCCCAAGGCAAAGTGGTCTCAGGTGAGGGGCCAGACAAAGAATGGTTCAAAAACCCCATGATAGAACGAGGAAGGGATGGAGTGACCCTGCCCGGAGGAAGCCCGGGGCCCCCGTCTGGAGCCAGGCCCAGACGGAGGGCTCTTCGGCGGCGCCTGGTGGCCGGGTTTGCCACGGAGCCCGGCCGGGCACAGCCCGAACAAGCTACGTGGCACCTCTGTCTCCATCCCATGGGCCCACCACCTGTGGGAGGAACCGCTGGGGTCGGGTGCGCTGCCACATGGGTGGCAGTGAAGGTCAGGGGGCCTCGACGGACCAGACCCGGGCAGCAGACGCTGGCTTTGGGGGACGTGGAACGTCACCTCTCTGTGGGGGAAGGAGCCGGAACTGGTGCGGGAGGTGGAGCGCTACCGGTTAGATCTGGTGGGGGCTTACCTCTACGCATAGTCTCGGTTCTGGAACCGTACTCCTGGATAGGGGTTGGACTCTTTTCTTCTCCCGGAGTTGCTCAGGGTGTGCGGCGCCGGGCGGGTGTGGGGATACTAACAAGCCCCCGGCTAAGCGCCGCTACGTTGGAGTTTACCCGGTGGGACGAGAGGGTCGCCTCCCTACGCCTGCGGGTGGTGGGGGGAAAACTCTGACTGTTGTTTGTGCATATGCACCAAACAGGAGTTCGGAGTATTCGGCCTTCTTGGAGACCTTGAGTGGAGTCCTGCATGGGGCGCCAGTGGGGGGACTCCATTGTTCTGCTGGGGGGACTTCAACGCGCACGTGGGCAATGATGGAGACACATGGAGAGCGTGATTGGGAGGAACGGCCTCCCTGATCTAAACCAGAGTGGTTGTTTGTTGTTGGACTTCTGTGCTAGTCATGGATTGTCTATAACAAACACCATGTTCGAACTATAGGGATGCTCATAAGTGTACCTGGTACCAGAGCACCCTAGGCCGAAGGTCAATGATCGATTTTATAATCGTTTCATCTGAACTGAGGCCGTATGTTTTGGACACTCGGGTGAAGAGAGGGGCAGAGCTGTCAACCGATCACCATCTGGTGGTGAGTTGGGTCAGGGGGTGGGGGAAGACTCTGGACAGACCTGGTAAGCCCAAAGCGTGTAGTGCGGGTAAATTGGGAACGTCTGGAGGAGGCCCCTGTCCAACGGACTTTCAACTCGCACCTCCAGCTGAGCTTTTCGTGCATCCCTGTGGAGGCTGGGGGGCATTGAACCCGAGTGGACAATGTTCAAAGTTTCCATTGCTGAAGCTGCGGCGGGGAGCTGTGGTCTTAGGGTCTTAGGTGCCTCAAGGGGCGGTAACCCACGAACACCGTGGTGGACACCGGTGGTCAGGGAAGCCGTCCGACTGAAGAAGGAGTCTTTCCGGGATATGTTATCCCAGAGGACTCCGGAGGCAGTTGCAGGGTACCGAAGGGCCCGAAGGGCTGCAGCCTCTGCCGTGAAAGAGGCAAAGCAGCGGGTGTGGGAGAAGTTCGGAGAAGACATGGAGAAGGACTTTCGGTCGGCACCAAAGTGCTTCTGGAAAACTGTTCGCCACCTCAGGAGGGGGAAGCGGGGAACCATCCAAGCTGTGTACAGTAAGGATGGGACACTGTTGACCTCAACTGAGGAGGTAATAGGGCGGTGGAAGGAGCACTTTGAGGAACTCCTGAATCCGACTAATACGCCCTCTATGTTAGAGGCAGAGCTGGAGGATGACGGGGGGATTGTCGTCGATTTCCCAGGCGGAGGTCACTGATGTAGTCAAACAACTACACAGTGGCAAAGCCCCTGGGATTGATGAGATCCGTCCGGAAATGCTCAAGGCTCTGGGTGTGGAGGGGCTGTCCTGGTTGACACGTCTCTTCAACATCGCGTGGAGGTCTGGAACAGTGCCAAAGGAGTGGCAGACTGGGGTGGTGGTTCCCCCTTTTTAAAAAGGGGGGACCAGAGGGTGTGTGCCAATTACAGGGGTATCACACTTCTCAGCCTCCCTGGTAAAGTCTACTCCAAGGTGCTGGAAAGGAGGGTTCGGCCGATAGTCGAACCTCAGATTGAAGAGGAACAATGCGGATTCCGTCCTGGTCGTGGAACAACGGACCAGCTCTTTACTCTCGCAAGGATCCTGGAGGGGGCCTGGGAGTATGCCCAACCGGTCTACATGTGTTTTGTGGATTTGGAGAAGGCGTATGACCGGGTCCCCCGGGAGATACTGTGGGAGGTGCTGCGGGGGTATGGGGGTGAGGGGGTCTCTACTCAGGGCCATCCAATCTCTGTACGACCAAAGTGAGAGTTGTGTCCGGGTTCTCGGCAGTAAGTCGGACTTATTTCGGGTGAGGGTTGGCCTCCGCCAGGGCTGCGCTTTGTCACCAATCCTGTTTGTAATATTTATGGACAGGATATCGAGGCGTAGTCGGGATGAGGAGGGGTTGCAGTTCGGTGGGCTGGGGATCTCATCGCTGCTCTTTGCAGATGATGTGGTCCTGATGGCATCATCGGCCTGTGACCTTCAGCACTCACTGGATCGGTTCGCAGCCGAGTGTGAAGCGGTTGGGATGAGGATCAGCACCTCTAAATCGGAGGCCATGGTTCTCAGCAGGAAACCGATGGAATGCCTTCTCCAGGTAGGGAATGAGTCCTTACCCCAAGTGAAGGAGTTCAAGTACCTTGGGGTTTTGTTCGCGAGTGAGGGGACAATGGAGCGGGAGATTGGTCGGAGAATCGGCGCAGCGGGTGCGGTATTACATTCCATCTATCGCACCGTTGTGACGAAAAGAGAGCTGAGCCAGAAGGCAAAGCTCTCGATCTACCGGTCAGTTTTTGTTCCTACCCTCACCTATGGTCATGAAGGCTGGGTCATGACCGAAAGAACGAGATCCAGGGTACAAGCGGCCGAAATGGGTTTCCTCAGGAGGGTGGCTGGCGTCTCCCTTAGAGATAGGGTGAGAAGCTCAGTCATCCGTGAGGAGCTCGGAGTAGAGCCGCTGCTCCTTTGCGTCGAAAGGAGCCAGTTGAGGTGGTTCGGGCATCTGGTAAGGATGCCCCCTGGGCGCCTCCCTAGGGAGGTGTTCCAGGCACGTCCAGCTGGGCGGAGGCCTCGGGGAAGACCCAGGACTAGGTGGAGGGATTATATCTCCAACCTGGCCTGGGAACGCCTCGGGATCCCCCAGTCGGAGCTGGTTAATGTTGCTCGGGAAAGGGAAGTTTGGGGCCCCCTGCTGGAGCTGCTCCCCCCGCGACCCGACACCGGATAAGCGGACGAAGATGGATGGATGGATGGATGATTTCACCCCAGGGTAATAGCATACACATCTATTAATGTCCCTGGGCATTTTCGGATCATACTGATGAAGGATTTTAAAATTAAAGGCTTAAATGTCCACTTAAAGCTTTCAACTCTGTTTGAGGCTGCTATTTAAAGCCATATTGTAACTATTTCAGGCTGCTCTAAAAACCAAACCTCCATATTAGCCAGACTGATTTTACCCCAGGGGGATAGCATACACATCCATTAATGTCCCTGGGCATTTTCGGATCATTCTGATGAAGGAGTTTAAAATTAAAGGCTTAAATGTCCACTTAAAGCTATATTTCAACTCTGTTTGAGGCTGCTATTTAAAGCCATATTGTAACTATTTCAGGCTGCTCTAAAAACCAAACCTCCATATTAGCCAGACTGATTTCACCCCAGGGTGATAGCATACACATCTATTAATGTCCCTGGGCATTTTCGGATCATTCTGATGAAGGATTTTAAAATTAAAGGCTTAAATGTCCACTTAAAGCTATATTTCAACTCTGTTTGAGGCTGATATTTAAAGCCATATTGTAACTATTTCAGGCTGCTCTAAAAACCAAACCTTCATATTAGCCAGACTGATTTCACCCCAGGGTGATAGCATACACATCTATTAATGTCCCTGGGCATTTTCGGAGCATTCTGATGAAGGATTTTAAAATTAAAGGCTTAAATGTCCACTTAAAGCTATATTTCAACTCTTTTTCAGACTGCTAGTTAAAGCCATATTGTAAGTCTATTTCAGGCTGCTCTAAAAACCAAACCTCCATATTAGCCAGACTTAATTCACCCCAGGGTTATAGCATACACATCTATTAATGTCCCTGGGCATTTTCGGATCATTCTGATGAAGGATTTCAAAATTAAAGGCTTAACCCTTGTATTGTCCTTCGTGTTACGGGAACTTGTTTAGTGTATTCACCTTTTGTATTAGCCTCGCGGCCTCTGTCCTTCGGGTCCCAGGGACCCTCGCTTATTGTGACTCTATGCATTTGATACTAGCCCCGCGGCCTCTGTCCTTCGGGTCCCAGGGACCCTCGCTTATTGTGATTCTATGCATTTGCTACTAGCCTCGCGGCCTCTGTCCTTCGGGTCCCAGGGACCCTCGCTTATTGTGACTCTATGCATTTGCTACTCCACTGTCCCTGGGCATTTTCGGATCATTCTGATGAAGGATTTTAAAATTAAAGGCTTAAATGTCCACTTAAAGCTATATTTCAACTCTGTTTGAGGCTGCTATTTAAAGCCATATTGTAACTATTTCAGGCTGCTCTAAAAACCTAACCTCCATATTAGCCAGACTGACTTCACCCCAGGGTTATAGCATACACATCTATTAATGTCCCTGGGCATTTTCGGATCATTCTGATGAAGGATTTTAAAATTAAAGGCTTAAATGTCCACTTAAAGTTTCAACTCTGGTTGAGGCTGCTATTTAAAGCCATATTGTAACTATTTCAGGCTGCTCTAAAAACCAAACTTCCATATTAGCCAGACTGATTTCACCCCAGGGGGATAGCATACCCATCCATTAATGTCCCTGGGCATTTTCGGATCATTCTGATGAAGGAGTTTAAAATTAAAGGCTTAAATGTCCACTTAAAGCTATATTTCAACTCTGTTTGAGGCTGCTATTTAAAGCCATATTGTAACTTAACCCTTGTATTGTCCTTCGTGTTACGGGAACTTGTTTAGTGTATTCACCTTTTGTATTAGCCTCGCGGTCTCTGTCCTTCGGGTCCCAGGGACCCTCGCTTATTGTGACTCTATGCATTTGCTACTAGCCCCGCGGCCTCTGTCCTTCAGGTCCCAGGGACCCTCGCTTATTGTGATTCTATGCATTTGCTACTAGCCTCGCGGCCTCTGTCCTTCGGGTCCCAGGGACCCTCGCTTATTGTGACTCTATGCATTTGCTACTAGCCCCGCGGCCTCTGTCCTTCGGGTCCCAGGGACCCTCGCTTATTGTGACTCTATGCATTTGCTACTAGCCTCGCGGCCTCTGTCCTTCGGGTCCCGGGGACCCTTTGTGCAGCGTAAAGGCAAAGACAAAGCTCAAACCACCGCGCGGGCCAAGAGGCTACTGTCTCATGCAGTCCGCACAGTAGGGCTGTGTGCAGCTCCCACAGACGTATCTCTGGCAGCCACCGCACACGGTGTGTGTCTTGCGGTCCTTTTTCTTTGGACAGAGCTGACACCTCTTTCGCTTGCTGGGCACTGTCGGCGCTCTCGGTTCTGCTTCCTCATCGTCGTCTTCCTCCTCGTCGTTTTCGTCATCCTCCTCGTCGTTTTCATCGTCTTCCTCCTCCTCCTCCTCCCCGTCATCTCCTCGCTGGTCTTGTCGGGCTCGCCTGACACCAGCGCTTGACCTGGGCACGCCTGACCTCGCCGCCACGGCTTTGACAAGCGCAGCAGACGCCTGCGTGCGAGGGAGACGCGACACGTCGAGGAATTTGTGGAAGACGGCGAGGGGCCAGCGCGCCGTCTTCCTGCGGCAGCTGTACGTGCCGACGAGCTTGTCCAGGTTGTCCACGCCGCCCCTGGTGCTGTTGTAGTGCAGGATGATGTCGGGCTTGGCGGCCCTGGAGGCGCTGACCCGCGCGTCCCCTACCTCATGAAGCTCATTGAGAGAACACCAAGGGTTTGCAGAGTTATCAAAAAAAGCAAAGGGTGGCTACTTCGAATAATCTAAAATATAAGACATGTTTTCAGTTATTTCACACTTTTTTGTTAAGTACATAATTCCATATGTGTTCATTCATAGTTGTGATGCCTTCAGTGAGAATCTACAATGTAAATAGCCATGAAAATAAAGAAACACATTGAATGAGAAGGTGTGTCCAAACTTTTGGCCTGTACTGTAGGTCTATACGAGCTACATTCCTTTCGGTCTTTTCCTTCCTTTGGAATTACAGATATTACGGCCTCCTTCCAGGATCTAGGGGCATCACCTTCCTGTAAGGTGTAGTTAAAACATCTATGAATCATTGGCATCAATTGTTCCCTAAATGTTTTATACCACTCTGCAGGAAAACCATCCATTCCTGGTACTTTATTTGTTTTAAGTTTTGATATAGCCTTGTTTATTTCCTCTGTAGTTATATTTTGAGTCAATACTTTGTTTTGTGTTGATCCAATTGATGGTAAATCTAATGTGTACAAAAATCTTTGTGTGCTTCCAGTCTGGATATAATGTTTTTGAGTGTATAATTCCTTATAATACCTTTTAAAAGCTTGTTGTATTTCTTCCAGTTTATGACATACCTTTTTGGATTTAGGATCTCTAATTTTAGATATGTTTCTCTCTGCCTGCTGTTTCTTTATACTCCAAGCCAAAAGCTTTTTTGCTTTTGGACCATTTTCATAAAATCTCTGCCTTATAAATTTCAGTTTTACTTGTTCTTGCTCATTGTAAATCTTATTAAGCTCTGATTTCACCCCAGGGTGATAGTATGCACATCTCTTAATGTCCCTGGGCATTTTCGGAGCATTCTGATGAAGGAAAGTAAAAATAAAGGCTTAAATGTCAACTTAAAGCTATATTTCAACTCTTTTTCAGACTGCTAATTAAAGCCATATTGTAACTCTATTTCAGGCTGCTCTAAAAACCAAACCTCCATATTAGCCAGACTGATTTCACCCCAGGGTGTTAGTATACACATCCCTTAATGTCCCTGTGCATTTTCAGAGCATTCTGATGAAGGATTTTAAATTAAAGGCACACCCTTGTATTGTCCTTCGTGTTACGGGAACTTGTTTAGTGTATTCACCTTTTGTATTAGCCTCGCGGCCTCTGTCCTTCGGGTCCCAGGGACCCTCGCTTATTGTGACTCTATGCATTTGCTACTAGCCTCGCGGCCTCTGTCCTTCGGGTCCCAGGGACCCTCGCTTATTGTGATTCTATGCATTTGCTACTAGCCTCGCGGCCTCTGTCCTTCGGGTCCCAGGGACCCTCGCTTATTGTGACTCTATGCATTTGCTACTCCACTGTCCCTGGGCATTTTCGGATCATTCTGATGAAGGATTTTAAAATTAAAGGCTTAAATGTCCACTTAAAGCTATATTTCAACTCTGTTTGAGGCTGCTATTTAAAGCCATATTGTAACTATTTCAGGCTGCTCTAAAAACCAAACCTCCATATTAGCCAGACTGATTTCACCCCAGGGTGATAGCATACACATCTATTAATGTCCCTGGGCATTTTCGGAGCATTCTGATGAAGGATTTTAAAATTAAAGGCTTAAATGTCCACTTAAAGATATATTTCAACTCTGTTTGAGGCTGCTATTTAAAGCCATATTGTAACTATTTCAGGCTGCTCTAAAAACCAAACCTCCATATTAGCCAGACTGATTTCACCCCAGGGTGATAGCATACACATCCATTAATGTCCCTGGGCATTTTCGGAGCATTCTGATGAAGGATTTTAAAATTAAAGGCTTAAATGTCGACTTAAAGCTATATTTCAACTCTTTTTCAGACTGCTAATTAAAGCCATATTGTAACTTAACCCTTGTATTGTCCTTCGTGTTACGGGAACTTGTTAAGTGTATTCACCTTTTGTATTAGCCCCGCGGCCTCTGTCCTTCGGGTCCCAGGGACCCTCGCTTATTGTGACTCTATGCATTTGCTACTAGCCCTCGCGGCCTCTGTCCTTCGGGTCCCAGGGACCCTCGCTATTGTGACTCTATGCATTTGCTACTAGCCTCGCGGCCTCTGTCCTTCGGGTCCCAGGGACCCTCGCTTATTGTGACTCTAGCAGCCTCTTCGGTATTTATCAGTCCCTTTTCTTTCAAGTGTTTCATTGCATCCATCATTTTATTATATGTAACCGGGCCGTTCTCCAGAAAGACTTTTAGCTTTGCAGGTGGTGGCGTTTGGAACTTGATTCCTTTCTCTTTGAGAGTTTTCCTGATCGGTGCGAATGCCCTTCTTTTCTGTTGGACCTCTGGTGGATAATCTTGGTCAAAGAAAATCCTCTTTCCGTTGCAGTTCACTTCTTTCTTCTTCCATGCAGAGCGGAGAACCAAATCCTTGGTCTTATATTCCAGAAAGAATACCACTACCGATCTCGGGTACGCATCCGTGGGAGGTTTGGGTCCGAGTGCTCTGTGACACCGTTGGATTTTGAGGTCCAGGTCGCCAAGTGATAGCTCCGTTTTAATGATAGATTCCACAAATTCTTGGACATTATTCCCTTCGCATCCTTCCGGTATTCCGAAAATCCGGATATTATTTCTGCGCGAGCGTGTTTCAAGATCTAACAGTCTCTCCTGTAGATTATCTTGTATTTGGATGCTTTGACCGAGGACCTCTTTCAACTCAGCTGTGTTTTCCTTTAAATCTGCCACTCGCTGTTCTGCCTCATCGATCCGCTCTGCTGTGGCGTTTAGGCCCGTGACTAGCCCATTTAACTTTTGGTTGACTTCTTGCTTAAGATTGCACAATTCTTCTTTCATGTCTTTCGCAAGAGAATCTCGGAAAACTGCCAGTTCAGTTTTAATATCCACACGAAAGGCTTTAATGTCAGCATGTATCGCCGCGCTGCTAGCTGACAGGTTTTCAACGGGGTCGTCAGATATCTCTTCCACTGTTTTTTCAGCCTTTTCAGGTTTTAGTTGTGATTTAATCCTAGCCTTTTTTGCTTTGTCCCCCTCCATATTGTTTAATTAGATTTGTTGGTCGATACGAAGTATAAAATGGGGGATTAACACCAGACCATCTGGGAGCACTTACTTTAGGCTGCTACACGTGTCGGCGCCATTCCGGAAGTCCAATCAATCATTGTTAAAAAACACACACACACACACACACACACACACACACACACACATCACAAGGTCAAAGTAACTACATTAGTGATTTATTACTCCAATGACCGATTCCATATCCTTCCAATCATACAGTACAACATTTTACAGAATAAAGAAGGGTCAGATACAGTCTTCACAGAGGTAAACACTTTTTGTAATTAACATTCACAAACAGGAATAGAGTTTATACAATCAAAAACCACAGAAACCACATGGAAACCAGAGTTGATAGCTCTATCAATCCTTTTATACAAATACTAGTACGTAATGAACTCAAAGGAGCTACGGTTGCACACTCTTGTTCAAGTACAGCTACTAAATTTGTTTGTTTTTTTTGTATTATTTTTCATTAGGCTATACTGATTGCATATGGCTGGCTGTTGATTTACAGAAATCAGGAAGTGATAGAAGTGTTTACATAATGTGTACATCACAATGTTGCATTTTTATTGCAAAGGAGCGCTTAACAGAAAATGTTATGACAAGATTTAAAAAAAACAGGGCAAAGAATGTGGAGCAAGATGGGAAAACACAATCTAAAGTATTTATTTTTTCAGCTTTCTTATGTACTGCAATTGAAACCACTGCTTTATAATATGGACAAACTATGTCCTCTATGAAGTACACTTACACATGGACACAATCAACTACTGGGCTGTAGTGTAAAGTTTTAGGGTTGTTACCATGAGGGGGGCAGAGGGTACACAGAACACCACAGCAGCCTGGTTTGACAAACATGGGGAGTCCTGCACTAAACAGTGGTGTATTACACTGCAGCGGTTCTTTTACAAATTAACTGATTTCAGTAAATTAGTAGTAGATTTACAGTAAAAATCAAAACTAGGACAGTACACGTATGCTCCAGTTGTGCTTGCAAAAAATAAGCCTTGTACTTTTATGGTAGCTGTTAAACGTCTCGTTGTTTAAATGGTGCTGAATAAAGATCCATTCATTAGTGCTACTAGGAAGCAGTAGTTAAATTCATCATCATCAGCCATTGTTGTGTTCACAAAAAGGTGAAGCTCATTTGCACAAGTGTGCGCAATGGGAAGATGTTTTTTTTCATCATGAATAAATATTAATTTAGGAGTTGGACGAAAACCAATGGCTGGGACTTTGCTGCTCCCTGTAGCAAACGCCAGGATGTGACCAGGGCTCAAAGTCTTCAGGAATGCCTCCTCATCGTTGGTTAAAGTTTCTGTCCCCATATGTGTCTCTCAGCTCTTTATCTAAAAGGAAAGAGAAACCAGTGTTGACTTGGAGACTGGAAAATGCTCAGGTTTAAGAAAGCCTGAATCAGTGAATAATTGAGTGACTAATGGATTACTGTATAGGTATTTTGGTGAAAAAGCAAAATTTTATTCTGAAAAGCAATCAGATAACTGTATTCTTGTTTGTGGTACATAAACATTAGATAGGCATAGATTCATGAGTTGTAAATAATAAAATGAATCTGTAAATTCCCTGGATTGCCTGTTGTATAATATACTGAATTACAAATACATACTTACTTTCAACACATTGGAGAACCTCCCTAAATTTGACCACCATCAACTCCTCCTTAGCTCTTCTGTTGCTCCCCAGTACGGAGTAGCTTGGCTTGAGAATACCAGCTACAAAATCAGCGTCTTGACCTTTGTCCTCTCCTGGTATGTCAAGCAGCACATGCAAACTGGGGTTCTCTCTCAGGAGTGCTAAAACCTGGAGGGAAATTCAACACCATAAATGAAAGGCCATAAAGATAACCAAAGATGATACAGAACTGTGAGGTAAATCTTACTCCATAGTGGGACAAGCCATCAATGAGTTGATCAAGACAGCTCTGCCGTTGCATAACAGTATGGTATAGAACTGCATTTTTCACAAACACATCTCTGTTGGCCATGGTGACTGTGAGTGGAAGCCCCTCTACTTGATATCGCCATGAGTCACAGCAGCTGACTGCTTTCTCCAAATCGTCCTGCAAGGTTGCATGTTGAACCTAAATATTACAGATCAAATGTTATTTTCTCAAATTACTGCATTTAATCAACATTTACAGAAGTACTATGTAGACTGTGCATTTCACTTAATAGTTACTTACCTATGACAAGAAAAGTTGGAATTTTTAGTTATTTATTTGGTAATATGAAACCCAAATTATTATAATAATGCATTCCACCAAAATAAAAGTAACTGTACTGCTGTGGAATATTAAAAAAAAGCAAAGGCTTACTATAATAGCCTTCAGATCAGAACATTGTGCATTACCTTATTGAGGTTCTCCCTTAAATCAGGGTCACCTATATATTATCAGGTGTCACATGAGCTTGAAGGATGTCCCCAGACACAATGTAGTCCACTACACTCGGGGACAGGAATGCAGGTGGTTCACCCTCTTGCACTATTATTGTAGACATCATCCTGCCAATGGTTCGATACACTCCATTTTGCAAGTGGAGCATGTTCAGTCTTGGTGTGCATCCATTTGGTGTGCTGAAAGATTAAATAAATTAAACAGCACATTCTGTATTATTTACTCTGGCATTTACAAACCAATATTTTTGGCCAGGTAGCCACAAAATATATTATATATATACATATATATATATTTATAAAAAACCTTCAAAAGCTCCACTGTCCTGGAAGATAGCCTTCACGAGTAAGCGGAAAAACTCTCGTCTGGGACCCCCAAAATCAGCAGCATCTTCCACAGCATCATGTTCATCGCTTGCAAATGTCACATAGAGCTTGTCACAACTTTCTGCAAAACTGGGTCTCTTAAACACACGTAAGGCTGTGGTCCAAACATTGGCTCGACTGATATAGATCTGTCTTGTTCCCAATGTCATAACTCTCTCACTGTGAGCTTGTAGAAGGCCTGCAATTTCTTCTTTGCTCAGCATTTCAGATGACCTATATTAAAAATGACAAAGATAAACAGACCTTTGGCTATCTGTGCATTTACTCCACTATCACCTTCAGTGCACGATGATATAACTGTTCGATGTTGTTTGCGATGTTTACACAGGTGTAAACAAGATATTTACCGTAATAAAAAATTACTTGTAACTCTTACTTTAAAGTATTAACAGCAGGTCCATCACACTCTTCTAGTAGACTACGCTGAATTGCTTCTTCAAGAGCCTCATCTTCTTCCAGATAAACAGGGCTGAGCAAACGGAGATAAACAGGGACAGCAGAAATCCGAGAGAGAGAGAAAAACTTATAACAGAGGTTCATAATGTAAACAGACCAACATCTACCCTGCTGTATTTCTATGAAGCCCAAACAATATCTTACACAAATTCTGCCACATTATAAGGAAACACTTGTCTCGGGTACCCTGCCTGGCCCTGACTTTCACTCCCTTGAGTGCTGCTCTCCTGACATCTGGCCTCACTTTCCCTCGGTGATGAAGGCACTGTACTCCGCACTGCATAAAGAAAAGGAGGTCAAATGGAAATATTTTTGTAATGATGTTAATCTCATTTTATCTAAGTGCAACTTAACCCTAATTCCATCTTTAAGTGTGTTTCCTTTAAAAAAAAATTAAAAAATTAAAAGGCAGCCTTTAAGATTTAGGGTGAAGCAAAACTGAATGAGATGAGCTAGGTTTGAGAGTTGCCTCTCCCTTTCAGTACAAATGACTGAATTTTGCTACTAAGCTCAGTCTACACCTCTTATGACTTGTAGGTAGATGAATCAAGACATCCAATCCAAATACAGTTTAGGTTGCTTACAGTGATCCATTTGAGGCTGACAAAAAAAAAAATAATAAAAGAACTGGTGTTTAAATTCTGTCAGGTTGGCTTTTGTTAAGCTTTGGTCACACTACAGGACTTTCAAAGTCTTAAGATCACTGTACTGTTCACACTACACGCCTGTCTTGTACTCAGGAGTGTTGTGGTTTGCACACTTCATGACTGGGGGGTAAATCATACATTACATTACATTACATTACATTAGGTTAAAGTTTGTTGATTGCTCTCGGCAAGTGGAAAATCAGGGCTACAATCCTAAAGTGTGAACTTAACTTTTGCAGTAAATAAAGCAGTAATTACTGAGTTGTCAAGGACAAGGGTATACTTTATTAATCACACATACAATTTCGTACAGTGAAACTTGTCCTCTGCATTTAACCCATCCCAGGAGCAGTGTTGTATAAAGTACTAGAAAGCAATACTTGAGTAAAAGTACAAGTATCGTACTAGAAAAAGACTTCGGTAGAAGTGAAAGTTACCTTTTAGAATATTACTTAAGTAAAAGTCTTAAAGTATCTGATATATACTGTACTTAAGTATCAAAAGTAATTTTCTGATATTTAATGTACTTAAGTATCAAAAGTAAAAGTAAAAGTTGTTTTTTTTAAAAGCAAGCGGTTAGAACTTTTATTGTGGCTTTCTTATAGTAAAGCATAAAGCATATTCAGGGACTTTTCAGACACAATTCTCTTAAGTTCAAAGAACAAACAGCATATCTTTAGAGTTGACATCAATGTACAGCGACATTTCTTGCAACACGGGTGTATGACGTTATCTTCACCACTACCCTGTTCACCGAGTTCACCACTATTGTCGGGGTGGTCGCAGGGCTCAACATAAAAAAAAATCCCCACTGGCCCCAGGGGCCAGTAGATCAGAGTTTTGCTGGCCTCTTCTACATTTTTACTGGCCCTGAAAGAAATATCATAGGTGTGATTGGAAAAGGACAAAAAAGCAGGAAAAAAGCTAGCCACTGCCACTGGATGTTGTGCCATTAGCAGCAAAGTTAGACCAGGGGTCATCAACTACATTCAAATAAAGAAAATAAAATTATACGTAAAACGCATCATCTTGTCATCTTGATATTTTCACTTTCTTACTAAATTAATGCTATATTTTTTACATTAGTAAGCAAACATGGAAAATCCATAATGATAACTAGATAAGCTACTTAACTAGAACATGATCTCAGATTAGTTGTGTATGCCTAATTTGAAATAAGACGATTCTGTTGCTAAATAATACAACTGGCAACATCGTCAACAATGAAGAACGCGTCATTCACGTGCATATTAAGTAGCCACGTGTATTTGTTTTGGTCTAAAAATACATCCATAGGTTTACCGCTCCAGCAAGAGGATGGCTCGTTTAGAAATCAGCTACGTTTACCAGAGTTTGTCCAAAGTTCAAGATTGGTTGCAAATTAAGACAAACAGTTAGACTACAAACTGACATCTTTCATTTTAGCTCGTTTGTAAAGTCGCTGTTTGCAGAGTAGAGCTGTGTTTGCACAGCGCGGTGGACGAGAGTGGACAGCCAAACAGATCAGACTGAGATATGGGTTTCTACGTGTTTCCGCCTGTAGAACAGGTACGTGGGTTATTGATAAGTATTGACTCTTTAATCATGGAGGTTCTATTGTAGGCTACCTACTTACAGTAACGAGTGTAGCGTTAGTTCATCTGCGCCATCGGCGGTAAATAATCCTCGGTAACGTTTCCAGTCAGTAGGCTACATGTGCTGCATGTAACTCACACACCAGTGACTGTGGCTGCAACCAGCCCGACATACGTTTTTACTGGCCCCGGGCGGGCCATCGGGCCATTGCTTATGTCGAGCTTGGTGGTCTACGATAACGGGAGGTCCTCCAGTAGGTGCTCCAGTAGGTGCTCATGCTTCCATGGCGGTTTGTAACAAACAAGCGCTGAAATAGAGCGCGCGGTGTGCGGAGCGTGCGTAATGCAATCTAGGAGCAGTGATTCGCCAAACGTCCCTTATTGCAGTAGCACACATTTCTTCTAATTTTATTTTTTAGTAACGAGTAACGAAGATGCTTAGTGGAAATATAACGGAGTAAAAGTATACATTTTATCTAGGAAATGTAGTGGAGTAAAAGTGATAGTTGACATAAATTTAAATAGCGAAGTAAAGTACAGATACGTGAAATTTCTACTTAAGTACAGTAACGAAGTATTTGTACTCCGTTACATTACAACACTGCCCAGGAGCAGGGGCAACCATAGCACAGTGCCCATGAACCAACTCCAGATTCTGAGCCAGTGCCTTGGTCAAGGGCACTGACTGGATAATTAACCTAAATGTGCCCGTTTTTGATGGTGCAGGAAGCCCACACAAATACGGGAGAACATGCAAACTCCACACAGAAAGGACCAGGGCTGGACCGGGGTTTGAACCAAGTTACCATACAGCCCATAGAAAACATAATATAAACAAGTACTTTAATCTACTTCTTCTTTGATGCGATGGACTTTCTTGCAGTCTGTCATTTTCACTCCCTTGACTGATGAGCTCACTTTCACTTGTGGAAGGTGACACTGTATGAACTAAATTACATGATGTTATAGACAAAAGAAGGGAAAATATATAGTAATTGGAAACAAAGTACTTAACATTTTTAATTTAATTACCCATATATGAATTTTGGGATGAGCAGAATTAATAATAAATAAAAGAAAATGTATAAATAAATGATAAACCCATTGCTGTAAGAAAATAACTGTTGACTGTGCCTACAACCTGTTGCGAAACATTTCAAATTCTCAGACCCACCCCTCCTTCTCCAGCCCACAGGACTTTCAAAGTCACTATCGGAGAGTTCCTCAGGTTCCTCCTGGAGAAAAAAGTATGTTATGTGTGATATATAATACATCAAGCCAGTGGCAATGCTAGTTAACCTAAAAAAAAGGATATGCTATTTATGTAAAGAAGCAGAATAAGCAACATACATATTTTTTACTTCTAATACATTGAATGTTGCCCATAACTGAAACTCTGTACTGTCATATAAACTGTTTACCTGTACAGGTTTGCGTATTAATGCCATTATATAGAGGCAAGTGGCTGAACTAATCGAGGCAACTTCCTTTACACCCCACAGAAAACTGCTCGAGACATTTGGTTTCATTAGTCTTTTGCATCCCTTGACTGTACTCAAATAGTCATATAGGAATGACTGGCCCATAGACAATGCAAACGTTCTTCTGAAAATGGCAGTAATTTCTTCTTTAAGTTGTGCTTCAGACCAGTCCAAAGGAGATCTTCCCAATAAGGCCATCTCGTGCCAAATTTGCTCTTGAGTCTCCCCTTGGAATGCGGAATGTTGATGCTGAAGAAAAAAGCAAGCACACATCTCTTGTATAGTGTTTGCAGGCTTTGTTTTTTCTGACAAAACGTGAGTGTGTAGCAGGCCTTTGAAGAACTGATGGAAATGGAACCTGAAATCAATGAAAACACAGACACCTGTGCATTACAAGAGAGCAATACGTTTTTAGTTAATTGTGAATGCAAACTGTAGATGCAAACCAACTAACTGGTAGTATCATCAACCCATCATGGGGTCTCTATACGATTGATTGATTACTAGGTGGTTCCTTAACCTTTTTTTTGTCAATAAGCAATTTATTAAATCAAAATGCTGGTGTTGTGTAAAATATGCCATTATTGTAGGTGGTGGGATATATGCCCAGCAGTCAAAAAAACAGTGTTGAGATTGGCAAAGGACAAAAAAGCAGGAAAATGTAGAAACAAAGAGAGACACATTTTATGCTTTTTTACAGTATACACTCTGGTACCTTATTCACATTAAATTAAATGTCTTTATCATTGTAACTGCCTCTGTCCTCCATCAGCATTGCTCTCTCTCTAGCCAAACAGAGAATGGTTTTATCTTGTGAGTAAAGGCCAGCAGGTAAGCCAAGGTGAGATGTCTGACTGAGGACAGAGGCAGATTTCCATTTGACCAACAATTTACAGTGTCATTTGTGGGCCTGAGGGGTGACAAGTAGTCTCCATTAGCTGTAACGCTAAATTATATAATATATGCTTAGCTGCTCAGAACATCTTCACATAATCTTGAACTCACATTTACTCATGAGTAACTGCGTGTGAGTTTTACGGTTTATAGAAACAAATGTGCTACGAATAAAGTGCATTGGTGCTAGTAGCAAATCTCTACTGGCTACCGTTAGCTAGTTTAGTTAAGTTAGCCTTGACAAGAATCCAATGCTACGTGATTTGGAAAACATAGCTGCTTACCGAGGTGGCCTGTGGTGGCCCTGAGGCGGTTGCTGTCGCTGTTGAAAAAGTTTGTATAGCCGCCAGGACGGCTCTGCCGATGTTCTCGGCTAACGCCGATTCGTTGGACATTTCGCAGCGCTACCATGGCCGACATTACCATACCTGGTCAGGGGCGGGTGGGGACGGGCTCTTGCTGGCCTTCATGCAAGCGAACATGACAGATCAGTCAAAGTGAGCCCCCTCGTGGTTGGCTATAGTGGCTACAGGTCATAAGTCTCGCCCCCTTCATAAAAGTGACACTAAAAACTCAAAGTACTCTTCAAATACAGTTTCTGTTTATTATTTAGGTACTTATTATCACGATAATCCATGTCCAAGAGTCCATTTCCCCGGATGAGATGTTTTTTTATTCACACTATAAACACACACTGACCTCCTCAAGCTTTTATTTTGGTACTTCCGGTTACCGGCATTTTGAATTTGCATATTAGCTAAATATTTAGCTAATATTTAGATTCAACATTTAGATTTAACATTTAGATTTAGATTTAATATTTAGATTTAACATTTAGATTTAACATTTAGATTCAATATTTAGACTTATATCTAAATTTAACATTTAGATTTAGATTTAACATTTAGGTGTAACATTTAATGTTTAGATTTAACTATTTAAAATATCTCTATGTTGACAAATATTGTTCTAAATGTGCTAAAAAGTGACCCTCAAAAATTCATACCAGTTTTTTAAACATTGTTTGAAGCTAAATGTGACAAAATGTTGCTGTTATTTTCAGAGTGAGCCGCTTTACAAACGGCACCCCATAACGTTGGGGCCCAGGAAGTTGTACTGTACTCTTGTACAGTCCTAGGTACTGTAAGTGAGGCCTACCTTGTCCACTCACCTGATAACCTTGTGGAAGAGGGCGTAGCAGCTACTGTCTCGTGCTACTGCAGAAATACAGTGGGATATTTTCAGCCTATGAGGGAGATTTAGGTTGCACTAACCTCATTTCTCATGATATCCCATTAATAGATGACGTGCCAGTGCGCCAGTGATATCAGCGTATTGCCCCTTCGGAGTACGAGGCAGCGAAGGCCCACATTCTGGATGCACAGGTCATCAGAGAAAGTAGTAGCCCCTTTGCTATGCATTGTGCTTGTGAAAAAGAAAGATGGCAGCCTTCGGTTGTGTGTGGACTACAGACTTTTGAACAGTAAGACTCGCAAGGATGCTTTTCCCTTGCCCCGTATTGAAGAATCCCTTGATGCTTTATCAGGGGCTCACTGGTTCTCCACTTTGGACCTGACTGCTGGATACAACCAAGTACCTGTCGCCGAGAAAGACAAGGCAAAGACGGCCTTCTGTACCCCTTTCAGGTTGTTCGAGTGTTTTTCTGCTTCTGTGACAGAGCATATTCAACGCCTGGATGCTGTGCTGGGTCGCCTGCAACAGGAAGGAGTGAAGGTGAAGTTGGAGAAGTGCTCATTCTTCAGGCCAGAAGTAAACTACCTGGGTCACGTCATTTCCAGCGAAGGTGTAGCCACTGATCCTGGCAAAATCGAAGCCGTGGCAGGGTGGCCAAAGCCTAACCATGTGTCAGAGCTACGCTCTTTTTTAGGATTCGCCAGCTATTACAGACGCTTTGTAGAGGGGTTTGCCAAGCTGATGCCCCTTTGCATCGCCTGGTTGCTCAACTCGCTGGCACCAAAGCACGGAAACCTTTGCAAGCCTGCATGCTGTATGGACGGAGGAGTGTGAGCAGGGCTTCGAGGGCCTAAAAAGAAGGTTGGTGTCTGCTCCAGTCCTGGCCTACGCCAACTTCTCATTACCCTTCATCTTGGAGGTGGATGCCAGCTACAGCGGACTGGGCGCTGTACTCTCCCAAGAACAAGAGGGTAAGGTCAGACCCATTGCATATACTAGTCGTGGCCTTAAGCCAACAGAACGCAACATGACGAATTACAGCTCCATGAAACTGGAATTTCTCGCCCTTAAATGGGCTATGACTGAAAAATTCAGGGACTACCTATTGGGACAGAAGTGTGTGGTGTATACAGACAACAATCCTCTCAGTCACCTACCCCCAGCAAAGTTGGGGGCTACAGAGCATCATTGGGCTGCAGAGTTGGCTTCTTTTGGTTTTCCATCAAGTACAAGCCTGGTCGAAGTAACAAGAATGCAGATGCACTTTCCAGGCAGCATCCCCCAAGCACTCACACATCAGAACATGTAGCTCCAGGCACGTCAGTCCCAGAATTGCTACAACAGGTGGCTGAGGAGAACCAGGTGACCCAAGCCACTGTCACAGCTTTTCCTTGCCACTCTACCCCTGACTTGCATGTTTTACAGGAAGCAGATCCAATTATCAAAGAGTTCCTGACCTTTTGGACCAGAAATAGGGCCCCTGATGCAGCTGAGCAACAGCAGGCTTCCAAGGACATCCTGGTGCTGGCCAGACAGTGGGACCGGCTAGTGGAGCAAGAAGGCTGTGTCATCCTCCCCAGGGGGGGACGAAGTACTCCAGCTGGTACTACCTGCATCACTCAAGACACAGGTACTACAGCAGCTGCATAATGAACATGGCCACCAAGGTGCTGGGCGGACAACAGAGCTGGTCCATCAGCGGTGCTATTGGCCGGGGATGCATCGTGACATCAAGCAGTGGTGTCAGGAATGTGAACGCTGCCAGGTAGCCAAATACACTCAACCTACAGCCTTTTATGGGTTTTATGGGTCACTTGCTGAAGCATCTCGTCCAAATCAGGTCCTTGCTATTGATTTCACCGTTCTGGAGCCATCGAAGAATGGTGTGGAGAACATCCTGGTCATGACTGATGTTTTTTCAAAGTATACCCAAGCTGTCCCAACCCACGACCAGCGGGCTTCTACAGTGGCCAGAGTGTTGGTTAACGGGTTCTGCAGGTTTGGTGTGCCCAGTCGCCTCCATTCTGACCAGGGCAGGAACTTTGAGAGTAATCTCATCCAGCAGCTCTGTCATATGTATGGCATTGAGAAAAGCCGCACCACCCCTTACCATCTAGCTGGAAATGGCCAATGTGAGAGGTGGCCAAGACCCACAATTACCCGTTGACTTTCTTTTAGGAAGAGTACAGGAACCTGTAGCTGGCCAACCCCATGATTGGATCGTGGAACAACAGACTCGGCTACGCCATGCTTTCGAGGCATCTGGAAGCTGATAATGTTGACAATGGATGTAATGGAATATAACAACACTTTCTATTACAAATCACCAATAAAGGCTTCTAAACAAAGTACTACACAACCGGACATCTTCCAGCAATAATGTGATCTGAAATTGGGGAGAGATTAACAACATCTGCAGCCAGGTTGACAGGTTTCTCTGACATTAGCATGTAGCTACATGTAGCAGGGTATGTAATATTAAGTTAGGGCTGGTCCAGGTTTTCCTTGGACCAGCTCTTAGTTATGCTGCTATAGGTTTAGACTGCCAGGAGACTCCCTTTGACACACTGAACTCTTATTTCCTCCTCTCTCTTTCCATTTGTGTGCATTTATGACCTATTAATGCATGTTACTAAGCTTAAGTAGCTTACTCCCCAGAATCCTTTGCGCCTTGCAAATATCCTCAGATTGTGGTGGCACCTGGATCATGGTTGCAGCTGTTGCTGTGGTCCTGCTCGACGCCCTGCACTGCTACTACTATTAACACTAGTTGTAGTTCTATTTTTCTTCAGTTTTGTCTTTATTGTTTTTATATTTGCCACTGTTCATCATGTCACTGCTATAATTATGTGTCATATTTCTCTCTCTCTCTCTATCTCCCTCTCTCCTTTGGGAAAACAGAACAATTAACATGAAAATTCTCAAGAGTAATTTTTGTAGGGGACACAAATAATAAAGACAAAATTTTACTTGTAGAGGATGTTTGACGAGGTTAAAGCCAATACATGTTTAAATGCTAAAATACAGTTAAAAGCTGTCAATGCCACCTCGGATAAAAGAAGCCTAGGCTACACAGGTTCTAATTATCATGGGTGAGCAGAGTAAAAAAAATAAAAAAATCTGGATTAAACGTTCACAGATTTATTAGAATAAAGCAAATAACAAAACCAGCCCAAAGTCACGTATGGTGTTGGTTCTTAACAGTCCTTGTACTTGCCGTCTCTCAGGCTCTCCAACAGTTGCAGTCTGGATCCTTAAGAGGATAAAAAAAAAAATAAGAGAGCGTCACTCTGATAATAGGAAACCAAAGGTCAACCAGGGTAAAAATGCAGGCTAAAAATATTCCAGCAAAAAGAGGGATCCTTTAAAAACGATACAGAAGAAAGTATAGAGAGGGTATTTAGCTGATCCTACTCTGGCCGGCGGCACTGCTTCCTTCACCGCTGCTGTCCACTGTTCCAGCTCGTCGCTGAGCCTAATGCCACTCGCCTAGGGAGTATAAACAGAAGCCAGCATCCGGCCACACAATGCCCTTTACTTCTCTTACCAGACTTAAAACATGCACACGCATCAGTCCAAAACAGTCACCCCGTCACAGGTACGTGTAGTTGTGGAACTCCATAAAGCAGGCTGGCAAAGCAGTTTTATTAGTGGGAATGCTGTTCTACAGAGAGAGTGTGTATGTGGCTGCTTAGAGTGATGATGTCATCATTCAGAGGGTGAAGCTTCGAAAAAATGATCTTTGTCCCTTCTCTATAAATTGCTCTCACGCCCACAATATCTACTTGTCATACACAATTTATACTTAAAAACGTAGGTATTTTCGTCTAGTTTCAGACAATGTGCTCAGTTAAGCGATATATCTTATACTTTGGGCTCAGCAAGCTTCCAAATGATGAGAGTTCAAAATTTTCTTCCATCCGCCGCAATGATAAAAGTCCTCCATATTTTCCAGCGAACAGTAGAATGAACCACTTTTTTAAATCGCTGATATGCCCACATTTTTATGTTTATCCATATAAATTTTATATCGATACGTTCACAAAGGCCTTGTGGTGCTCAGGATGACGTCATTTGACTGATAGCAGTTATCGTTTCGCCAGTCAGAGCCTTTATTTGAGAGCTTGCTCTCAGTGTCTGAATTGCCTGGTGTGCTACAGGAGACATATTAAGACCAGGTGCAATCGTTAACAGATGAAAGAGATCTCATCACAGACATCAAAAGGATGTTTATAAACATATGCACAGGCACTTAGTAGCCATGACAACCCTTTCACAGACAGTCCACTTTAATACTGTAGTATTCAACTAACTAAACTAACTATGAACATCAGTCTATATCCTTTGCATTCCACTTCTGTCTGTCTGTTTGTCTGTCTGTCTCTCTCCTTATCTGTCTGTCTCCCTCCCTCCCTCCTTCCCTCTGTCTGTATCCCTCCTTCCTGTCTCCCTCCCTCCCTTTCTCTGTCTCTCCCTCCCTCCATCCCTCCCTTCCTACCTCTCTCTCTCTCACTCCCTCTCTCCCTTCCTCCTTCTGTCTCTCCCTCCAGGGTCATTTGTGATTTGTGATTTCATCCATGTATATAGCCCGTTTCTTTTCAGGCAATATATCCACCTCTCAGCTCTTTAGGGTCATGCTTGTTTGTTCTACGCAATGGATATGGCTGATAATAATACAAAGTCTTTCAACTTTCAGCCTTTTTAGTCAATTTTAGTCAAAGTTGCTCTCGTTCTCAATGTTTCTATCTTTCCTCTCTTTTTCCTCTCCTCTTTTTCCTCTCCTCTTTTTCCTCTCTCTCTCCTTCTCTTTCTCTCCTCTCTTCTCTCATCTCATCTCATCTCAGATGAAAGAGACAGACACAGACATCAAAAGGATGTTTATAAACATATGCACAGGCACTTAGTAGCCATGACAACCCTTTCACAGACAGTCCACTTTAATACTGTAGTATTCAACTAACTAAACTAACTATGAACATCAGTCTATATCCTTTGCATTCCACTTCTGTCTGTCTGTTTGTCTCTCTCTCTCTCACTCCCTCTCTCCCTTCCTCCTTCTGTCTCTCCCTCCAGGGTCATTTGTGATTTGTGATTTCATCCATGTATATAGCCCGTTTCTTTTCAGGCAATATATCCACCTCTCAGCTCTTTAGGGTCATGCTTGTTTGTTTCTTTCCTCTCTTTTTCCTCTCCTCTCTTTCCTCTCTCTCTCCTTCTCTTTCTCTCCTCTCTTCTCCTCTCTTCTCTCCTGCCCTTCTTCCTTCTCTATTTCTCTATTTCTCTCCTTGTCTCTTTCCTCTCTTTCTTCTTGTTCAGCCCCATTCTTTTCACCTAATATATTTCACATCTCAGCTAGATTGATGCTTTTTCGTTCTATGCAGTGTATATATCTGATAATAATAAAAAGTGTTTCTTCTTTCAGCCTTTTCAGGCAATTCATTTCAATTTTCATCTTTGACAGTATTACAGTTCAGCTTCCAGCTTTTCTAACAAGCTCTTTACTTATGTAGGTAATGCAGTTTAGTTTCCAACTCTGAAAATTTGCCAGATGTTTCAGCAGGTCAGTGCAATGCATTTGAGGTTTAAGACAGGGGTCTCAAACTCAATTTACCTGGGGGCATTTAGCATTTACATTACTGTTAATAGGTCATCACTTGATTACACATTGTATTACCTTGTTATGATATAAGAAGTGACCCATACAATGTGCCAAACATAATGTGCCACATGAAGAGACAGTGCAGCATATGACAGTAGCAACAGCTGAGAAGATTTGGGTCTGTGGTGACCAGGACCACTTTACACAAACTTCCTTCTCCCATTCTCTCTCTTTACTTACACACACGCACGCACGCACAAGCACGCACACCGAGTGGGGCTCTCCGATGCTCGGAGCCCTACCGCTGGCGGAGAAGCGACAGCGAGAACCACTTCCACGGCTTGGTCAGCGACATGAACTCGTAGCGGCCGGTGAAGCTTCCGAGCACCAGGCTTCCACCGCTGCGAACGGGGGTTTTAGCTTTATGAGAAGGCATTTGATCTGTTAATCCTACCGACGGAGACACTTTGGCGTTATTGTTGACCCGCGGTGGTGAATTGTCTGCAGTTCTGGGAGGGTTGTTGCCGTGTTCTGATTGTTCTCATCTCAGCTCCGCCGAGACAAAATAGACATGACATTTCAAAAAAATGTCATGTATCATCATCATTCAAATATCATGTTTTCAAAAGCATCACTTTCATAAATTTTTTTGTGACATATTTAGACTGCAAGCAGGCACATCCGGACAAACGAGCCCCGGAGAGGCCCGGCCCAATTTAACCCCTGGAATTTATATATATATATATATATATATATATATATATATATATATATATATATATATATATATATATATATATATATATGTATATATATATAGGCTAGGTATAATGTCCTGGGCAGCAACTTAAAAAAAGTGAAGTGTTGTGAAGGCTGGGACGAATGTCCGCGTGTGCCCAATAGAAACGAGGCAGCAGGCACGGAAGAAAACACTCCATGGCAACGCTGCTGTAACTTTCAGGAATGTTTCAGGAATGTTTCTCTGCTTGAATCAAGCCCAGCCGATGTCCCGCCCCCGAGAGCCATATAGCCCACCGTGATTGGTAGGTTCGTTCATCTCTGCACATAGCACTGTAAAGTACAATACACATCACACTCGCAGGCCGCACTAACATTAAACTTTCATATTAAGGCGGGGGCCACAAACTATCGTCCCGCGGGCCGCAATTGGCCCGCGGGCCGCGAGTTTGAGACCCCTGGTTTAAGATTTTTCATACAATTTGTTTCATATTTCTGCATATGTGAGTCATTATCAGTTAGAAAATCTACTCAGACATCACAATGTTCTACATATTTTGTCATATTCAACCTTTAAAGCCAACAGTTCAGTTTAGCATAAGCTTTTAACTTTTTAATGAAATTCATACTTATTAAAACGATTTCCACTTTTTCAACTATTCTCACTACTTCAACTTCTTCTTACGGATTTAAGCTATTCAACCAATTTAGCTTTACCAATTCAGCTATCCAGCATTCCCACGCATTTTCTGCAGGAAATGCATTTTCTAGTTCACTTTAAACATCAGATGAAGTGATTCTTTTCTCTATTACAGATGAAGCTGAGTCATTAATAAATTAGTCATGAGGAAAAAAATTATGAGTCTAGCCCAGGGCCCTCTGCTGCAGGTCTTCCCCTCACTCTCGGTCACTGTCTAAATAAAACAGAATGTGCCAATTAAGAAAAGGCATCTGGCCAGCAGAAGTGACCTCAGCATTTAAAGGGGCGAAGACAGAATTTAACAACAGAAAGCAGTTTCCTGTTGTCCTATTAAGTGATGGCAATTTATTTAGCACAACACAGGCAAATTTGATCATAAGTACCAAATGGGAATTTGAAACATCCAGTTATGTAAGTGCTTTATGCAATCACATTACATTTGACAAAGAATTCTCATTTTCCAAATTGTATGTAGAGGTCCTATCTGTGAAGTAGTTCATATATCTCACCATGGATGATGACCAATACAAGCTAAGATTATCATTCACATTCATTTGAACAAAAAAAGAAATAAGGAAGTCACAAAATGTGTTTTTTGTTTATTCCCTGCTCCGTTCATCTTTCATTGTGGCCTGTCACCTGCCAACAATTAAGAGCAATTTATAACAAAAAATAAAAGTAGAATTACTTAAAAATGCATCAACTGTACAAAGAAGTCTTTACACAGAGAACATCGGGACAAATGCAATGCAGCATTTTTATCAGATTCTGAAATAAAAGTTTTTGTAAAACGTATGCTGTATGGAGATAAACTTGGAGGATGTCATACGAAACCATTGAGTGAAAACGTGACACGTATCTGAAGTAAACCAGGATGAGAAATTCTTACAATGACTCTTTTCAGCAATTTGAAAATGTTTGCTTAACAGCTACAGGCAGACAGAATAGATGAAATGATGCAAAAATAAAGACAAATGATATGAAACCTTGACTGAACTAGAACTCCTTTTCAGGAAAGATATCCTGAAAGATGAGGCCATGCGTTGGACAGATTGTGTCACTGAGGGTACAACATGGAAGCACTCTGACAGCCCATGCAGAGAACATGAACCACATGCTCACAAACTCTTTAATGCATCAAGAACAAAAGGATGACACCTCCTGTGGTTTAAAAACAGCTTAGCAAATGTGTTTCTGTTGTACAAACAAAGCAGAATTTGGCTTATATTTGGCAAGCAGAACACTAAATTCTGCAAGTTGAAACAATAGTTGAACATTTTAGGAAATGCTTATTCAAATTCTTTCTAAGAGTAAGATGTGAAAATCAAGTCCTCTTTTTGTCTGTGCTTTAAGTACAGAGCCGGAGTCTGGAAGTGTTTAGCCTAGCTTAGCATAAATGCTAGAAACAGGGGGGAATAGCTAGCCTATGTTCAATCTGAAAAATACACGTAAGACCTCGAACAATTACTACATATATATACACCACATATCATACTTGGCTTCAAAAAACCAACATGGCAATTAAGCTTTTGAGGTGTTGGTATGCACACTTAAACAGACTCCAAACTTTAAACAGAGCTAAGCTATCGGTTTCCTTCCCAGTCTTTATGCTAATCTGTCATTCAGAAATCAGAAAGAAAGTGAATAAATGCATTTCCCAAAATTCCTACTAGAATTATTCTTTAAACCAATAAAATCCTCTTCTCCTATAGTCTTTTTCAAAAGCAGAAATGAAAATCTTGCTCATCATCACATCAACCTTATAAAGGGTGTTTATAAGACTCGACCGCTTCATGATACAGTACAACAAACATACTTAGAATCTTGCTACCAGGTGAGTGATAAAGGGGAAGCCCCGAAGCTATCATTGCTAATGCTCTACAGTCAAACCTTTCATCAACAACCAGCTGCACACCCCCAAAGCTCTTACAATCATTTAAGAAACAGAAATACACCTGAAACTGGACCAGAAGAAGTAGAGATCTGACCCAGCGTTACTGAAGATAAAAAAGGCACAACAAAACATCCTGAGGTACAGCAGCAGTCCAAACAGTTTGGCAACAGAAAATAACAAGAAAGTTACTTCTAAGTGTGAATCTCCCCAAAAGTAGCTCAGGTAGAAATATTTGTCCAAGAGTGACCTGAAAGAAAAGACACACGTTTTTGACCGAGCTTTCTAGCTGGGCAGAAAGCTCAGCAATGGCAGGAGTCCTGTAGACCTTGCTTCACTGGACTCCTGAAACACTGAAAAGGCCTCCGGTTGACAGATCGGCTACCACCAGGCTCAGTGGCTTGTGCTACCATGTCAGTGCTACTGAAGAAGAAATGACCAGATATGGACTCAGGTGGAGGATATGAAGACGGACTGGCGAGGTGAAACGACAGCTAGGATTGCTTCGTTTCCTGGGTTACGATCTTCAAACACTGCTATGTGAGGCCATTCCGGAACTGTTCCTGTCCATCTTGAAACATCCAAACTTATGTTATGAAAATGAAGAAAATATCAAAGAATTTTAAAGTTATCTAGTTAAAGGATAGGCTGCCTATCTTCCTAGCAGGTGGCTGTAATTGTCCCTTCTGTCCATACTAGGCATGGGCCGGTTACCGGTTTCAAGGCACATTGTTGTTTGAAAAAGTCAAGGTTTCAAAACCACTAACATTTTCTGTCATACCGTTCCTAAGGTATGAGCTGTTTTTTATGAGTGGTCAAGGAGATAAACTGCAGTTTAGTAATCCCTCTCCCTGCCAGTGTGCAGTGTGCTTAAAAAATAAAATACATTGTGTTCAATGGGGGAAAAAAAACATTCTTTACCCAGACATTTAAAAAACAAAAACATTTAAAAGCTGTAATTGCAATGCCGTGAAACCATGATATTTTTGCTGAAGGTTATCATACCGTCGGAATCGTATACCGGGCCATGCCTAGTCCATACTGGCTTTTCTCCCAGCCTTCAGGTTTGATCATTCTTAACAGCTATTAACTCTTTTGCCTTTAGATGTTTCCGGATGGCACACTAAAGATTAAAGGTTTCAGTATGCTGCAAAGAAAGTGCTTGTTGGATCATGGAACAGCATAGGAACCTGCGCTGCATCCAGCAGTTTCTGAAACTAAGAATTCAACCTTAAATCAGGCCCCTTCACACAGTGTTGGCCAGGTGGTCTAAGGGGAGAAAGGAGGCAGGATTCTCACAACACCAGTTTGTCCCTATATGAACACTGCTTCGCAACCCTCTCTTTGACGCTTCAGGAGTGGCCTTTCCGCTAGAAACATTTGGGCCTTTCGATGTGGTCAGACGATATGTTGTATGGATTAGCACAGTGAACCTTAACCTTAAGGGGTCTTGCCAAAACTAAGAATTCCTATTTGAGTCATAGAATATGATGTAAGACCAGGACAAAGCACTGGCCCTTACTCAAACTGCTGAAGCCTCATATTAGCTATCAAAGCTGTAAACCAAAAAAAGCTTGGTTGTAGTGCTGGATTTATCTAATCTTTCAAATCCAACCCAACAAAACAAAATCCCTCTGCTTGGATCAGTAATGGGTAGCAGCACAACACAAGAGAACTAAGAACACATCGCTGCCTGCACACGGGACGATGACTGCAAGGACTCTGAAGGGAGTTTGGAAAATTAGGAACAGGTGAGGAAGAACAGAGGAAGAAAGAAGTGTTTATATTCTGCCTGTTACAGGGACACACCCCATATTCAGCCATTTACATTTCAGCAGATAGAAAGCCTTCTTTATATCCCTTTTGATACTGTGGCTGAATGATGAACTCAACATGGAAGATTAAAAGTCCAAAGAAAAGTTGGATTCTTTTTTTTTTATCTAAGCATGTAAGGTTTGAAAACAAAATCAAAGGTAAAAATCAATGCTTCACAATTGAACAGAGAGGTTTGGCACTTTATTGTCCTCCAGTCCAGGCATGTTGCATCGACTGTGGATGGATAGATGGATGGATGGATGGATGGAAGCAGGAGGACGGTCTGAAGTCACATTGAGAGGGTCAGACGATGGCGCTGGTGCCCCGGAGGCCAACCCCACGGGCAAACTGCTCCAGCAGACCGGTGATGGCGCCAGAGGGGCTGGGTGCTGACGACTTGAGGCCAACAGTGGAGCTGTAGGCGGCCAGGAAGACTTCCCGCACCGCCTCCAGACGGGCCTGGCGCTCAGAGGGGAGGGGACACCTGGACAGGAGAGAAAGCAAACAAGATGAGACACAAAGAAACAGGAGAGATATCCTACGTTAAAAGTGCTGTAAAAATAATAAACAAGAAATCCGAAGAGAAGAAGACCGGAATGACGCAGGCAGAAGCAGTTTGGATCAGCCCAACAGTAACCATCACAGAGCCCACACACTCATCATCATCTCTAAGGTTCTCTCCCTTCTTCCCAGTTCCTCTCGTTCCCTCCCAATAAAGATGGATAAATGTTATTTGCTTGCTCACTGCAAGTGATGCTGGCGGGACACACTCAGTGTGGCCGTCAGATCAAGCAGAAATTAAAATCTGTCCCCTGATGGGAGCAGGCAACAGAAGGATGAGTCAGAGGTCTTCCAGGTCAATGGCTGGGTTCGGAGAGGGGGGTCAGGAAACCATCTCTACAGAACCATATCCATGTTTTACATACACAAACACTTCCCTTACATTTGGTCTTTGGAGAATATTGACCAAGATACAGTATGTACTGAGCGGAACACTATCGAGTCTGTGCTCTGTCAGAGAAGCTCGGTTTCAAAAGGTGTTTTTTTGGACTGGGGGAACTTTTACATAGCTTTCTGGACCACGTTCTAAGAACCCCCTTTTTTTGTTGTGTCCGCACAGCAAGAACTATATATAAGTGTACGTTGATGATTGACCAATCACATGAGCCAATGCACCACCGGCAACAGTCATTTGTAACCACTAGCCAACCAGCCAGCCACTAAGAGTCAAATTTAACAACTTAATGCTTCATCCACACACTCTGGTCACAGCGGAGAACGTACACTGCTATCAACAGATTGTTGATTGGCTCTTTTTCTGTAACCAGTGTTGCATCAAAGCATGACGGAATTAGCTAACTAGCTTTAGCTACCCAGCCAGCGGTCCACTAGTTAGCTAGCTAGCCTGTTAATTCCACCATACTTTCATAAGTTACCCCAAACATATTTAGCATTTTTGTACTGCAGTATTTTGTCATTTATAACCAGGCATATGCTCATGCATGTGCCATAAGTGTGACGTAAAACAAAGAATGCTAGTCAGTATGCATGCAGGAAGAACCCATTATATTCTGGAGCGGATCACAATCATGGGGCAAATACACAGATGATTTTTCACTTTCGTTAAAAATAAGAGATGGGGCATTCAGTCTTGGCGGGGGTCTGCGCTCTCCCATTGCCTTTCTTTTTTAAAGATTATTTTTTGGGGCATTTTCGGCCTTTATTTTTGACAGGACAGTTGAAGAAATGAAAGGGAAGAGAGAGGGGGTAATGACATGCAGCAAAGGGCCGCAGGTCAGAGTCTAAAGCAGGCCCGCTGCGTCGAGGAGTAAACCTCTATATACGGGCGCTCGCTTTACCAACTGAGCTATCCGGGCGCTCTGCCCTTCTTTTTCAGTGAAAAAGCTGACAGGAGGACTGTACAGTGTTACTTACATCCGTCCACTGGGTCCTTCATCCTGAAAACTGAAGGGCAGAGGGCAGTCGTAGGCAGCAGCCACAGCAGATGAGCTGGAGAAGGCCGAGGCCAGAGGGGGAGGGAAGTGAGCGTGGTCATGGATGCTGCCACAACCCGAAACTATCTGCCAACTGCCGTACTCTGTAGAGAGGGAGGAACCTGACCGGGTGTAGTCTGCTGCTAACCTGAGAGAGACAGGGAGGAGACAAGCCTCAATCTAACTACATAAAGACAGCCATTCTCCTCAGAGGTAAGCTAGTTAGCAAGCAGTCATGTATTCACAGGTCTTTCTCACTGCAAAATGAAATACAATCAGTAGGTAATAAGAGCTGTCGCTCTGCTTTAGGAAAAAATAGGCATACATTTGTTGTTGCCGGTGTCATGCCTCCCAGGGGTCACACTCATATTTAGCTTTAAATGATCACTAAGACATATGGTTCTATACCATCCTGATACCACCACTCTATGTTTCCATCAGCCTCCAGCACATCTTCTCCTCTGCCAATTTAGAAAACAATAAAAAACCAGCTGTGACTTTTAGGTTTTTTCCTTTTCAAATCTACAGTATTTTCATAGATGTCAATACAAACATTTAAATTGGTTGCAGGAGAAAACTCTTTATTAACCACTAACTGAAGTCAGCACTGAAGGCACTGTGAGATGGTCCAAAGAATACATCCGCTGGTCTGAGCCGCCTCGACCTGGTAGTCACTTTATCATGGTGTAGAGAGTCATGCTAAAATGTAAAAAATTTTATGACAGCAAAGACGGAAAACGTATAGTATGAGATTTTCCTCATACTATACTTTGTATTTGCAGGCGACAGGATTCAGGTGGAGCTATGCTGAGTTGCCCAGGTGTAGGTTTCTTGTCAGCCAACAGCTATACACTCCACACAGTTCTGATCTCTGATCTAAAGTGAAAACACCCAGATGGATAGGTTTGGACTACACAGTGAACAGTTGTTGTTTTTTTAAAGATTATTTTTTGGGCATTTTTAGGCCTTTATTGACAGGACAGCTGAAGAAATGAAAGGGCAGAGAGGCGGGAATGACATGCAGCAAAGGACCGCAGGTCGGAGTCAAACCCAGGCCCACTGAGCTATCCCGGCGCCTTGAACACTAGGTTTTAATAGTGATGGAATCTTTTCATCTTATTTCAGTCATTGCTGAGATATTGTATATCTATCTATAAATTGGGATCTCTCTGTGTGTTCCCACACATCCACAGTGCAGCAGCGAGGGCAGGGAGATGCTAAATTGCTATAGGCTCATTGATTGGGGTTTACCGGCTACCGGTGACAAAAACTGATTGCTGTCTACCCTACATGCACATGATGAAATAGGGAACGAGTTTTGTTGATGGTGGCGCGCGTAGCAGTGATCGCTTCGGCGTCTCCGTGATCTGGGAGTGAATGTGTCAAGCCAGGTAGGTAATCACATACAGGAAGGCCACAGCGCAGCTGGATACTTTAGAAAATAAATCTACTCTTCATGCCCCAGTAGTTCCATCGACTCACTCACCTTCTTCCAGGGACAGCCAATGGGCTGCTGCCAATGCGTGTGGCGCCATGTTCTGATTGGTTGGAGGAGGAGGAGCTGGAAGACCTGGCCTCACTGAGTGGATGGGAGAGGTGCTCGTCCAGAGGGTGGGCTTTATTCCAAACAACCATCTGAGGAGAGGAGGCGGGGCCTTTTCTCCTGAGGACACAAACAGAGCAGGGCCGTGTGCAGCACCAGCAGCTTGGGATCAGAAAAATACCTTGGTACTACGGCTGTCAACGAATATTCTAAATTCGAATATATATTCGAATAGTTTAAAAAAAACGAATTTCGAAGGTGAAAATTAATATTCAAATTAAAAAAAAAAATAAAAATAAAACGTGGAAAAAAACGCTCGCGGTAGCAGAAGCTGTCTGGCTGTCTGCTTTGCTAGCACGCCTGAAAGCCGTTACATACTGGATGCAGCCCAGCTGGAGCATACAAATGTGATCGCCGTGACTATTTATACCTGCGCTGGTACTCGCGACACTAGCTACAGTCTTCTCCTGAACAGCGGTGGCGCTAATGAGCAAAGGCTACCGACGCTGCCTTTTCTACGGACTAGAAGAAGAAGAAAAAGGTAAACAACGGCAGAACGGGCAGCAGCATTGCCGTCAATGCTTCGATGTGATTCACTGACCTACTTCGTCGGATCGAGCCTTTCATTCACCATAAAAGAACTCATCTTAACCCGGTAAGTTTACCAGAGAGACCTGCAGTCACTCTGAGAGTCCTGTTGTCGGCAAACTCAAATAAAGAGACGTGCGCGACGTGTGGCTCGGCCGGATATTGCATAATTTTGACATCACGATGTCGCGCGCCACCTTGGATGCATGTACCATAGATATCTATGGCATGCACAACCATAGATATATATATATATCTATGTGCACAACCAGATGTTCGAATAGTTCGAATATTCGTTGCTATTTTAGAGGGAATATTCGAACGTCATTTTTAAGCAATTTTGACAGCCCTACTTGGTACCAAATCAAGTTTATTTTGATTGACATGAAGCATCGTCATAACTTAACAGTTCCTTCTGAAATATCTGAAATTAGTCTGCTGTGTTATTTTTATTACAGTGATCCAAATCCCTCAGACTCTGGAGCTAAGGTAAATGAGAGCGGTAGGTGGGCACAGAGGGGGTTCGGACACAGACCTCCTTGTGGTTCTATGCTTCTGCTAAACGGTCCGTGCATTCACATCCATGTCTGTCTGGACTATATGCAGTGAAGACTTTGAAGCAATTTAATAAAAAGGTATTGTACTGAATTCTCACTAGTCCCACTAGGTGGCAGTATTAGTTAGATAAATAGGCAGGCATTAGGCCGGGCAACTAAGCAAAGACTGGGGTCCTTTACTACTGCGTCTGTATTTGTAGTGAGTTATTCCCAAGGGGGTAAGCTTCGCTTCAGAACTCGAACCTCCGATGGCGCCATTTTGTTGCTACAAAGGTATCACCTCCTGTTAGCATTCCACTGACCACCATTTTTTTTTTTACGTCACTTGACTGCGAATAACTTTACATCAGAAGCGTTTAAAGACTCTATTTGTCCACTGTTTAATTCTAAAGAAACACGACAATGTATAAAAGGCTCCATTACCTTGTACCTCTCGTTATGGCTCCGTAGCAGACGTTTTTGTAAAAATAGGCTAACGATTGTGTCATAACCAAGTGACTTACTGTCGCACAGTAGAGGAATTACCGTATAGTACAGGAGAAGCTCGCAGGCAGTTTCGACTTACATTAGCTGTTTAGGTTTAATTACGAATGTTAACTAGCATGTTAGTTAGCAATAATTAGCCTGTGCTTATGTTATCTCCTTACATATACCTACACTCTCCGTCTCTGTAAGATTGGAAATGATTGAGATTTCTCTTGGTACAGCTACCAGAAGACTTACAACTTTCAGACACACTGCTCACGTCACATTTACGTTGTCTTTCTCAGTTGGAGGCTGCGCAGTAAAGGAAGAGATCACCGGAAAAGTGCTTCTAATAGCCTTCACTGGTCTCCGTCCAGAGCAACGGGGTCTATTGGTCCATTATATATATGTCAATGGTAATTCCACTCGGTACAGCCAAGGAATGAACGTTGTATGCGTGAATGAGCACATGTAAGTTTGTTAAATAACTAGAACCCATGTTTCAGTCACTTAGATGTTCTGTGGCAGAGTTTTACTGTGTTTAAGGACGATTTAGAGAGTTTGATTGTTGCTATGAGTAGATTTTATTAAGCTAATGCTAACGCGCTAATGCTAATGCGCTAATGCTAACTCTGTGAGACACTCTGTGAGTGTAGTATATTAAGATAGTTGATGCTAATGTGACAGTTTTGTATTCATTTGACATTTTTTATAAATAGGTTGGCTAAAGTGAGCTAATCTCCCTCTTTGCATGTCACGTCTGCCCTACAGCTGTCAGTTAGCTTTGACTTCATATATTACCTTCTTAGAGCTGTATTCTCAGTAATGAGACAATCTGCAAATAAAAAGGTTGCTTTCAAATCACTAAAATAGTAGTGACAGCACCGTTTGGTTTGGCTAGTTATCAATGCCATTAGCATCGTGGCTAACACTATTATTACTTAGTTTATGACAAATCGTTTCGGCTGTGCTTTCTAACATGATGTCATTGCGCTAACCGAGCACTGTTAGCCTTCACAACAGAGCCGCTTGAATACACTTGTTAGATAATGTTTCATTACAGAGTTCTCTGTTGATTTCTGTTTGTCACTGTGTGCTCGTGGTGGGAAATAATGTAAACAGAGAGAGGCAGAAATGCAATGTGCCATGACATATATCCCCTTTATAGACCTTTTTCACGGCAGACATGTTGACATGTCATAGTAGGAAAAGCACAGGTGTATTCAAAAGCATTAATGATGGCTGCATTCCACTTCGGAGAGGCCCTGGTATTGTGCATGCTGACTCACTGAAATAGCTTACTGGGACACTTGATGGAACTGAGCCATCGTCAAGGTTATTAATTTCAGCTGTACTTTTCCTACTATGACTATAAGTCAAAATGTCTGCTGTGAAAAAGGTCCATAAAGGGCACTAGCCAGGCTGATGTTGGAAGTCCCTCTAGTGGACAGAACGTGCAACAACAACCACCACATGCTTATAGTGGCATTGACGATGCATAAGCCTGAGTAAAGCCTTGCCGTTTTACGGCTGATCATGTGTAGGCAACTCATCCTGGCGAGTACCAGATCGCGTAGGAGACATTTCTGCAGTCAGTTCTATTTCAGTGTTTCATGGACTGGAGCAGAAACACTTCCCTGTTTCCTTTGTTTCTGATCTGGAGTTCCTGTCATCACCATGAACGTCCCGACCCAGTCAGGCAGAGTTATGGACTGACAGAAAGTGAGCATGTAGAGTTGGCCTCCCCCCCACATTCCCGAGTCCTCATCAATTCACTGAGCGTGTGGGTGGACAGGAGTGGAACTGAGCCATTGATTGTTACTGTGATAATTTTCTGAAGTTGAAAGATTAGTATTATCTAGTCTCACTGAAGCAATATGCCCACGCAAACGCTGTGTTCAACACTGAAATACATGGAGCTCCGTGTGTTGTTCCTTGAAATGCTTGCATTTTAACATGAATGATTCACTTATATGAAAAGGTCATCTATCAACTTTCCAAAACATCCAATTAAAAAAAATTGTAATAAATGAAGTGAGCCTGTGTGTGTGTGTGTGTGTGTGTGTGTGTGTGTGTGTGTGTGTGTGTGTGTGTGTGTGTGTGTGTGTGTGTGTGTGTGAGAGAGAGAGAGATACTGACCAGCTGGAGGCCTGGGGTTGGCTGGGGAACAGGTCCACAGTGTCGTTTGTGAGGCTGGAGGCGGCGCCCGCCTCTTCAGTGATGAGGGAGAAGTCGCTGCTCAGACTGGTCACACTGCCGCGGTCCTTGGGCTCTGAAAGCAAACACACAGCACGGCTGTTGGCTCACTTCCTTTTTAATGGCTGACATTCTGATGTATCATAGCAGGAGCTGTAGTCAAACCACAACGTCTGGGTTCTGTCATACAAGTAAGAAAACCTCATTCAAAATGCCATTGACATTTGTTGGGTCGCAGTTAGTTCAGACATGGACAGGACAGAGGAGGGAACCAGGGGTAAAAGCATAGACTGTATAAGTCAAGCTAAAACATCTGGAATGCCCCCTGGTGACTGGCTGCAGTATAGCTCATAAGCCCCACCCCCTCCATGTTAGCTGATGGACCAAACTAAAAAGTCAAAGAACACATCAAATATTTTTTTCCAAAGATAGTTTCTGTCCTTTTAGGTAGTTCTGATAACACTTATGTTTGTTCAAGTGTTCATTTTTTCTGATCAGTTTGGTTTTTTAGTTATTTGATGCTATAAAAACAGCTGAAACTTCATGATTGACAGCTGGGGATTGGTCGGGCGTGTGAATGGGCGGAACTTGCGGCTCCACTGCCTGATCACTACAGCGCAGACTCTGGCAGATGGCAGCGCCCGCATCCGGGAGATTGATCTGCTGTTGCTGCCTCTGTACAGTTTGTTACAGTCATTCCACATAAAACTCCTGCTACAGCCTAAACCATAAATGACGGGGGGTTGCCATTTTCAGGACTGGTCCAAAACTCTGCAAGGACCTGAGGCGCAACAATTGACCCACTTCCACCATTAGGTGGCGCTATAGCAGAAAAAACGCGTTCGCCCACCCAACATGCTTTCTGTAGTGGAATGGCTTCGAATGACGACCAAAAACGCTTGTCTTTTACTGTGAACATTTACTGTTCAATATGTTGCAGTTTTACACACAAGAAAGTGAACAACTTAAGCTTGACGGACATGTTTTGCATCTAGCATCTCACGTTCATCTCAGTAATCTAGCAAGAGTACACAACAGACAACTTCCATGCAGGCTACTTCAAAATAAAAGCACTTCCTGTGACAGTTCGCAGTAAAACTAAATTACTGTTAAACAAATAAGGTTGTGTACCTTTTCACATATCAGCTATAAATCAAGTACTGTAAATAATGTAAATAGTGAGTTTTAATCACAGTATAATTTACCATTTCCTTTAGAACAGTAAACAACATGAATTTCTTATTTAAGTGCTTTAAACAAACATTTCACAACACCTTCATCATACACTGGTTAGCAAAAATTTGCCAAAATTGACACTCATCTGGCAATTGCAATGTGCTTTCCTACGATGTGAAAAGAGTGCGTGAATTCAACATTAAGTTGTTATATTTAACTATTTTAGAGGTTGTGGACATTGTTTATTTCATTAATGTGTTTACTGTGTTAATGACTGAGGATTCGGTATTCAGTTTTGGATTCGGCAGAATCTTAGCCAGTGGATTCGGTATTCGGCCGAACCCCAAAAATCTGGATTCGGTGCATCCCTAATTTTAACTGCTGGCTGGGCCCTCTTGATTGATCCTCCAGTAAACATAGTAACCCATCCAAATTCTCTAAGGCTATCAAAACTTTTCTTCAGGAATTCTCTGTTTCAGACTCATGGTGTTTTTTCAATCCTACAGGAAGGGAGTATTCATTCTTCTCCCTGTCCACCGCACCTACACCCGCATTGATTACCTCTTTCTTGACAACAGACTTATACCCTCTGTCCGCTCATGCTCTCATAATCCTATTGTTGTATCAGATCATGCCCCGCTGACTTTAGACTTAGTAGTGGGTGGGGGACCAGTGTCGTGTGCACCATGGCGTTTCGATTCACGTTTGTTATCGGACGACGAGTTTGTCCACTTTCTAAATTGTTAGATTGACTTTTTTAGAGCCACTAATTAAACGCCTGGTGTCTCACCATCCCTGCTGTGGGAGACGTTTAAGGACTTAATTAGGGGGCAAATCATGTCCTACACCTGTTTTGCGAGAACAAAAGAGGAAAAAGAAGATGTCTGAGCTGATGACCCGTATACTACAGCTGGATAACATTTATGCAACTTCCCCCTTACCATCAGTATACAAGGAGAGCCTCTCCCTACCGGCAGAATTTGATAACCTTTCTACTATTGAAATTGAAGGAATGCTGGTCAAATTACACCATAATCACTATGAACATGGTGATAAGGCAAGTCAATTACTTTCCCATCAACTACGCCAGACATCCTCAGCACATCAAATCCCCCAAATTCTAACTCCTACTGGTGTTACGACCAACCCTCAGCTGATAAACGTTGAGTTTAGGGACTTTTATGCCACTCTTTATACTTCCGAACAGTCAGCGGACCCCTCACTCTTTGACTCTTTTTTTTGTAATCTTGCTGTCCCCTCTGTTGCTTCTACTTCCAAACTACAACTGGAGGAACCCATAACAGTGGAGGAAGTTTCACAAGCGGCAGGTTCTTTACAGTGTTCCAAGTGCCCGGGACCAGATGGTTTTCCTGTCAAGTTTTATAGGAAGTTTATAGTCAAGATGGCCCCACTCCTAACCAACATGTTACGCCTATTCATTCAACTCCGCCTCTCTCCCTGAGTCCTTATCTCAGGCCTCCATTTCATTGATATTGAAAAGAAAACAAAGACCTTCTTCCAGCGGATCTTACCGCCCCATTTCGTTACTCAATGTTGATTATAAAATCTTAGCTAAGCTACTGGCTATGCATTTGGAAACGATCCTGCCTTCTGTAATCTCCCCTGACCATACAGGCTTTATAAAAAATAGATATGCCTTTTATAATGTTAAGATGTTTATTTAATGTTCTGTACAAGCCCTCCAGATCGAAAAACTCAGATCATAATATCCTTAGATACCAAGAAGGCTTTCGATAGAGTGGAGTGGGGCTATGTTTTCCGTACGTTAGAAAGTTTCGGCTTTGGTGAGAAGTTCATAGCCTGGGTGAAATTATTGTACATCCACCCACTCACCTCTGTCAGAACTAATAACAACCACTCTGACTATTTCCCTGTCTTTAGGGGTACGAGACAGGGATGCGCGTTATCCCCCCTGCTCTTTGCAGTCGCCATAGAGCCTCTCGCCATTGCGCTCTAATCTCATCCTCATATCACTGGTGTGAACAGGGACGGCATCGAAGAGAGGGTTTCGCTCTATGCGTATGATTTGCTCCTCTACGTCTGTAGGCTAGATACATTCATACCCACCGTGCTTTCTGTTCTTGATTCATTTGGTCTCATCTCTGGCTATAAACTGAATTTCAATAAGAGCGAATTATTCCCCCATAAACGCTGCGGCCCACAAATACCCTCTTCACACAATACCTTTTAGAACTGTTCTTGACAAGTTTACACATCTGGGGGTCAAGTTACAGACCAATTCAAGAATCTCTTCAAATGTAACTTTACCCCTCTCCTCACCCGAATACAGCAGGACTTTGAGAGATGTCTTTAGCTGGTCGTATCAATTCGGTTAAAATTAATATCCTGCCCATATTTTCCTTCCTTTTCCTGTCTTTATCCCTAAATCCTTTTTTAAAAAACTTGATGGGATTATTTTAAAGTTCATCTGGGAAAAAAAAAAGAAGAATTCATACAATACAGTATATCTCCAGAGACCAAAAAAGGTGGGGGGCATGGCCCTCCCTAACTTTCTCTTCTACTATTGGGCGGCCAATTTCAGTTTTGGCAGCGCGCAGACACTTGCCCCCGCTTGGTTAAGATTAGAGGTGTATTCTTGCAAACCGTCTTCTCTATCTGCTTTGATTTAATCCCCTGATCTCTCAACTTGTTCAGCATACTGCAAAAACACTCTGGTTAAGTCGACTCTAAAAATCTGGAATCAACTCAGACGCCATTTTGGATGGCAGACTTTTTCACTGCATGCCCCAATAGCTATGAACCATGCTTTCGTACCCTCTCTGGCAGATGGAGCATTCTCCATGTGGTCCAGTTTTGGCATTAAATCATTCAACGATTTAAATCATTCAACGATTTGTACATTGATTGCCTCCTTTCAGCAGTTATCAGCTAAATTTAGCATCCCAAAAAGAACTTATTTTCGATATCTTTAGATTTGTAGCTTTGTACATAGTGCAAGCTCCCAATTCCCCTCTCAGCCTGTAGACCTCCCATGGCCACTTTTTTACTTCCGCTCCCATCGCCAAAAGGTATCATTTCATTTGGGTATGAGAGAATGCTTTCACTCCGGTGTTACTCGTCTGCTGTCAAGGCAGCATGGGAACAGGACTTGGGGGAAGGAATCACTGATGACTCATGGTTCTATGTGCACCAAACATGGTCTAATTCAGTGTAAAATCCTCCACCGCATTCACTGGACCAAACTCTCTCAGATTTACCCGGATGTTAATCCTGTCTGCGACAGGTGTAGAATAGCTCCCGCTTCGCTTATTCGTATGTTTTGGTCCTGCCCGTCTATACACAACTATTGGTCCAATATCTTCCAAACATTATCTGCTGCTCTTCAGATGCTCTTACTTCGTTGGAAGTCAGCTTGCCCCCCATCCTCAGACTCAGACCTGAACTTCAACAGCCACATTAAGACAATTACACAGTCAGCCATACTATCAATATCAGCTGGTCTGGGTCAGCTCTGCTTTCTGTCCCCAGACTCACAACTAAACATGGAGAAGCAGCGTTCAGTTTCTATGCTCCACTAAGCCATCCTATGCTTCCATTTCTTACACTGCCCTTTAACTTTTATTCTATACCTAACTGTTTTTATATTCTCTTTAACAAATCTTTTTATTATTTTTAACTCTTTAATGTTCTATGTTAAGCACTTTGATGCCTTTTTGTTGATGTATAAATAAAGCTGCCTGGCCTAAAGATGGCTTCGTTCCCCTTAGAGGAGGTCCTGGTATTGTGCATGCTAAAATAGCTTACTGGGACACTAAACGTAACTGAACCATTATTATTATTATTATTATTATTATTATTATTATTAATAGCACACTTTTATTTTTCAAAGCGTCATGCACTAAAAGGTGCCCAGCCTGCATGGAATTATAAGACACTACAAGAGCAATACCATAATGAGAAAACAAACACAATCCTACTCCTCAGACTCTAAAACATAACTTAGGTTAATAAACTAGGGAATCGAATGTTCTGAGCAATCCCGTTATGCAATTGGTTCCGAGGTGGTCACGGACTCCATGTTTGATACCAACATTCATCTGATTTCCATTGACATAGTGCAGGGAATAGTGGAAAAATTTAATAAATTATAAAAAAAATAAAAATAACAAATCACTGAAAAAATGCCCAGCTGTTGCGCGTTTGGCTGCAATGAAAGACAAGGAAGCGGCAAAAGATTCACCCCCCGTGAAGCAAAAAGGCGAAAAGTATAGGAGCTGTTCATAGTGTGTGAGGTAAATGTCAATTTCTCTCTTCAATATGATAACAAATGAATTGGGACAAATACAGTAATACCATCGTTATTGTGTACCATGCTGTCAAAAAAGTTCTAACACTGCTTTAGAAATTAATTAAGTTTGAATTTAGCCTTATGCTAGCGTTAGCTTTTTCACTAGCACTCCATGTACCTAAATGCTTGTGATCTTGCCATAGTCATATGGCTTTTGGTCTCAACCGAGCCAGGTGTCTTTATTGTGTTCATAATAATATTGGAGGGAAAGTGAAACACAGCTTGGACGGGGATGTTGTTCAGCTTTTCACAAGTTTAGACAGCTAGCTAACACTACGCCAACATTTGCTAACGTTAGCTCAACAGCATTAGCCTAGCCTGCTAGGTAAATATTACGACTGCCTTCGGAGTTTCCTATATCTGCGTCTACGTTGTCAACATAAGACCTGTGGCGTTAGTGCTCCTTTTGTACCATCATTTTGTTGAATTAAATATTGAGCTCCGCTCCTCTGAGATGAGTGGGTTTTTGCTACGTTACACACAAAGATAGCTATAGTTAGCCTGTAAGCTAGCGGACATTAGAAAGGTAAACACTGCTCAGAGACTTATTAGGCGACATGGTCACTCACTACAATGGGCATTTTTTTAGGCCCATTTACGATATAGAAAATATAAATATACACTGGAATATTTCCGTAAGGGCCTTTTATATATTGACAAACAATGATAATAACAAGTATATGCCCGTTTATGGTAAAAATAAGCAATTTATTTCAAGATAGCATATTCGCCCCATAGGGTTACACTGTAGAGTCATGTGACGTTGGTATCCAATATGGCGCCCATGATTTGAGTTGGCCACACTCTCTATATAAAGGGCGCTAAACACGTCAAACATAGAGAGCCCTCCCACGCTGTTGGTGGGCATTAACACAGACTGAGCCAGGTGGAACCCTGTCTGTAAACAGGTACAGAAGTTTACAACTCAGGACATTCTACAGACATTTTAAGGAAAAGCCTGTGTCTAAGATTGTTATATAATAGACTACAGAACAAAAAGGGATTTCATCTTTGCACCTGTCCCAGATCACACAGGTGATGCTTTCTATTCTCCCCTGGTGTTGAGTGGAAGCGTCTACAGACAGACCTCTGTGCTCTGGATGGGAATACACTTCATCTATCTATCATCTTTTAGCAAACTCCCTTGTCGAACAATAACTATTTGAAAAACCAATAGAAAATGTGTTGTCAGGGCATGTTGATCAATCTGTTCTACAGTGGCAACACGTCTCCTTCTGCCACACTTCAAAAGGCTTCCATCCCATATCACCACATACTGCTCAGCCAGAAAACCGCGCATTGGTCAGCTATGAACTGTGTCACATTTTCTTTGCTTACAATAATGCCAGACCCCTGCACCATAATCCATAAGTTTATTTTAAACTGTTTTATAACCAAGATCCCTACATAGCTTAGCTCCCAGTGTCTCAGAACACTTTTATTCATCTTCTAAGTTCAGATGTTCATCTAGTGTAAATCAAAGTATTTGTAAAGCTCAGTGAATGACACAATTCAAACTTCCATTTACTGCACCAACAGTACACACTATCCAACAACTTCTGAAGATCATTTTCTGCATAGCTGCTTTCAAGGCATATTCTGAGCATTGTTCATCAGCATCTTTTCTCTTCCTTTCCTCCTCCAGAAGGGTCTATAAATGTACTTTAAACTGTAAAAACTTAGTATTTAACAGAAATGACACGACATGTATACTGTAGCTGTGAACTTGATAAACTTTGCATTCGTATTCTAATGCAAATGCAACTGACTATTGAAGGTTAAAAGCCAGCAGACAAAGTATTGTGACGCAAGTTGTTTTGGAATCAAGCCTTGCGGTTTTCTAAAGAGATGAAAGTGCCGTGTTCTCAGCCACCGTCTGATTTAATGAGCGATACCAGAGGCTGTGACACGCTGTCGGCCCGGACACCCCCCCCCTCTACCTCACCAAACATCAAGAGCTCAAGCGGACGGTACAAAAGCAGTTGCACTACTCCAATTAAACATCGTAATGCTAATGAAGTCAGAGGAACCTGTGTGTGGGGAGGAAGGTATGACACCTACTTAACTGGCAGAGGTCTTCCACAGTGAAATCACTGTCTTTGAAGTGGGAGTTCTTCCTTCTGAAAGAAGAACATGATGATATATATGACATATGACATAACATCAGAGATCAGAAGAAGAAAAAGAATACTGGATTCACACAGCTGACATTTAAGCAAATTCACTCAGTTACTTATTTCTTGTATGAGTGTTAGTATAAAACTTTAGCAACCGATAACTACAGCTTTATAAAAAAATACATTCTTAGACCATGACAGACATGTATAGAGCATAATGACATGAAATAACACACCTTTGTTTCTTAACAGCAGAGAACTTCTCTGAGACAATGTGCTTCAAAAAATTGAAGCAAAAAAAGAAAATCTGTGGGAGGAAAAACATTTTTATCAGAGAAGAAACACAGAAATCCAAACTCAATCAGTAACGGCCAGTAGCTGTCCTTCACATCAGACAGTAGTCATACATACTACAGCTAGCTGTTAGCACCAGGTACAAACCAGCCTGAAGCAACATGATCTCTGATGTCATCCTTCTCTCTGTGGTCATTGGCTGTTAATAAAGAAGCCCTCTCTTTGATTCTCAAACCTGACAGCAGAACATGGATTAATGTTGATTGTTTAGACCAGCGACACATTTTCTCTAATGAGGCTCCCGTGTGCCTGCACATTTTAAGTGCGACTGATACTAGATTTATAAGGCCAATACCATCATCAATAGATAAGAAAATTATATATTGGTTTTCTTTTTTAAGATTTGTGACCATGAAATGTATAAGTAGGACATTTAACATTTGAGTTGTCAGGTGTCTGAGGTGGGCATCACATCTGGGATTTCTGTAGTCAAATGTCTTGTTTCTTATAGGCCGACATGTATGCCAAGCCATGTGATGAGCTAATATCCGCCAATGATAGGCCACGCTGAGGTATGGACTGGGCTCCGCAGAAAGGATTGTTGTTGCACTCCTTCATCGTCTTCTTCATAACTTAATGTGCATTTACATCCGTTTGGCCACAGGCAAACTCACTCACTTTACAATCATCTTACACACAAATACACAACAGCAAATAGTCTTGGTCAAACACACATCTATCAATCACAGGTGCATACAATGAGGGGGTGGGGTGAAAAAGTTGCAACTTCTACTCTGACCACTAGATGGTGCTGAGAGCTGAGAGCTAAAGAAACACATCTCTCAATACAAGTAGTAGATCAAAACCAATGGAAACTTTGATTTGACTAACACCATTAACCACAGTCATTCTGAAAAGGGACCTTTTCCTGGGTGTCCTATTTAAAGATAACATAACTCGTGCCTGTCTTAAAACAAAGACTTTTTCTGTAAAGTTGGATCACAATTAAGTATGTTCCGATGTTTTTAAATTATTGTTTTAACTGCTTTGACACAAACTTGACCTTATTAGTGGTCCAAGCCCGAGGGCGCTGGGAGCCGCGTATGCCTGCCAAAACACTTTGGCATATCTCGGCCAAAGTAAATGCTATCAACACCAGATTCAAGATTCTTATTTGCCATGCCACTCTGAGGCTCTGGAAACAGAGTTGGGCCAAAGGTTGGCCAACAGGGAGCGCTACACATAAAAAAAAGTGTATATCTCAGGAACAACTCACGCAATTTTTACGATATTTGGAGTAAGGCATGGATACCCGAACCGAGCCTGACCCGACGGTACCGGGTTCGTAAAGATATTTAGAAGTTATGGTCGGGTTTGGATCGGGCTCGGTCACATCAGCGCGAAAATGCATTTGTTGTAAAATGGTGCTGCGGCTCCTTTAAGAGAGCTCAGTGCGTGTGGGTGTGTGTGTGTGGAAAGTGGGCAGAAGAGAGATAGAGAAAGAGGAAGCAGACGTGTTGTATGCAAGCGGAGCAGAGTTGGAGCAATAAGTTTAAGTTTTGTAGCTAAACAGTGTGTGCGGTGTACGATATAAACCCCAGACTGAAAGCCAAGTTCATTCATTTGCTCACCAGAAACAGGATATTAACCCTGATGATATTCATGTTATAACGTCGGCCCTGGAGGTAACGAGTCTCCCCTGATTTTCTGACCACAGTCGGAAAAGAAGCAATCAGGAAAGGTTAACGCATTGAACATTTTAACAGCTTATTAACGTGTGCTTGTTGCCCCGTGTGCACTGATGCCTCATCTGTTGACATTTCCGAATGCCTTCCTACAGTTGCTTAATGAAAGCTTTCCACACAAAAACGTAGCCTACATGTGTCATTACTATGAGAAAAAAATGAGATTTTAACTGTGTCGGGCTCGGACACAAATTTCTTAATGCCAGTCGGTCACGGCTCTGTCGGACGCGGGCCGAGCTCGGACAGAAATATTCGGCCCGATCCGGACTCTAATTTGGAGGGTGCCATCTAGGGCCACTCCTGTGACCATGCCTCCAGTGGTGTACTGAATGGTCAAAACTGGCCTGGCCTATTAAACCCAAAACAAATGCATGATAGAATGGATGTTTTAAATGAATGTAAATGACAAGTTTGCATTTTCAATGAACTACACACATTTTTATATTTTCCTGACGTTTGCCTCGCCCCCATCACGCTTTGTGTTCGACTTTGGCGGGTTGTTGGGGTGACGCGCGTTTTAGTTTTTGTGTATCCATTTTATATGCTTTATTTTATGCTATTATGAATATTTCCATCAGAAACAGAAGAAACCTGATTGCTACAAATGTGTTTCAAACTCAAAAACTGTCTTAAAGGAATAATATTTATCAATGTTTAGGATGATGATTTGATGCATGTAATATTGTGTACCTGTCAGTCTCTCATCTGTAAATAGAAACATAAAAAAATAAACAACCTTAACTTACCTCCTCCCCTTTGGAGAGTCGATCTGGCAGCATGTGACTGGAAACAAACAGAAACCTTCATTACAGCACTTAATAATGTCAAACAAATACTCAACTAAATCCCATGTTGTCCATGTGAAGACGCAGTAACAAAGTCTTTGAACATGAATTAATCCCCAAAAACCTGCTTTAGTTGACATTTTTGATGTAAATAGTTTGACAGAAGTGAGATCCAATGAGGATCAAAAAGCTGCAGCTACTTGCTGCTAAAGACATAGATTTTATAAAAGTAGTTGACATAAAGGTTTGTGTATTGATGAGCATTAAACAGAGTTTCAGAGGGAGTTTAATGAAGTGATATAGAACCTCAGCACATAAGATCCAAACTATCTGGCTGTATATCACCGGGGCTGAGTCAGCAAATATTCAGCTAATCAAAGCAGAAATCAACCACTTCACTGGGGAGCTTCATGGGTATTATGAAACCATGATTTGCTTTACATTTTTTCCATATAACATAAGAAGATTACTTCAAGCATAAAAAGTGTGTGTGTGAGTATGTGTGCAAGTATGTTTGTGCAAGTATGTGTGTGTGTGTATGTGTGTGTATGTGTGTGTATGTGTGTGTGTGTATGTGTGTGTATGTGTGTGTGTGTGTGTGTGTGTGTGTATGATAGATAGATAGATAGATAGATAGATAGATAGATAGATAGGTGTGTGTGTGTGTGTGTGTGTGTGTCATGCGTCGCAGACAAACACGGTGCGTCTCCAACCAGATGGCACAGAGAAGTTGCAAATGCACCTCTAAAGCATTTCTGCAGGCCAATGCAATGTGAGTAATGGCTCACCATGAAGTTATGATAGAGACAATTTAAATGAGGATTTTACCCAAAGAGGAACCAGTCGTAAGCGATGGTCAAATACAGGATCTGGGCCGGTTCCAGGTTGGCGTGCACGGCGCCATCCTGTGAAGAATAATGACAAAATTGAGTCAAATATCCCTTCTTACATAAACATGGCAGCCAACAGTCCACAGGACACCACATGGGATTTCTCACTCCATGTGTGCTCTTTGCTTTGATGAGAAGCTTCCAGTGTGGACCATGTCCTAAGAAAAAGATTACATATTTAGAACCAAAGGGTTCCATTTTAATAAAGGCAATGAATAAAGAAGAGGCTAATTAAAATGGTAACTGAGTTGTGTGTGGAGTAGGTGTGAATGTGTGGAGGCCGATGGATTCAGCGTGGGATTACTCAAGTCACTAATGAATGCTGGAGCTGTCGGGTGGAGAGACACCAGGGGAGAAGAAAGGAGACGAGGAAACAGACGGAGAGAAAAAACAAGGAACTTACTGCCCACAGGGAGAGCCTGAGGAGGGACACAAACAGAGGCGTACGGTCCCAGCCCGATATACAGTGCACCAGGAGACCGCTCTCATCTACAACACACACACACACACACACACACACACACACACACACACACACACACACACACACACACACACACACACACACACACACACACACACACACACACACACACACACACACACACACACATCATTATATGATTGTTAATATCTTTGGATGAATATCAAGTAATGTAAAGCGTGGAAGGTGTGGCTGCAGCTGTGAAGTTTGAGTTAGTTAAGTTTCCTTTTTGAATAAAGATACTGTAAAATAGAAGTAACGTTAGATTTTGGCATAATATAGTACGCACGCATGCACCCAGCCATGTTTCACAGCAGTCCGCCACCACACACTCCCATGTATGGAACTACAACTAACCATTATGTTCTAGATTGATTGAATCATTTTGTCACAGGGCTGGGCAATATATCGATATTATATTGATATCGTGATATGAGACTAGATATCATGATATGACATAAGTGGTGTCTTTTCCTGGTTTTAAAAGGAACACGCCGACTTTTTGGGAATTTAGCTTATTCACCGTAACCCCCAGAGTTAGACAAGTCCATACATACCCTTCTCATTTCAGTGCGTGCTGTAAAGCTGTCCGACGGCTCCAGCGTATCAGCCCATAACAGAACAGGCAGGTGAATGGTTCCAGTAATCCTACTGCTCCGAATAAGTGACAAAATAACACCAACATGTTCCTATTTACATGTTGTGATTTGTAGAGTCACAGTGTGTACAAAAAACAACATAACATGAGACACAGCCGTCTTCTAACTGTAAACAAACTGGGAACTATATTCTCAGGCGGAAGAATATAGTACTTGGGTGGAGTGATATGCTCGCAGCAAGCCTGTCTGAGAATATAGTTCCCGGTTTGTTTACAGATAGAAGACGGCTGTGTCTCATGTTACGTTGTTTTTTGTACACGCTGTGACTCTACAAATCACAACATGTAAATAGGAACATGTTGGTGTTATTTTGTCACTTTTGTCAAAATTCGGAGCAGTAGGCTAGTTGGAACCAGTTACCTGCAGGATCTGTGCTAGGCTAAGCTAATGCTGGAGCCGTCAGACAGCGTTACAGCACGCACGGAGATGAGAAGGGTATGTATCGACTTGTCTTACTCTGGGGGTTACAGTGAATAAGCTAAATTCCCAATAAGTCGGCGTATTCCTTTAAAGGCTGCATTACAATAAAGTGATGTACTTTTCTGAATTTACCAGACTGTTCTAGCTGTTCTATTATTTGCCTTTTCCCCACTTAAACATTATGTCCACATTACTGATGACTACTTATCTAAAATCCAATTGTAAAGATATTTTTTTAAAGCACCAATTGTCGAGGTATTTGGTCAAGAATATCGTGATATCTGATTTTCTCCATATCGCCCAGCCCTATTTTGTCAATAAAATGGCACATAGTATAGACACTTTTTTCAAAGTGCTTGTTATTTCTGAGCAACAGTCCAAACCTACAGATCTTTACTGTCATATAAAGCAGCGACTCTGCACACTGACTGTGCATAAATAATTAATAAAAGAAAACAATAAGCCAATCAGTCATTAGTTAGTCAGCAGTTCTTTTTCATATTCTAATTTGAAATCAAGCCTAACAAAAACTCACAAACACCACCTACCATCACTGTTGATGATGTGGAGCAGCAGCTTCAGGTAGTTCTGGGTCTGCTCCACCAGGTCCCACGACTGAAAACACACACACAAACACACACACACACACAAACACCCACAGTAAATGTGTGCGATTTGCCGGGGGATGTGTGGGATTTTCCCCTTTCTGGACTACATATCTCCCCCCCCCCAACCTCCTCCTCAAAGTGATCACTGCTACTTCACCAATAGACAATATTATACCTAAAATATAAGTATTCATAACTACATAAGACACATTTACACATACATACATACATACATACATACATACATACAGTACAGGCCAAAAGTTTGGACACACCTTCTCATTCAATGTGTTTCTTTATTTTCATGACTATTTACATTGTAGATTCTCACTGAAGGCATCAAAACTATGAATGAACACATATGGAATTATGTACTTAACAAAAAAGTGTGAAATAACTGAAAACATGTCTTATATTTTAGATTCTTCAAAGTAGCCACCCTTTGCTTTTTTGATAACTCTGCAAACCCTTGGTGTTCTCTCAATGAGCTTCATGAGGTAGTCACCTGAAATGGTTTTCACTTCACAGGTGTGCTTTGTCAGGGTTAATTAGTGGAATTTTTTCCCTTATTAATAAAAAAAAGCAAGGGTGGCTACTGAAGAATCTAAAATATAAGACATGTTTTCAGTTATTTCACACTTTTTGTTAAGTACATAATTCCACATGTGGTCATTCATAGTTTTGATGCCTTCAGTGTACAATGTAAATAGTCATGAAAATAAAAAGGAAACGCATTGAATGAGAAGGTGTGTCCAAACTTTGTGGCCTGTACTGTATGTGTGTGTGTGTGTGTGTGAGTGTGTGTGTATATATATGATGATATATGTGTATGTATATATATGTGTATATATATGTATATGTGTATATATATATATATATATATATATATATATATATATATATATATAATGTAACTGTTACTGTGTGTGCCAGTGGTTCTGATTAATGGCCTAAGCACTTTGCAGGTTGGACAACAGATGGCGCTGACATTGCAGTAAGAGAGAGAGAGTCCCAGCTGGCAGAGACGCACAGTTAGAGAAGAAGAGAAGAGGAGCAGTCACCTGGTATCGAGTCCAGTCGATGTTGAGGTTGTGAGTGAAGCTCGTAGGGATTGTCAGAGGAGCGTCCACATAGTCCTGTGAGTGGACACACAGTGTGATCATACCTATGGCTACTATATACCCTCTCCCCCCCTCCCCAACACACTCCCAGCTGTCTCTGTACCTGCTTCCAGTTGAACACCAGACCCTCTGCTGTGTAGTCTCTGTCTTTGTAGTCCTTAAAAAACTCACACCCTAAAAAAAAAAAAATAAATAAATAAAAAAAAACACATCCACACATATTAGCAGCCCCTTATCTTCAAAATCCACAGAATAAAGCCTACTTTATTACTCTGAGGGCTAGCTACAGGGTAACTACATGGAAAATGAAGTAATGTTATTTTATAGGTTTAAAATCAAACACTCTAAATGACAGACGGCGATTAGAAATGTTTAAGATCTCTGAGCTTGGCTCCCATGTTTACACATATTGTGGTGGGCAAACTCTTTTAGTATGTTTTTAAACACTCATGTCAGTTGAAATTGTGTTATGTCAGATATGACTGCTTTATTTAAAAAAAAAAAAAAAACGAAATCCACAGCACTTTTGGCTTGTGTCTGTTCCCGTAAACATCTTGTTACTTATCTGCCAACAGATAGTGACGTATGTGCATTGGGCTAACATCCCCTGATCCCCAGGCTGGGCATGTCTTTACCTGGGTAAGGCACAGAAAGCAGGGTGAAGTCTGCATAGCGCTGGGCCTTGTCCGCCTTCTCAGAGGATGTGACACTGCCAGACACAAACAAAGATGCTCTTTTACAAAATATGTCTTATCACAGCTATTGAGAATGAATACGTCACGATTTGGGAGGTGTCTGAGCCCGTCCACCATTTTGGGATCCTACACTATCGGTTGCCAGGGGCAACAGTGTAAGAGCGACACAGACACAGAGCTGGAAAGACGGCTCAAGGAATTATCATTAAGGCATCTTGTTCTCTTAATACATCCATGATTTAAACAGAGAATTTACGAGAAAATTAAGAAGAAGGCAGCGAAAGAAAAGGGCCCTTACAGAGACAAACTGATAGGAACAACAACCTGTGAAACTGGTCCAGTATATTAATCAGTTAACATCCACTAAAAGTTCAGTTTTTGCCGCTGATTGACTCAGATTATTATTCTAAGTGTGTGACAACATTATGGAAAGTATCCTTACAGAGATAGACATTTTAGTTAAAGAGTAAGATCCTTTTAGTTTAACATGAAACAGCCCCGAAATCACCATCACCAAACTCCACCAGACTCCATGCAAATAATCAGGACTTTTACCATCGTAAAACACACTTCATTCAAAGTGGACAGAAACAAAATAAAACTACCAAAAGCCGTCTTGGTTTATCTTTCCACTGTTCCAACAATCACCACTCTGGTTTGGTTGAAATAAACCCTTAATTCACCCATTTACATGTGGAGATATGCTGGCTCTATACACACTAAAAGTCCTGATTATTTACATGGAGTCTGGTGGAGTTTGGTGATGGTGATTTCGGGGCTGTTTCATGTTAAACTAAAAGGATCTTACTCTTTAACTAAAAGGTCTATCTCTGTAGGGATCCTTTCCAGTCAGTGCGGTGTCTCTGTGCTGGACCAGAGAAAGGTCCTTTCTTCTAATTGCAGCCACCCAAGAAATCCGACGTCTCCTTGTCACATCGGAGACATGCTCTCCTTCATGCTTTTTCCATGTAGGGAAACGAAAAAACTTGAACACATGGTTCCTATGGTTTCCACGACAATCGTGTGAGACACTGGAGCATTTTTTTTTACAAAGCAGTGTTTTCCAGGCATTTAAAAATAGTGAGGAATTGCAACAACCTCCTCTGCTACAAACACAAACAATGAACGGTTCTGGCGGGTAGCCTCCCAAAATGGCGGAAGGGGGCGGGGCGCTGTGTAGTGACGTCATCTCCACATTCTCAATAGCTGAATCAATCTGTATACAGCCCTAAAAACGCGCGCGCGCGCGCGCACACACGCACACGCACACGCACACACACACACACACACACACACACACACACACACACACACACACACACACACACACACACACACACACACACATACAGTTCCTTACTTTAGGCCAAACTTAACCTTCTTGTTCTCCACCATGAGGTCACAGATGTAGCGGACCGAGAGGTAGCGTAGCAGCTTAATGTCATGGCCTCGAACCTTGTCAAAGAGCTGGGAGTCCCCGTTCCTGAGGAGGGGGAGGGGTTGGATAAAGAGAGGGAAGGAAGTAGAGGAGGAGAAAAGTGTTTTTTCTCTGGCTAGTTTTAAGCTGTCTTCCAGTCAGTAACATCTTGAGTTTCATTATCACCTCACTGCACTGTCATCCTCTGGAAGCTCCTCAGACTCTGTCCACGTGTCATCACTGCCCCCTAGAAAACACAAACTTACAAGATCAATATCACTTCACTGGGTTACTTACATGACAAACTACATCATCTTCAGAAAAACAAAAATGCACCTTTTATTTTTATTAATTTAGCTAACTGTATCTACCATTATTTTCATATATTTAGCTGTCTACCATTATTTTCCTATATTTAGCTAACTGTATCTACCATTATTTTCCTATATTTAGCTAACTGTATCTACCATTATTTTCATTAATTTAGCCAACTATATCTACCATTATTTCCATTAATTTAGCTACAAAATAAATAATACAAAAAAAGAAAGAAAAATACAACATCGTGTTTATTTTCTTCGTAGATTGAGATCTTTTGGAGCTAGTAGTCTAATCATCTCTCTGTTTTTCACATCAGTAATTCAGAGTATGATGCTTTACTGTAGTACTGCTTGGCTAAGTAGCCTCTCAGTTAAAAATAAAACAAAGCTATTTAATCAGATTAAAATTTGCGCAAAGATTATAGGGCTACCTGTAGTGCACTCCTTTCAGGAGGCTCACAATAATAGTATGCTTAGACTAGCCAGAAATATTTCAAATGACTCTTTACATGTCTTGCACAGTGAATATCAGCTTCTGCCTTCAAACAGATGCTTTAGAGTTCATTCTTTTAATCGTATTAGACTTAAAAACTCCTTCATACATCAATCTATCCTTTGCTAAACCGGCTACATTAAACCCAGTGCAATATTTATTTCAGGGATATACTGTACATCTCCAAGACTTTGTCTGTGTGTATGTTCATGTCATGTACTGTTGTTATATATGTTTTCTCTGTTTCCTTATTTTGGAGTTTATGTCATTTGTGGTAATGTCTCATGTATGTCTGTTGGTGTTATTAATCCCATGTATGTTTGGATGTTTTTGGGATGTATGTGTATGTCCTCATTTGGATGTATGTGTATGTCATTCACTGTTTGGATGTATGTGTACATCCTCATTTTTAAACGAGCTACGCAGGGATGTACAAAGAATTTCAGCCTTTGGCTGACAATAAAGTTGTATCGAATCGTAACGGTATCTACCATTATTTTCATTAATTTAGCTAACTGTATCTACCATTATTTTCATTCATTTATCTAACTGTATCTACCTTTATTTTCAGGTCAAAGCAGAGCTAACAGGCTGCAGCAGAGCATCTGGCTGACTGAGGGTGGAGCCCAGAGGAATGTAACTACACAAGAGGCATCAGACTGTTCTTCTCAAAGCCCAGGAACATTAAATGTCAAAATTCAGGGTGCAAAGTTTGTCAACGGGGAGGCAGGGAGAGTTAGAATAGAATATATCTTACAACAACGACAAGTTGTCTGTTCCATCTGACCATCTAACTTCTGTCCTGTAAGTAAAGTGTATTTGTAATTTATTTTCACCATATGACCTTCAGGTACCATTCAGTAGAAACAATTTTAATTCAGTACCTGTTCATTTTGTTGATCTGTGGCGCTCTGGATCAATGGACTGAGAAATTAAAAATGATGTATACTGGATGTTTGTTAGGTGTAAGTGAGGCTTTAGTCTTAAGCTGTAGATCATCTTACCCTTGCGGTCTCACAGAATGGTCTAATAATGCCAGAATGAAATGCTTTCCTTCAGAATGAGAATTTCATCCTTTGACACCTGTGTTGTTCTTTTAAAAGAATAAATACTTAATGTCCTTGTTAGACAAAATTAATATTAAATGTACATATTGGATAGGGGTGGTACGGTTCATGAAAAAACACCCGAACCGCTCGGTTCGCTAGTCTCGGTTCGGAGCGTGTGTGTACCGCACGGTTCGTCAGTACACTGTTAATGGTAACTAATCTCTTAATGCCATAGTGCCCACTTTATACACCTATGTTAAAACACTTACTGGAAATGACGAGCGGGATGGGCGTGACAAACGCAACCCATGGCAGCTGATTGGACGATTGCCCCAGATGGGTCTGGCTGGTCCCAAATTTTAAAAGACTGTCATGGCGGCTCGTTCAGAATACGATCTCATATTGTACTAAAATAGTTCACCGAAACGTGTTTCTGAAAACATTTTAAGCGAGAAATAGGCCATGCAGTTGCTGAATCTGTCTTCATTTCAGATCGACAAAGGTCAGTTTAAAAGATTTTCGTCAGATTTGGAGAGACACCGAGCCGACCGCTCCTCAAGTGGAGTGGGGTGCTGCTGCAGGTCACGTCACGTCACCTGCAGAGATGTCAGGTGGGAGAGAGGCTGCCCGGAGCTGGAGGATGCGCCAGCGTCGTTTATAGTCTGGTGTGTGGGAACATTTTGGATTTCACGTTACCTATGATGAAATAAAACAATATAGAACTGCCACTGTGTGCATGTTTTGTGCAACATGCATTCAATATGCTAATTTTAGCTATATGCTGAAGTATATTCTGGAGTGATAAAGAAAAAATAAGAACCGTACTGAACCGAAAACCGTGACCCTAAAACCGTGATACGAACCGAACCGTGGGTTTTGTGAACCGTACCACCCCTAATATTGGATGCTCTATATGTAATAAGTATTTAGAAAATTAAATGTCCAAATTCAAGGTGCAAAGTTGGTCATTAGGGATGTAGGGAGAGTTAGAATAGAACACATTGTATTGTCCACCAGGGTGGACATTTCTCGAGTTGATTGTTATACCGTGTCCTCTACCTGTAATACATATCATATTATATCATATCATATAATAAACCAGTTCTACGCAGTTAACCACTTCTGTTCATTTCTTTGATGACTCAAATGCAGGCTCCAGTGGATTTTGTGTTTTGACCATTTGTGAACTAACCCTGTCTCGTTTACCATGCTTTGTAGGTGGGACTTTTTTGCTGTGTCATCACCATTCATATCTATACAAACAATGTGTTTATGAATACATTGCTTACAAGAACAGAGATTCTTCATAGATCTAGCTTCTTAATGTTGCTCTCAGAGTGCACCAGATTGACTAAATGTCCTTTCTCATAAAAAGACTAGTGGGCTACGAACTCCTCCACCAGACTTCAGATGCTAATAGTTCCCCTGTTCAAGGCCATGACCACATGACTTAAGAAGTGAGAAAGCTCAGAGAGGCTTGTTGTCCCTGCTGGAGATCTGCTGCTAACTGCAGGAACAACAAGCAGATGGGCCTGTGCTCTAGGCAAGGATTGGAACGCTCCCTGTAAAGAATCAGAACCACTGGGTCCGCTAGTCTCGGTTCGGAGAATGTAGGTGTTCTTCTGTTAATTTTAGCCTCACAGACTTCATTTAAAAAGGCATGTGCAGAAACAAATGATAAAATAATAAATGATAGTGGCCGGGTTAGCTCAGTGGTAAGAGCAGGCGCACATGTACTGAGAGGTTTATGCCTCGACGCAGAGGTCCAGGGTTCGAATCCGACCTGTGAGGATTTCCTGTCTTCCCCCTCTCTTTCCCCTTTCTCACCTAGTTGTCCTGTCAAAAATTAAAGGCGGAAAAGCCCCAAAAAAAATATCTTAAAAATAAATAAATAATAATAAATGATAAATAAAAAGCTTTGCCCTGTAGTGAATTTGCAGTCGGCACGGTTGAGGTGCCATCTCTGTCTGCTGTATGGGAGCATTACACATTTAATGTGTGCAACTTGTGTGGCTAATGCTGTTAGCCTAGTCAGTTTGCTTAGAGGGATACTTAACCGATTTAGCATTTAAAGGGGTGATTGAATGCAAAACCGATTTTACCCTGTCATAGTTGAATAATGAATCGGTGGGTAAATAGGAGATACATAGAAGCTCAAAATCCCATTGACACCCCTTTACTATGAAAATCTCATATTTTGAAACTGCCGCTGAAAACGGGCGAATCTCAACAAAGCTAGAAGCATCTCAGGACCTGTACCTTTGTCACGCCCATGGGCGTTTCTGTATCTTGGGGAATACAGTCATTTAACAGGCTGTAGGGGGAGGAGCTATGGGGGGAGGGGCAATATGTGGTTGCAGTTGATGAGAAACACTGATGGGGTCATGTAATCAGGTCATGTGACTTTATGCCAACATTCCAAACATTTGTATCAAAATCCAAAATGGCAGCATACGTGGACAAAGACACTGGCCATGAGGCAAGTGTTTTTATATTTTTCACGATTATGATATTTTAGAGTGATTTTGTTTTAGAAAATAGTTTTTTAAGGATAGTTTTACATGTTCTTGTGGATATTTTTAAAATAATCTTCTCACAACTTTGATTATCAGGCATTGAATGCTTGTATCCTGGGGGATACAGATAATTTCTGTCAGCAGTTTCTACAGTACAAGAAAGAGAGAGGTGAAGTCTGTAGTTTTGCCACTTGATGGTTCATCAGATTCAGAGGAGGGATCCAGTGAGGAAGTCAAGGAAGATGAGCTGTATAGGCCTACAGTGTGACAGTGTGAGGATGACAACAGCAGCAGTGACAATTTGAATGGCAGCTCTAGTGATGAGGCCGAGGAAGGAGCAAAGCAGAATAAACAAGCAAACCAGAATAAACGAGGGAAGATGTTAATGTAATGATTAGGAGTATTTCAAATTGTTATGTGAAATATCTAGTGGTTTTGCTGTACATATTGTATCTGTGTGTGTCCACATGATGTGTGTTATGGTGATGTGTGTTAGTAAATGAGTGGAGGGAAGAGGGAAAGAACCCCCCTTCCCAATACTTTCTCTATTTTACTCACTCACTCACACACACTCACAATGAAATAATGTAGCTAATTAATTGTTCATGAAATGTTTTAAAAGTTGTCACATAATAAAAAAGAATACATTGAAAAATGTTACCCTAAATGGGCAATGTATTTCGGGAGATACAGAGTGTAACTTAGACAATAAAGATCATATTTTGGGGAAAAAATATGAACTGTGTCATTTTAGTCTAGATACATAAAAAAATAGCAATGAATAATTTTTCCTTCAAATATATTTATGCTTGCCCCTTTAAGGGTTAAGAGAACGGTCACGCCCCAACATTTACATAGGCTACACAACTGACCTGAGATCAGGTAGTCTTCTGAATCTAGGTCACGCAGATCTCTGCTATTTCATTACAAAATTCACTTCTGAAACTTTTTTATGCGAGAAATCAACAATGTAAAGCTCAAATATGGGCCGTTTTACGAAAATTGATGGCTAATTGCAAATTTTGTCCGACTGTGTGTCGGAGTTCAGCGGCCGGTGCTGCCTGGGTTGCTACATCGCCGCCCTGCCTGTCCTCCGTCACAGACCCCAGCCTGCTGTGAGCTCGACTGAGGGCCGGCAGCCCGGTGCTCAATACCCGCGCAAACTCACCCTTTTCTGGGTCACTGGACTACCAAACGCCACTGCCCTGACAGAAATCCAGGGCCTGCAGCTCGCTGTTCTCCCTCCCCTCTTCCTGCTAAATGGCCGGCCGGTGAGTGACTGAGAGCGCGGTCAGCAAGCTTGTTACGCCCGCAATCTCTTACTGCAGGTTCCAGTTAATCTTATGAGGGATATGGGTGTTGAGTTATTTAAACAAACAAACAAACAAAAACAATCGGGGAAATAAACGCCTCTGATAGAGCCCGCGGTGAGCTGGAGTCCATCAATGAGAGCTAGCTAGCCTCCTCCTAACGAGACTTCTGACATTCACAAAAATGCATTCAATTGAAATCCGAAATCCGACAAGTGTTAGCTAAGCTTTGTAAGACCTTGGGGAACCTGTAATATACATGCCGTGACGAAATTCAAACTGTAAATATACTATAGTTATGCCGAAAGTGTAGCTAGCTAGCTGCAATCGTTTCCCATTGTATTGAATGGGACAAAAAGCTAGCTCGCTGCTCGTCCTAACAAGACGCCTGGCGTTCATAAAAATGCCTTAAAATCAAATCTGACACAATGGTTAGCTTTATAAGACATTGGGGTAGATGTTATATAAGTGGCGTGACGAAATTCAAACCGTAAATATATTATAGTTATGCCGGCTGCCGGCCGCGGAGCCCCGGAAGTGCAGTATCCACAGAGGGTGACTTTGCCCTGGGTATGGAGCCCAGCAGGCTGCCGCTTTCTTGTCAGACTGTGTGGAGCTCCTAAAGTCTGACACGTCTTACCAAATTTGCAATTAGCCATCGATTTTCGTAAAATGGCCCATATTTGAGCTTTATATAGTTGATTTCTCGCATAAAAGAGTCTCAGAAGTGACGAAAGCACTGTCTGGAATATGAGATTATGTTGCGTCTCTAATGTGTGTATATTGGGGATTCCCTCAACCAATCAGCACGCGTCTCTAATGTGTGTGTATGGCGATTCGCTCAACCAATCAGCGCGCGTCTCTAATGTGTGTGTATGGGGATAAGGCTCAACCAAGCAGCGCGCAGCTCATCTAAATATTCATGAGCATACCATATTTGGAAGAAAAGCTCTTGTTACAAATAGGGCCAAAACACAGGGATGCATAAGGGCCAATAAAATATCAACCAGGCCATTTTCAGCCCAACCAATGTTACATACCCCGCTCAACTCTAGACACACTTTGGAGACGAACAGCCAATCAGAATTGACCTTTTGATTCTCCGATTGGTTGGTTTTGTGGCACACTTGTAACGCTGTGAAAATCTGAACCACGTGTGTCTAGAGTTGAGCGCGCAGAGTGACGAGGTTGAGAGCGAGGGAGACATGACCGGAGCGCAACAGCATCTACCTGCGAGCAGAGAAAGACATGCAAATATATTTATTGTGCAGGAAATAGGTTTTTGTTTACTCAAACAAAATTATTTTCTGTTCAAAATGCAATGTAATGTGCTTGCAAAATACAGTTCTCTGTGCTCAAAACATACAATTACTCTTTCAGGAATGTGACACATATACAACGCCATAAACCAGCACCTCAGTTGCTCGATGCCGCTAGCCCGTAAGGGGACATCCTCAGCGGTAAAACGTGGAGTGCTGGAGTATGACCTAGCTAGGTAGAAAGCTAACGCTAGCCAGCCACCTGTTCCATCAATCCTGCTTGCAAGCGTCCACTCATTAGACAACAAACAGGACTACATCCAACTTCAACGAAACTCCCAACGCAAGTTCAGAGACTGCTGTGTTTTTGTTGTTGTGTACCGGACTATCCAGCTACCAGGCCTGCTGCTCTGTCTCTGGGTAAGACTAGTGGAGGTGGGCTGTGTTAACACAGACTGGTGCAGAAATGGGGTGCTTGTATCCAACTAACTGCTGGTGGAGTTTGTGACTGTTAAATGCCGACCATTCTACATTCCAAGCAAATTTACGGCTGTGTTTATACTCAGTGTTTACAGCCCTAAGTGCTAATGCTAGTTTGCGTTTGCTGAACTTTACGGAGCCTATAATGTGTGTGCACTAAATGTTGCCTGTTTCGTATATCGTTTTTATATAATGTCGTTTTTATATATTTTAAATGTGTAACACCACTTGAGCCATGGTGAAACGTTGTTTCGTGTACAGAACAGGCCAAAAGTTTGGACACACTTTCTCATTCAATACGTTTCCTTTTTATTTTCATGACTATTTACATTGTAGATTCTCACTGAAGGCCTCACAACTATGAATGAACACATATGGAATTATTTACTTAACAAAAAAGTGTGAAATATGTCTTATATTTTAGATTCTTCAAAGTAGCCACCCTTTGCTTTTTTATTAATAAGGGAAATAATTCCACTAATTAACCCTGACAAAGCACACCTGTGAAGGTAAAACCATTTCAGGTGACTACCTCATGAAGCTCATTGAGAGAACACCAAGGGTTTGCAGAATTATCAAAAAAAGCAAAGGGTGGCTACTTTGAAGAATCTAAAATATAAGACATGTTTTCAGTTATTTCACACTTTTTGTTAAGTACATAATTCCATATGTGTTCATTCATAGTTTTGATGCCTTCAGTAAGAATCTACAATGTAAATAGTCATGAATAAAAAGAAACAAATTGAATGAGAAGGTGTGTCCAAACTTTTGGCCTGTACTGTATATGGTTGAAATGACAATAAAACACACTTGAGTTGACTGCCTCACTGTCTGTCTGTAAATGGTAGACGTGGCTTGGGATTGGACTCTAAAGCAGCGAAGCAAGTGCATTCTGGGATTTGGTGTCTTTCATCCACATGAGCCAAAAACACATTTTCTGGCTTTTCTCGGCCTAGAAGCCACCAATTTCTAAAAAAATTTCACATTTCTACTACATAAGTGGCCCAATTTAAAGATATATTCATCTTTCCAACGGTGAAATATCCCTTTAAGGCCCTCACACACCAAGCCGACCGTTGGTCCTAGTTTGTGCGGTGTGTCCCACACCATCGCCAAGCATCAGCCTTCTTTGAGCCGAATCAACCTATTGAATCGGTGTCGGCCCTCAGCCGAACAGCCAATTCATCGGATTGGCTTTTCAGCTTGAAAACGAGAGTGAGGAAAACACAAACTCACTGTGAGAGGCACACCCAAGGCTCTTCTCATTTTTCATCTCATCAATCCGATACACATAGAGCTGTCAAAACTGGTAAACAATTACGTTTGAATGTTTCTTCTAAAAAATACACAGGTTCAAACAATTGGAATATTCTTTTTTGCACATTAACGTTAATAAACTAATATCCCATACCGTGATATAGACCGTAATATAATTCTCTCTCTCTCTGCGCCCTCTGCAACGCAAAAAAATGTTCCCCCAAGCAATAGCAATCAAGCTAGCTCACTAGCCAACCTCTAAATTAGTAAAATTTAACAACTTAATGTTTAATTCACATGCTCTTGTCAAATCGAAGGAAAGCACATTGCTAGGGTTGGGTGATAAATCGATTTTATTGATTAACTTTAATGTGTAGTTAAAGTCAATTTGTTTAAATGAAAATTTTAGTTTTCTCCTTAACATCCGTCAACGCTGCCCTCAGCCCTCTCCCCCCGCATTTGCCATAGAGATACACAAACAACATGGCAGCGACAGGGACTAACATTAGTTATTTTCTTAACTAGTCGTTTCATTACTTACTAAACCGTAATCTCCGCTGAAATGACCGGCAGCTCGCGGTGCTCTGTACCCGGCTGACAGTCACCTATTCTCGGATAACTGAACCACCAACTACAGCTGACGGAGTACAATGCGGAGCACCAGAGGCGGTGTTGAGGAACTCTGTTGCGGCTCAGCACATCTACTAAATGCCGCTGATATGACCAAGCTGTGACGAAGGTCTGTAGCGGCTTAAACAACTAGCAAATCGCCGCTCTGTAGCACGGAGCTCCTCTTTGACGTTTTTTTTACCACTAGTTATTGCTACAGTTATGCTACATTCATGAGACCATGGGATGTTAATGTATGTTACTCAGCAACAGGTGAAAATAGGGTCAAGGTTGCGTGACTGAAGTCTAAATAATTTGAACTTTTAGCGAGGAACGAGAAGTGAATTACCTGTATGTGTGAAAACAGCTTTATCTCATGCATCCGTTTTGTTGTTTTTGTTGAATCGCTAACGTTAGCCAACGAGCCAGCAGCCGGCCATTCGGTCACTCCCACCAAAGGGAGACTTCTTTGCCGAGAGAACGCATAACAGACAGTCCGGTTAGCCATCTCCCGGTACCGCTGTCTTCCCCGCGGGGAATGAAGCAGAGGACAGCAGGCTCTGTTCACTTCTGCCGCTGATCGAGCAAACGCTGTTTGTTGTGGGTATCATAGCAACGTTATCCAGTTTCCCTTGTTGAATGACGAATAGATTACTGCCACCTGCTGGTATGGAGAGTTTTTTTCTCTCACCCAGGCGCAGAACGTACGTGGTACTTGGCCGTTGGCTCTGCGGTAGTCTCTGCGGTGTGTTCCAGTGGCCAAGACCAAGTTGACAAGGGCCGACGTGAGGCAACGCCACAGTCGGCGTGTGTTGGTGTGTCAGGGCGTTTAGGGTGAAGGTGGGTGGAGCTTTGGTGGGAATGTATTACGTCACAAAAAATGTTAACAATAAGAATGATAAAGCTGTAATTTCTTCCGCCCTATCAGGTTCCACAGAGTGTGCTCAGGGAGATGTCAGTCATCAGTTTAGACACGCCCACAGTCCTGGAGAGGTCCAATCACACACATTCATGAAAACACCTGTGGCTGTGTTTAAACTGCCTCTCCATGCAGTCTGAGAACTACAGCACTGGGCAGGGTTACGGTATGTACCAGAAAGACTCGTTCCTTCACATTAGTTGTACTTGGTGACTTCTGAATAAAGCTAACACCCAGTCATGTAGAGGAACACTGACTCTTAGTAGGAAACCTTTGACAGCTGGCTGACAACTGCTGCCGCTATTAACAGCTCAGACAGCACACAAGGAAGCTGCCAGAACTTCCCTGTTCACGCTAAATTTAAAGTGTGTGTGTGTGTGTGTGTGTTACCTGAGAAGATGTAGTTGTAGCCTGTGCGTCCGTACAGCTCCCCCCATCCTGCCAGAGTGGACGAGCGACAGATGTGCTGCAACGAGGCAGAGAGCGTACTGAATCAGACTGTTGTCTCACTGCTAAACTTGCATGTTGCTACAATAATTCATATCTTACCAACTTCCAAGCCCAAACATACAGACAAGATCAAATATGCTCATTTCATTCTGGGTCTGGTTTGGGATTCACTGTTCACTGATTGGTACGTGAGACCTTCCTCAGCTGTAATGATACTCAGTCCGTGCTCTACACAAACACATTTTACATTTTTTTTGCCATTGCAGCCAGTTGAATTTCTTCTTACATGTTTTATTTCTGTTCAGAGTGAAGACACAACAGGGACTACTGCTATTGGCATCACATCATCTTTAGCATCTCATGGTTCTGCGGTTTGCTCTTCCATGAGGGAAGTTGGAATAAATGTTTGGGATTTTTAGTTGTTCAGTCATGTTTTGTGTGACTTAATGTTTTGCCCAGTACATCACGTGTAAACCCATCTATAGATTTGGGGAAGAAACATTGTTCCAAATTAACTCTCCTGTACCAGTAAATATTAAAGTTAGGAATGTTGGAGACACAGAAGGCAAATAAAAAGAAAGAAACATAAAGATATATATAAATACTGTGATTTACACTGGTAATGCCCATGACTACATTAACGATAGATACATAAACGTCAAGATACATAATGATAGACATTAACAGTAGAGACTGAGCCAGCAGGCTGACAGTACCTTTCCATTGTAGAGGATGACGGGACAGACGAACCTCCCTCTGCAGCGAGCCAGCTTACTCCGGTTCACCAGGTCCTGCAGCTTACTGATCTGCACCGCGCTCTCAAACCTGCACACAACCACCCCCCCATCAGTCAGTGGACTTTAGCCCCTCATATGGAAAATAATTTTCCAACCCTAGCACTGCTCCCAACTCCAGATCATCAGCGGGGCTTTTCCACAGAGGCGTGGGACATTCAGCCATAGTCGCATGATCGTCTAAAGTAATTAAGGGTGAACTGACAATTGCCAGCAGGGGATTTGGGTACCAAGACTATGTCTACATTAAGCTGTCAAACTTTTTTAAAGCTTTACTCTGTACAGTTTTACCTTTCACAATAAAAGCCCAACTTAAATTCCCTAGCTAAAGATGGCTCAACTAAATAGACAAACATTAGTGGCATTGCGACCAAGGTTATTATAGTTTAGCATTTTTCATTCTTTTTTATTCTTTTTGACTTTTTGTTTTCAAATTCAGTTTATTTTTAATTTGTTTTTAAAGCGCATTGGATAGTTTAGTTTTTTTTGAAAATGCTCAGTTTTAGTTTAGGTTTTATTAGTTTTTGTCTTTTTTTGCAATGTGGGTTATTTGTCAGGGCCAAGATTCAAAAAGGTCAGAAAAAGTATTAATAACGTATTAATTTGTAATAATAACAACAAAAACATCATACAATTTTAGGATTATGTATTCACAATGTATTCAACAATAACACCAGTACATAAAATGTACATATGATGAGCACAAAAATGTAAACAAGACGCAGTAAGAGCAAAATGTGTAAGTGGCGTGTGCCAGGAAAAAACCTAAATAGCCAAAAGACTAAAGAAGACAGACATTAACAGGTGTTTTGAACTTTGGTTCGCGTAAAGTGGTGAACTTTTTGAAGTCAATCGAGTCACACAGTTGTGTAGACATCCCAGTATCAATACACATAAACCATGCTTCCTCCTGCTTTTGGTGTTCCTGCGTATTTACTAACCAGCAGCTATCGGGTCGCCGGTGAAAGCCCTCCTGTAGTGTTCTCTGTCCTACAGTTGTTTCCGTCATGCTGCATGGCCCTGTACCCATACATCCATGCGGTGTACCGCGGTTAGCTTCTGTTTTGGGGGAGGGGGGGACTTTGTTTTCTCCTTTACCTTGTTAAGGTAAGCTAGGTTAGCCTCCTTGTGCGTGCTTCTCAAATGTACTTTCAAATTTGTGTGATTTTTCCCTTTAATAAATTATCCACATATTGTACCAACTACCACTGCAAGGAACTTGCTTTTATCTGAGAGTCATAATCAAATAGGACTCTGCCGCTTTCTTCAGACTTTCAGTACCGCCATGACGCCAGGCGAGGAGCATGGACGATGTTGTGTTCAATTTGACATGGAATGTCGGAATTTCTGGGTTCCCAGTCAGAAACTATATATATCTACGGCATAGACTGTATAAAACAAGTCTATGGTCAGAAATGTCAACTCTGAAAGATATGTTATTTGCTCTATGAAAGACATTGACAAAGACGAAAACTAAGGACCTTTACTCATCAATCATTTTATTTTATTTAGTTAGTTTTGCAAACAGACAATACAGTTTTAGTTAGTTATCGTTTTTTGTAATGCTTCGTTTTTATTATTTCCGTTAACGACAATGTTTTTTCCCACCTATTTTTCGTTATTTTGTTAGTTTTCTTTGACGATTATAACCTTAATTGTGACGCAACAAAGACATAAAATCCAGAGTGACCAAAGCGTTGAGTTGATGCTGCTACTATCAAAGTGCTGAACAGGAAGTAGCTGGCTGGGCCCGGCGGAAGCCTTGAGTGGCCTGCTCTCTGGGCCGCCCAGAGAGTACGCAGACGGTCATCCTGCCCATTACATACGTGTCAGTTATATTTTGTTTGGCTGAATGCCCCACTGAGCAACTATCCACCTCCAACGCTGGATCCAGCTCTGATTATACAGCCATGGTTGGAGCACACCATTCTCATCCCTAAAAATATTACTCTGCCATTTCCAGGTCGAGATTACATAGTTTAATCAGAACCTGTTTTTCAAACATCTGGTTATCAGACAACTGAACGGGTTTGAAACAGTTTCATTGTGGCCCATAAAGCCCAGTTCAGACCAAAGATTCGCAACGAGATGAAACCGTTTTAGAACATCGCAGGGAAGAGTTGCAGCGTTCTGAACCGGCCCATCTCAGCTCGACTCAAACCAGCTGATGGTTTCGCTGCGACTCAGCTGTTCCAGTCTCCAGAGGCTGGTTTTACAATGTAAGACACGTCTCCTGTTTCAACAGCCAATAGAGAAGTCAGCTGGTAAAGTCAGCTATAAACTATAGAAATAAAATGATCCATAATCCATTTTATTATTATGTTACAAACACCTGGTCGCAATGGCAGATTTTCAGACGGAGCCTCAACGACCGCCTGAAAGCACGGTAACGTTATATGGTCAAGCCAGACAGAGAGAGACTGAAGAGAGGGAGCGCCCAGCGGCGTTTGAATAAAGCAGTGAATCAGAGAAATAAAACGTGTTAAGCACAATTTCTGTTTTCAGCACTACAGCAGAAAATAGTTCAACTGCACTGAACTGCAGTGAGAACCACTGCAAATCATTTCCCCTTACTGGCTGCAATGGGACATCATGTGATCAAACAGTCACCTGACCCCTGTGCTGCCTTGATGCGATCAGAGGGGCTGCAGACGGAGGCGGACCTTTGCCCCACCCCACCCCCCCACAGTAAGGGGTGCATGATTAGAACAGTGATGCAAACAAACAAAGGAGAATGGGTAACTGAGTGGATTGAACTTTGTATGGGAGAACGGCGGTTGGGCTGAGTGGTGAACAGGTACCTGTCTCTCTCCACATCTGTGCATTCGTACTCCAGGAATACTATCTGCCGGGGGTAGTGGCCACACACTTCTCCATTGGAGTTGTGGATGATACTGTACTTGTAATCTCTGCCAAATAACTCCAGACAGCGCTTCTCTATCGCCTCCACCTGAAGAGAAACACAAACAGTTATGCTAGTGGTTTAAAAGGAACCTCATTTTACATCTGGGTAACATACATGGGTATAGCAAGGTCTTGCCACAGAGCCTAGATTCATCTCAATGGGTTGCATTGTTATTAGACACTAGACATTGTTATTAGATACTAATTAAGCATACATATCTAGGAATTTATAAACAGGTAGCATTCAAATCAGTATTACCTTTACACTTCTAACTTAATTACCTATTTAATGACCAAATAGGATATTGTCAGTCATCAGTCACTGATCTACTAAACCCCAATAAAAAATAATTAACCCATGTACAAGCACATGGAGCAGTTGTGTGACAGACTCCCATAGCAGCAGAGTGAGAGTTACTATGCAGTGTGTAAGACCATTCAGGATTATTACAGTCTGAAGAGTGCTGGCACTTGCCTGAAAGAAGGCAGTTTTACTCTATTTAGCTGTCAACCCTTGAATGAACATTAATTTACTAGTATTGCGAGTATTGCAGTTGATCACATTTTAATGTAATGTGAGAACTGCTCTGAATATTTAGAAAAATATATTCAATTAGGCATTTTACAATGCAGTTTTCCAACAAAATCGCATCCATTCCGGGGATGAATGAAGGCCATGAGTACAGGAAAATCATCATATGACGCCTGGTCTGAGGTAAAAAAAAAATATATATATAAACAAAAACACTGTCTAAAAACACTAAATTTAGGGACATTAAGTGCATCTTGGTGGATTAGAGTTATGCCGAACTGAGCAGTGGTTCCTTAAGATAGTTAAGAGATCATAAATCACTACCTACAGTATTGTTGTTTTGCTGATGTACAAGGTCACTTTAAATCCCTTGATTCTGCAAGGCAGTTTGGCTAATCCTTGACACAAAAGACAATGCCAGGTTGTCAAGTAGCAAAAGCACACAAAATGATGAGCCCTATCTTACCCGAGGAGTGACTTCCTTTGCTCTGTACTGCATCTTAGAAAACAGATCTATCAAATCCGCTATTTCCTCGCTTTTTCTGACCGACAGACCGGAGGCTGGGTAGCCGCCGGCCGAGGAGGGGCAGGCGGCCATCATAGCGCCTCGACCCGCAGTGGTGGCCTCTAGCCGAACTCGACCTCCTTCAAACACCGCAGAGCCTTGTCCTTTGGAACGGGAAGACCGACCAGGCCATCCCTTCCCAGCCAGCTTCTTCCTGACTGCCTGCTTGAGGGGGCCGGAGCCGGGGAGTCTTCCTGAATTCAGGGCACCGGCGAGCTGCTCCACTCTCCGAACACAAGCCGCCAGCCCGCACAGCCAGCCGTCGACTTCACGGCTGCTGCTATCGGAGTTAGCACGACAAGCTAACAAGCTAGTTCAGCTTTCCAGCCGTAGGTTGGTGGTTCGCACTGACTCAAAACACCCGTATACTCATTTAAGACAATGTTCAGACCTGTGTAGTCCTCCACATCACCACTGTTTTGTTTGCGCTTGTGACATAAGTGATGACCGACTCTCAGCACCAGCTCACTGAACTCCGGTCCACTGGAGTCAGGAAATCTCCAGGATCCTTCCCGGCCTGCTCACGTTTCCCCAATGTCACGTCTTCATGTCTCCTTAGTAACCACGACCATGAAGATAAACGGATTAAAGTTATATAGTAGTCAGTCCTGTGGCTGCGGGGTCGCAATGCTGCATATGTTGTTGTGGATGAAAGCCCCAGCAGTGGTGTTGCAATTGCAATATGTGTACTACACATAGGTACTACAGTCTGAAGGTTCACCAGGCGGTAAACAGGAAGCTGACACGAGTACGTCACACAGCCATCTCCCCCTTTAAATGACGTTTGTTGTTGATCAGAACGAACTCGGATGTTTTGGTCTGTCTGTCGCTGCAGTTTGTTTACTCCGAAACTCCTGGGCCAATTAACAATAACTTCTTATTCTTAGTCTGTGGTTTACTCACCTTCCTTAATTAAATTAATTAACACAACTAACAAAATGTGGCACCAATCAAAACACCAATTCTGAATTACCTCACTCTTCCTCTAGGCTACTGTTCCACAAAGGAGAGAAAAAAAGTAAAACAAATGATGACAATGAAGGTCAGTCTGTATGGAATGCCGTTTTATTCACAATTAAATAAATGAATAAATACATAAATACATGAATACATAAATAATTAAAGCTGCAAGCAGCGATGGACGGGCCCTCGCGCCTCGGCGCGCGTCGGGGTTACCAGCGGACGCCGCTCCTTGCGACCATGCATTCGCGCAGCACTCAGACGCCGCAAATCGTCACCATAAAGGGAACTCCCCGCCGAGTTCAACGATACCTCACACAAGACTCTAAGGCTATGTTTACACGGAAACGATCTGAAGAGAAAACGCAAAAGTGGCGTTGCGTTATCACTTTTTATTCTGCGTTTAGACGAGCGTTATGGAGGGGAAATCTGCGTGCATATGGTGACGCAAAAGTGTGTGAAATTTGATGTAGTATGCACTCCAGGTGACTAGGTGGCACTGCCACACAACACCACCAAGGCACCCACCTGCGTAGAACATTAGGCTCGTTCGAGATGAGCCAGATCTGCGCAGAATCGATCACCGGCGATCGGCGCCCAATGCATGCCGGTTAGATTTGTGTCCGACTTGATCCCGACTTGCTCTGACGTCATGCACACGTGGGCAACGATAATCTCACGAGACCAAGGCGGCCGCAGTTCTGAGACGCAGGCAGCGCAGTTGCTTTTCACCAACTGCAAGAGCCAGGCGGACGCAGGTGGACCCAGTGCATGCTGGGAAACGCCGGTCTCTCAGCTGATCGAACAGCTGATTGGTTCATATATTGGTTTTATGTGAACTTTTTATTGATTTTGAATCGGAGGGATTTTAACTGCTATTTGTCTGATTTAAAAGCTTATTCTGTACAGAACACCTGTTGTGAGGCTGATAGTGATGTTTAGAAGTCAGAGAGACTAAATCTGTTCAGATGACAGATCAGTCTGTTGGTAATTAAAATCAGCAACAGATCGCATGTAGAGCATTTTGACAGCTACTCTGTCATAATAAAATCAACTGGAGACTGTGTAGGAGCAGATATATGGGTCTGATAACATTTTATTAAATCTGAATCGGACCACAGTGTTTGTGTCACTTCCTGTTGAGCCTGAAGGCTGCTGGAAACGGCTGGAAAACTGTCCGACTTGAGAGCGGACTTTTGTCCCCGCCCCCCGCTGCTGCCGCCTGCTCTCGTCTACTTTACAGGCGACGCGCAGTTCATCTCGAACGAGCCTATTCATTCTACTTCTCTCCTTAGTAGCGCAAAACCAAAACATGCCGAAGCGAACAACAAAAGCTCGTCTGGAAAGACGAGGAGGTGGAGTTGCATGTTTGTCTGATGATGACCGGCACAATTGACCGTGATAAGCCACAACACAGCACCCACGGGAGCACTACCAATACCCTGAGCCTCGCTTGAGCTGCTTGAGAGCGAGAGGCAGCGGGCAGAGGAGGCTGAAGCAGACCCTCCTCTGCCCGCTGACCGCTGACCTCTGCCCGCTGACCGCTGCCACTCGCTCGCTCTCTCTCTCTCTTCATCCTTAACGTTGTCGCCTGCTCTGGCTCAAATTAATAGCCTACATATCGTCATCGAACTATAACAACCTTATCCACATTGTTGAAATCATTTAAATATTGAGCCATTACATTGAAATTCTAACATGAGCCTATAATTTCTGTATCCTACTCCGTAACAACAGACGCCTTTTTCTCGTCTCTCTCCACACCGCTGTCTTCAGACTTTTGCGTTTTTACCCTTTAGACGGTAACGCGACGGTGGAGCGTTTTTAAGATTTCCACTCTGGAGGGTGGTTTCACTTTTTTGCGTTTTTAAGCCCCAAAAACCCCATCGTGTATAAACGAAAGGCACATCCGATAAAATATTTTTTCGTTTTCACCCGAGAGCGTCATCGTGTAAACAGGGCCTAAGTCATACGGTTCATTAGGTGTGACAAGGGGCGTGGCTAAATCATAGGGGGCGGGTCAAACCATCACCAATTAAAAAGGAAGTCTCTGCTGAGTTCAATGATACCACACACAAGACTCTACCTTGGATGGGTCAGCATGTATGAAAGGGGGCGTGGCTTGAACATAGGGGGCGGGCTAAACAATTACCAATGAAGAAGGAAGTCTCTGCTGAGTTCAATGATACTGTCAGTACCCGATCCGTTCCACCGGCACAATCCGTTCTGCGCATGTGCAAGATGACACGTATACCATGACGTAGGCGCAGATGATAATACTGCGTTCAATCCACCTCGGAATAACCTTATATACTGTCTATGGGAATAACAGTCACCACAGCTAAATTAAGACTTTACAGTAATAACAATAAAGACAAGTATTGAGTGATTGTATTTTAAATGAGCACAAGTAAAGTAGAACTGACGTAACAGCTGTTATATATGTTAACGTTTATTTTAAAGTTTTATTTTGAGGGTCTTTTAAAGTTTACATGCTGTCTCAGCTAGCGGTTAGCCGAATTAGCTGTTAGCTAAACTACAGTTAGCTTAACTGTGGAGGCTAACGGCAGACCGCTACAATCAGCTAGCGGTTAGCCAAATTAACCGTTAGCTAAACTAACGTTAGCTTCCCGGTGGAGGCTAACGGCAGACCGCTACAATCAGCTAGCGGTTAGCCAAATTAACCGTTAGCTAAACTAACGTTATAGCTGGAGGCTAGCGTGGGAACAGATCGGGTAGTCTTGCGCATGCGCAGAACGGATCGTGCAGGTGGAAGCGGTGCCGTTGGTTATTCCGAAGTGATGGTGGCATGAACGCAGCATTATCATCTGCGCCTACGTCATGGCATACGTGTCATTTTGCACATGCGCAGAACGGATCGTGCCGGTGGAACGGATCGGGTACTGACAGATACCTCACACAAGGGTCTACATTAAACGGGTCATTAGCTATAAAAGGGGCGTGGCCTAAACATAGGGGCGGGCCAAACCATCACCAATGAAGAAGGAAGTCTCTGCTGAGTTCAATGATACCTCACACCAGGGTATACCTTAAACGGTTGAAACGTTATGAAAGGGGCGTGGCTTAAGCATAGGGGGCGGGCCAAACCATCACCAATGAATAAGGCAGTCTTTGCTGAGTTCAATGACACCCACGGCCACGCCCTATGACGAAAAGTTTTTCTTTTAACAACTTTTCATCTTTAACATCTTAAGATGGCACAGACCTCCTAGATCTCTAGGAGGAGTTCGTTAAAGTACGACATGTGGAAATGGCCAAAATCACACTAATTTCGAACTCTGAAATCAAAATTGCGGACTTCCTGTTGGGTTTAGGGTATGGCTCTAATGACGTTTTTTGTACATCTTGACATGATACATATGTGTACCATGTGAGTCTACGTTAAACGCACTGCAGGGGCTCAATTTTCTTAACTTTCTAGGGGGCGCTAGCGAGCCATTTTTGTGCGCCTATTCCCGAAACCCTTAAAATACGTAAATTTTCACCAGACTTGATGCGACCGCCAAATTTGGTGAGTTTTTGAATATGTTAAGGCCCTCAAAAAGCCAATTCATTTGACGGGAAAAAGAAAGAAAGAATAGAAAGAAAGAAATAATTCCTTCAGTTTCAATAGGGCCTTCGCCGCTGTCGGCACTCGGGCCCTAAATATGCCTTTGAAATACATCATGAAATAAATAAATGAGGCAATAAATACATAAATAATTAAATAAATTTAATTATTTCATGGTACTTTTATTTCATAAGTCCATATTTATTTATTTCAAGAGACTTTTATTTTCCTAATGCCACATTTATTTATTTCACTCTATTTATTTCAAGTTCTTATATGCAAATCAAGGGGCGTGGCTATCTCTCACATTCAGAACAGAGCCATGGGCAAAAAAAGGCTGGCGAAGTGAGAGTGCAACACTGTACTCTTTACCCACCGCACAGTCACCTATTCTGGAGTAATTAGACCACCAACTAGCGCTGACCCAGGGCTGGACTGGAACACTGATTTTATAGATCACACAGACTTCTCAGCTACCCAACAGGCTAACCGTTAGCATTTTCAATGTAAGCTTAAACAGTTAGGTTACCTGACAGCCACTAACTTTAATGTTACAGACAAACAAACAAATGCTTGTTGTCGTTATGACGTGACACACGCACGCGCGAGGAATCCGCCTGTAGATTCTTAATATTTTTCTCCTGTAATTTCTCTGCACCTCCCTTGCACTTTAGTGGTCGTTTGTCCATTTTAACGGTGGATGCTAAACTTCCAGCATAACTATCACAGCTCGTGTCTCAGGGCCGGAGGCGTGACCATAGGGGATTCGTAAATTTGCGGAAGGGGGTTCCTGGATTTGATTGGGTCAGGCCAGTGCCAATAAAGAAAATTAACCAATGGGCCGCTGTGAATTCTTTATGGGCCGGCCTGGCCCAAAAAATAAAAAAGGCCTATTTATATCAGCGATTTGCCCAAAAGTGCGTCGGCCCAGCGGGAAAATGCCCGGTATGCCAGATGGCCAGTCCAGCGCTGACCTGACGGAGCATCACGACCGGCAGTTTGCGGTGCTGTGTGCCCTGCCCACATTCACCTATCATGGGATAATTAGACCACCAACTAGCGCTGATCTGACGGAGCATCACGACCGGCAGTTTGCGGTGCCTAGTTCCCAGCCCACAGTCACCTATTCTGGGGTAACTAGACGACCAACTAGCGCTGACCTGACAGAGCCCCACAACAGGCAGCTTGTGGTAGCCTAGGCTGATCTTTCCACTGCGGATTGACACGACAGCTGAGGCGTAAATTGCAGGTTACATTTTTCATGAAGTTAAGCAATGTGCTTATTACACATAAAGATTAGAGCCGCCCACCATTGTTTTGTATGGCTTTTTATAACAAAATGCTGAATATAATATGAAAAGTTGGTAGTGGTTTTATGCACTCCCCCTCCCGTCCACTAAGTTACCATTAGTCGAACCACGGGTAGGCTAGCAGTTATATTGGAGACCTAGCAAAAATGGTAAACTATATATTGTGTTTGTGCGGGATGTACGAATACATCAGAAACAGGGCAGAGGGTCCACCAGGACAAACGGCTGATTCGTGCCTGGGTGAGATTTGTGGCTACGAAGTGGGCTGATTTTACTGCTGTCTCTGTGACCCACTCTCTGCTCTGCCTGCTGCGCTGTGGCCCTGTGTGTGTGTGTTTGTGTGTGTGTGTGTGTGTGTGTGTGTGTGTGTGAGAGACGGCCGGTGTTTCGGTTTAACTGGTTTTTGAATTAACTGGTGATAGAGACAGATGTGGTGTAGGCGTGGCCTTTCAGGACCCATTCCCGACTAACCAGGAAATAAACATTCTTATAGCTTCGCCTCTATTTTTCATTCATTTGTCGGTGTCTTGTGAAACTTGACGATAGAAACGAGTTGCTGAGCGGCATTCTCCTGGATTGAAACCAAGTGTCGCCTGAATAAATTGTGCATCATTCTTGTCTGCAATTCCAGCGAATACTTAATAAAGCCGTTGTCGCTGCGAAATATCATCCGTTAGTCTGGCGACTGTGTCTCGATCTTACTGCAAGCCACGGAGACACCCAGATCGACTTGTGAATTTACATTAGTAAACATTTCACCATTAAAACAACACTGTATCTAAAATGTAAGCAAACTGAGCTATGATATATTGTAGAAAAAATATGTCTTAGTGTAAGTAATTAGCTGGGAAAGTTTCATGTTAATCTGTTATTTATTTTTACCCTATCACATAATGTCATGCAAAATGTGTGGGAATTTGTAATCTTTAAAGGCTCAGAAAACTCAACTGCAGTAGCACTTACACATACATGTCCGTTTAAGGATTATCCACACAAATACGACACATAGGGCCTACTGTATGAACGAAAAAATAAAAATAAAACGAAAAAACGCTGGGATCTAACTGGGATTCGAACCTTGGATGTCATGGACAAAAAAATTGACGGAGTAACGTATACATCATCTATACCACTACACTACACACCGCTGAAATGGTTTTGTGATTTATATCTATATAGTGGACTCTTAGTCTAAATTAACACAGGTTAACATATGAGAGAAATATACGCCCATGTTAACTGGTGATATCACAATTTAACATGGCCAAATGCAAACCTAGAAACTGTAAAGTAGGTTCATATTTGCCTCACATACCGAAAACTAACTGATGTACAACAAACTGCCATGACCCCACTTAACACTTTATTCCGTTTTGGGGGTAAAAATGAAACACGTCATGCGTCAACAATAGTTGTGTGTTTATGTCTGTGTCGACCCAGAATCGCGCTTTTTGCCTTATGGTAGCCTATACACATTGTTATGACCATATGGCCATTGTATTGTAGCAAAGTGCTGATCCTCGTTTTCTCTCTCGCGACTAGTGTTATCTTCCCACATAACAATTTTTGGTTCTCTAAAGGTTCCGGGAAGGTTCGCTGAAGGTTCCGGGAACGTTCGCTGCAGGTTCGCTGCAGGTTCTCTCCGAAGGTTCGCTCACGGTAGCGCAGGAAAGTTTTCTGAACGTTCGCCAAACGTTCCCTAAAAGTAATATACATTGTTCCGGGAACGTTCGGCGAACCGTCAGGGAACTGTCAGTAGGCTAGGTTCGCAGAACGTTCTGCGAACTACTAACTATTATTATTATTAATAATAATAATAATAATAATAATAATTAATGATAGTGATAGTAATAATAATAATAATACTTGATCATCCAGATGTAATATTGGCGACTTATTCTAGCCAATTTATAAGCCATGCACCTTGTAAGATATAGGCTATGTTCACAACACTATTGATTATGGTCAATGAACAGACGTACGGCATGTAAAACATTGAATGTTTTATTAAGTATTCGCTGGAATTGCAGACGAGAATGATGCACAATTTATTCAGGCGACACTTGGTTTCAATCCAGGAGAATGCCTTCTCCTGCCTTTGGATGATGAGTCATGCAGCTCCTGCGAACGAGAGAAGAACGCCACTAAATCTACGTGTTTTTTTTAAATGTATCGAACATCTTTGGGTTGCTGTTTCCCCTGGACCAAAAGCACACTGGATTACTGTACGAGAGATTGGCAGGTGTGTTAATTGTCCAATGCTTTTTGTATTGTATTTGTATTGTATTGATCACGCACCAAAAGGCTACATCGTTATATATGCAGACATGCTGTTTAACCACATGTGTGAAACAAGCCGTTTCCAAAGCATGGTTTTTGGCCAAATATTTGATTCATTGTTTACAATGTACATGTGCAGTAAGCCTATATGACCTGTGTAGTAGAAACATGTTGTTGCTCACTTCAGCCACAAGAGGGAGTATACCCTTAAATGAGCGCTTCTGTCAGGAGTAAACAGAGTCAGCACGTACATTGTATGGTAGTGCTAAGAACAAACGTGTTGAATTGTGTTGACAATGTACGCGATGTCTGTGTATTTTGCAGGTAAGAAAACATAAAATGGGTAATAAGCAGATGTGTAGCATGGTGTCAGGAGATTGTAGTGATAGTGGGAAAGTTGGCCGTATATTGAAGTGACACGTAACTTTTGTTGTTAGCAATGTAAATGTAGCAGCTAAGCTAACTTTTGCTGGATATATATATATATATATATATATATATATATATATATATATATATATATTTCTGCCTCACTTTCTATGTTTGAGGTGAAAGTGGCCTCTTTTGCCTTCTCAGCCGCCCTGCTGTATGAATCTTAAGGGACAAAATGGGGGAAATCTTTCATGCAGTTTAGTAGCCTAATATGTTAAGTACAATATGCTTTGCCTCCATATAACCAGGTTTGCAATTCTTCAGCCTTAACACATGACTGATGTCTACCATTAGTTGTTTTTATGTTTTTTTTAATATATTTGTTTTACCTGTCCTAAGCCATATTTTTTAAGAGGGAATTTCCTCCACCTCTCTTTGTCCGGCAGGACAGCCTTCATAACCTTTCTTGTGACCTCCTTGTGGGTCCAGTACGAAAATATTCCCTGAAAAGGAAAACATAAGTAAACATGTATTGCAGAAAACACATAATTCTTATCTAGGCATTAACATTAAAAGTACCTTTTTTTCCCTCTCAACCCAGGTGCTGGGAACAGCAGCCATTGCGGCGTCCAGGAATTCTACAACCGTATATTTTTTATCAGTCATTTCTACAAAGGAAAGGAAGGAAAGGTAAGCATGATAAAGTAGTGTTATATTGCGTTGTTGAGCATGCATGGCCCGTTCAATTGAAAGTCCACTCACCACGTCAAGGTACAGGCAGAAATAAACTATACATTACACAAGGACATAGAAATGGCAGGGTTATTGACTGTTTCAGGTTAAATTCAGCATTAGCTTGGGTTAGATTGAACAAAACGATGTGAAAGAACATTACCGACAATGACACTGTCCTGTATACTGTCCTGTGACTCCATGACTGTCCTGTACACTGCTCTGTGACTCCATGACTGTCCTGTACACTGTCCTGTGACTCCATGACTGTCCTGTACACTGTCTTGTGACTCCATGACTGTCCTGTACACTGTCCTGTGACTCCATGACTGTCCTGTACACTGTCCTGTGACTCCATGACTGTCATGTACACTGTCCTTTGACTCCATGACTGTCCTGTATACTGCTCTGTGACTCCATGACTGTCCTGTACACTGTCCTGTGACTCCATGACTGTCCTGTACACTGTCCTGTGACTCCATGACTGTCCTGTACACTGTCCTGTGACTCCATGACTGTCATGTACACTGTCCTGTACACTGTCCTGTGACTCCATGACTGTCCTGTACACTGTCATTTGACTCCATGACTGTCCTGTACACTGTCCTGTGACTCCATGACTGTCCTGTACACTGTCCTGTGACTCCATGACTGTCCTGTACACTGTCCTGTGACTCCATGACTGTCATGTACACTGTCCTTTGACTCCATGACTGTCCTGTATACTGCTCTGTGACTCCATGACTGTCCTGTACACTGTCCTGTGACTCCATGACTGTCCTGTACACTGTCCTTTGACTCCATGACTGTCCTGTATACTGCTCTGTGACTCCATGACTGTCCTGTACACTGTCCTGTGACTCCATGACTGTCCTGTACACTGTCCTGTGACTCCATGACTGTCCTGTACACTGTCCTGTGACTCCATGACTGTCCTGTACACTGTCCTGTGACTCCATGACTGTCCTGTACACTGTCATTTGACTCCATGACTGTCCTGTACACTGTCCTGTGACTCCATGACTGTCCTGTACACTGTCCTGTGACTCCATGACTGTCCTGTACACTGTCCTGTGACTCCATGACTGTCATGTACACTGTCCTTTGACTCCATGACTGTCCTGTATACTGCTCTGTGACTCCATGACTGTCCTGTACACTGTCCTTTGACTCCAATACACTGTCCTGTACACTGTCCTTTGACTCCATGACTGTCCTGTACACTGTCCTTTGACTCCATGACTGTCCTGTACACTGCTCTGTGACTCCAATACACTGTCCTGTACACTGCTCTGTGATTCCCTGTACACTGTCCTGTGAGAACATAAACACTCCTTGTGACAGTCCTCTTCATTGCTGGGGCCGTTTATGATCCACTCAGCAACAGTTTCAGCTGTTATGTTAAGTTGCATGGAGGACGTCCATGAAGACAATCTCGTCTCTGTTTTCCACCATTATTGCTCTCTTGGTGCAGTTGGCTTCTGAAACCATCATTATTGAATAGCGCTTTGAGTGCACCTTGAAACATCCAATAATGCGGGAGTCACAAGGACTCAAAAACAAGGGAAGTGGTGATTCATATAACCGACACATTAACAATGGACTTCCAGGATCATCTTTGTTGTCTGTTTCTTCGATCACCTCGTAGCATTTGCCGTCGACAACAAAGCTGTTGTTTGGTCGTGACACTTTACTTTTCTCTGGCAGTATGATGTTCCTTTGGTGTTGCTTCATCTCTTTGAGCCTCTTTGCTACCTGTACAAGTGGCTGTTTTCCTGATCTCACAAGCCGTTTTATTCTTTGCATGTAATTCTCAAACACAAATGCACTGCAAGCATCCAGACATCCAAATCTTCTTGCTTCTGCAGTGACATGCACAAGAGAGTGTACATTGTACACCATGAAATGCTTCCCATAAAGGTCCTTGACTTGATCAACAAAAAAAATACAAAATAAGCCATCAGCTCCTCAGCCTACTTGTTGTGCTCCTGTTGGTGTGAGCTAAGGAGGAGACTCAGGGCTATGCTGAACTGCATGAAGTGATCATACAGCTCATCCTTTAGTATGCCCTTCAGCACCACCTTCCCTGTGTACACTGCAAATTGGCGTAGCTCTGTGGCTTTCCATCTGTCGATATCCTCCAGCTTTCGAGGTTTTCTGGCAATGACAACAACCTCAATGACAACAACCTCTCGCTTACCTCATTTATTTGACCAGCTGACATGCGTGTCCTCTGCGGTCCCTTTATCCAGACTTGTAGGAGTTTCTTCATGACTCCTAAGCAGACTTGGTGCATGTAATCGATGGGAAACTGCTCAACCATGTCTACTGGGAGCCTCATCAGTGGTGTTGGTGGAATGCCCTCGTTGCGTTGGCGGTCCTCCATCCAGCGGCGGAACTTGTCATCTATTCTTAGGCTGAGATCATACACTTCTGGGAATGTCATCCTTCCTTCCCATACACCTCTCTGATCACACTTGTCACAGCCATGATAACCTGTGTATTGTTTGATGCATTTGACAAAAGCTCGAGCAGGTGCATCACAGACAATACAGCGCATTTTCACTCTAATGGCTCCATTGTTGAGACCATCTCTCAGTAGATCCTGAAGATCATCTACCATTTCCTCCAGGAACTCAAGCGAATTTGGTTTAGAGGAGCCTAGTGTTAGGACCACAGGAAACACAGTTTGTGGTTGTAGGTGAATACAGCAAAGGACTGGCCACATTGTTGTCTTGCTGCTCTTGAAAAGTGGCAAGCCATCCACATTCAAAGAGATTTCTATTTCTCCTAACACTTCAGTAACTTCTCTGGGGTAAAGCTGCAGCTGTTCTGTGAGTGTGTCCTTGAAATCAAAATGTATGTATTGCATGCCCGATTTTTGTATTGACTTCAACGTGTCTTGGAGTTTGCATCAGAGTACGAGCAGTTGAAGGCAATTCGGGATGGCCATGTATTTTTAAACCCTTCAGAAGTTCATCCAAGGCAGTGTGGGAGATCTGGTGTTTTGAGGCCCACCCCTGAAGAAAATCCTTAATTGAATGAGGATTGTCCTCCACTTCAGACTCTTCTGAGGTGGTACTTGCCTCCTCTTCTGTAGCGTCAAAGTCACAGGCCAGAGAAGCAACAGCACCCACCTGTTCCTCACTGTCCTCTTCCGTCTCTTCTGAGATGCTTCTCTCCCCTTGTTCTGTAACCTCTAAGTCAGAAACAACATTGTCTTGTTCCTGCTCCATTGCTGCTCCATTGTCTTGTTCCTCCTCTTCCATTTCTTCACTTTGTTGTTGGTTGACAGTCAGTAGTGTCCTTTGAGCAAACTTCCATCGGCGAGTGTACTGCTGTCTTTGCAACCTGTCCATTCTTGAATGGTCTAAACAAATAAGGAAAATAAATAAATAGAGAGAAACAAAACCATATTGACACAAGTATTGGGACGCTTATAAGTAAACCCATTCAAAGTTTATTATTGATTTATTGAGAGTGGAGTTAATGGATATATGTATGTTGTTCGGCTCTCGCCCAGTCCAAAATAAATTAAAGCTGCGAGCAGCGATGGACGGGCCCCTCCCGCCTCTGCGTGCGTCGGGGTTACCGGCAGACGCCGCTCCCTTGCGACCGTGCATTTGCGCGGCACTCGGACGCCGCAAATCGTCACCAATAAAAAGGGAACTCCCCGCCGAGTTAAACGATACCTCACACAAGACTCTACGTCATACGGTTCATTAGCTGTGAAAAGGGGCGTGGCTAAAGCATAGGGGGCGGGTCCAACCATCACCAATTAAAAAGGAAGCCTCTGCTGAGATGAATGATACCTCACACAAGACTCTACCTTAAATGGGTCAGCATGTATGAAAGGGGGCGTGCCTTAAACATAGGGGGCGGGCCAAACCATCACCAATCAAGAAGGAAGTCTCTGCTGAGTTCAATGATACCTCACACAAGGGTGTACCTTAAACGGTTCAAATGTTATGAACGGGGGCGTGGCTTAAGCATAGGGGGCGGGCCAAACCATCACCAATGAAGAAGGAAGTCTCTGCTGAGTTCAATGACACCTCACACAAGACTCTACCTTAAACGGTTCAAATGTTATGAAAGGGGGGCGTGGCCTGCGTAAGTGGGCGTGGTCATATCATAGGGGGGCGGCTCAGTATCACATGTAAACCACACATTCTGAGTTTCATGCAAATCGGATTATGTTTGTCATATAAGGCAGATTTGCTGTTGCCAGCGGGGGGCGCTATGACCAAAAGTCAATTTTGGCCTGTAGGTGTCCTCAGGCCTGGACCCTTGTCCATCCTGAGAAATTTCGGGCAGATACAACAACGTACACTCAAGTTACAGCAACTTCTTTGTTCATCGCTAGACACTCAAAATGGCCGACACGCCACGCCCACACCGTGTGACGAAAAGTTTTTCTTTTAATAACTTTTCATCGTTAAGATGTTGGGATGGTACGGACCAAGTTTGAAGTCCATCGGATGAAATCTCTAGGAGGAGTTCGTTAAAGTATAGTACCTTGACTTTTAGGCCTACTTCCTGTTGCCACTAGGGGGCGCTATGACTTTAAGTAAATATCGGCCTTTATTTGTCCTCAGGGCTGGACTCTTATGAATCCTGAAAAGTTTCGAGGTAATCGGACAACGTACACTCGAGTTACACCCACTTCCTGTTTCGGCGGCGAAACGCACAAAATGGCCGCCCCGCCACGGCCACGCCCTATGACGAAAAGTTTTTCTTTTAACAACTTTTCATCTTTAACATCTTAAGATGGCACAGACCGAGTTTGAAGTTGATCGGATGAAATCTCTAGGAGGAGTTCGTTAAAGTACGACATGTGGAAATGGCCAAAATCGCACTAATTTCGAACTTTGAAATCAAAATGGCGGACTTCCTGTTGGGTTTAGGGTATGGCTCTAATGAAGTGTTTTGTACATCTTGACATGTTACATAGGTATACCAAGTTTCGTGAGTCTACGTTAAACGCACTGGAGGGGCTCAATTTTCTTAACTTTGTAGGGGGCGCTAGAGAGCCATTTTTGTGCGCCTATTCCCGAAACCCTTAAAATACGTAAATTTTCACCAGATTTCTATTTCTCCTAACACTTCAGTAACTTCTCTGGGGTAAAGCTGCAGCTGTTCTGTGAGTGTGTCCTTGAAATCAAAATATATGTATTGCATGCCCGATTTTTTATTGACTTCAACGTGTCTTGGAGTTTGCATCAGAGTACGAGCAGTTGAAGGCAATTCGGGATGGCCATGCATTTTTAAACCCTTCAGAAGTTCATCCAAGGCAGTGTGGGAGATCTGGTGTTTTGAGGCCCACCCCTGAAGAAAATCCTTAATTGAATGAGGATTGTCCTCCACTTCAGACTCTTCTGAGGTGGTACTTGCCTCCTCTTCTGTAGCGTCAAAGTCACAGGCCAGAGAAGCAACAGCACCCACCTGTTCCTCACTGTCCTCTTCCGTCTCTTCTGAGATGCTTCTCTCCCCTTGTTCTGTAACCTCTAAGTCAGAAACAACATTGTCTTGTTCCTGCTCCATTGCTGCTCCATTGTCTTGTTCCTCCTCTTCCATTTCTTCACTTTGTTGTTGGTTGACAGTCAGTAGTGTCCTTTGAGCAAACTTCCATCGGCGAGTGTACTGCTGTCTTTGCAACCTGTCCATTCTTGAATGGTCTAAACAAATAAGGAAAATAAATAAATAGAGAGAAACAAAACCATATTGACACAAGTATTGGGACGCTTATAAGTAAACCCATTCAAAGTTTATTATTGATTTATTGAGAGTGGAGTTAATGGATATATGTATGTTGTTCGGCTCTCGCCCAGTCCAAAATAAATTAAAGCTGCGAGCAGCGATGGACGGGCCCTCCCGCCTCTGCGTGCGTCGGGGTTACCGGCAGACGCCGCTCCTTGCGACCGTGCATTTGCGCGGCACTCGGACGCCGCAAATCGTCACCAATAAAAAGGGAACTCCCCGCCGAGTTAAACGATACCTCACACAAGACTCTACGTCATACGGTTCATTAGCTGTGAAAAGGGGCGTGGCTAAAGCATAGGGGGCGGGTCCAACCATCACCAATTAAAAAGGAAGCCTCTGCTGAGATGAATGATACCTCACACAAGACTCTACCTTAAATGGGTCAGCATGTATGAAAGGGGGCGTGCCTTAAACATAGGGGGGCGGGCCAAACCATCACCAATCAAGAAGGAAGTCTCTGCTGAGTTCAATGATACCTCACACAAGGGTGTACCTTAAACGGTTCAAATGTTAGGAAAGGGGGGCGTGGCTTAAGCATAGGGGGCGGGCCAAACCATCACCAATGAAGAAGGAAGTCTCTGCTGAGTTCAATGACACCTCACACAAGACTCTACCTTAAACGGTTCAAATGTTATGAAAGGGGGCGTGGCCTGCGTAAGTGGGCGTGGTCATATCATAGGGGGCGGCTCAGTATCACATGTAAACCACACATTCTGAGTTTCATGCAAATCGGATTATGTTTGTCATATAAGGCAGATTTGCTGTTGCCAGCGGGGGGCGCTATGACCAAAAGTCAATTTTGGCCTGTAGGTGTCCTCAGGCCTGGACCCTTGTCCATCCTGAGAAATTTCGGGCAGATACAACAACGTACACTCAAGTTACAGCAACTTCTTTGTTCATCGCTAGACACTCAAAATGGCCGACACGCCACGCCCACACCGTGTGACGAAAAGTTTTTCTTTTAATAACTTTTCATCGTTAAGATGTTGGGATGGTACGGACCAAGTTTGAAGTCCATCGGATGAAATCTCTAGGAGGAGTTCGTTAAAGTATAGTACCTTGACTTTTAGGCCTACTTCCTGTTGCCACTAGGGGGCGCTATGACTTTAAGTAAATATCGGCCTTTATTTGTCCTCAGGGCTGGACTCTTATGAATCCTGAAAAGTTTCGAGGTAATCGGACAACGTACACTCGAGTTACACCCACTTCCTGTTTCGGCGGCGAAACGCACAAAATGGCCGCCCCGCCACGGCCACGCCCTATGACGAAAAGTTTTTTCTTTTAACAACTTTTCATCTTTAACATCTTAAGATGGCACAGACCGAGTTTGAAGTTGATCGGATGAAATCTCTAGGAGGAGTTCGTTAAAGTACGACATGTGGAAATGGCCAAAATCGCACTAATTTCGAACTTTGAAATCAAAATGGCGGACTTCCTGTTGGGTTTAGGGTATGGCTCTAATGAAGTGTTTTTGTACATCTTGACATGTTACATAGGTATACCAAGTTTCGTGAGTCTACGTTAAACGCACTGGAGGGGCTCAATTTTCTTAACTTTGTAGGGGGCGCTAGCGAGCCATTTTTGTGCGCCTATTCCCGAAACCCTTAAAATACGTAAATTTTCACCAGACATTGCGACCGGCAAATTTGGTGAGTTTTTGAATATATTAAGCGCCTCAAAAAGCCAATTCATTTGATGGGAAAATAATAGAAAGAAGAAAGAAGAATTCCTTCAGTTTCAATAGGGCCTTCGCCGCTGTCGGCGCTCGGGCCCTAATTAAAGCTGCGAGCAGCGATGGACGGGCCCTCGCGCCTCTGCGCGCGTTGGGGTTACCGGCGGACGCCGCTCCTTGCGACCGTGCATTTGTGCGGCACTCAGACGCGGCAAACCGTCACCAATGAAAAGGGAAGTCCCCGCCGAGTTCAACGATACCTCACACAAGACTCTGCGTCATACGGTTCATTAGCTGTGAAAGGGGGCGTGGCTAAAGCATAGGGGGCGGGTTCAATCATCACCAATTAAAAATGAAGCCTCTGCTCAGATGAATGATACCTCACACAAGACTCTACCTTAAATGGGTCAGCATGTATGAAAGGGGGGCGTGGCTTAAACATAGGGGGCGGGCCAAACCATCACCAATCAAGAAGGAAGTCTCTGCTGAGTTCAATGATACCTCACACAAGGGTATACCTTAAATGGTTCAAATGGTATGAAAGGGGGCGTGGCTTATGCATATGCGGCGGGCCAAACCATCACCAATAAAGAAGGAACTCTCTGCTGAGTTCAATGACACCTCACACAAGACTCTACCTTAAATGGTTCAAAAGTTATGAAAGGGGGCGTGGCCTGAGTAAGTGGGCGTGGTCATATTATAGGGGCAGGCTCAGTATCACACGTACACCACACATTCTAAGTTTCATGTAAATCGGATGATGTTTGTCATATAAGGCGCATTTCCTGTGGCCAGGGGGGGGCGCTATGACCAAAAGTCAATTTTAGCCCGTAGGTGTCCTCAGGCCTGGACCCTTGTCCATCCAGAGAAATTTCGGGCAGATACGACAACGTACACTCAAGTTACAACAACTTCTTTGTTCATCGCTAAACACTCAAAATGGCCACCACGCCACGCCCACACCGTCTGACGAAAAGTTTTTCTTTTAATAACTTTTCATCGTTAAGGTGTTGGGAGGGTACAGACCAAGGTTGAAGTCCATCAGATGAAATCTCTAGGAGGAGTTCGTTAAAGTATAGCACCTTGACTTTTAGGCCTACTTCCTTTTGCCACTAGGGGGCGCTACGACTTTAAGTAAATATCGCCTTTATTTGTGCTCAGGGTTGGACTCTTATGAATCCTGAAAAGTTTCGAGGTAATCGGACAACGTACGCTCGAGTTACACCAACTTCCTGTTTCGGCGGCGAAACGCACAAAATGGCCGCCCCGCCAAGGCCACGCCCTATGACGAAAAGTTTTTCTTTTAACAACTTTTCATCTTTAACGTCTTAAGATGGCACAGACCGAGTTTGAAGTTGATCGGATGAAATCTCTAGGAGGAGTTCGTTAAAGTACGACGTGGAAATGGCCAAAATCGCACTAATTTCGAACTTTGAAATCAAAATGGCGGACTTCCTGTTGGGTTTAGGGTATGGCTCTAATGAAGTTTTTTGTACATCTTGACATGTTACATATGTGTACCAAGTTTCGTGAGTCTATGTTAAACGCACTGCAGGGGCTCAATTTTCTTAACTTTCTAGGGGGCGCTAGCGAGCCATTTTTGTGCGCCTATTCCCGAAACCCTTAAAATCCGTAAATTTTCACCAGACTTGATGCGACCGCCAAATTTGGTGAGTTTTTGAATATGGTAAGGCCCTCAAAAAGCCAATTCATTTGACGGGAAAATAATAATAGAAGAAACAATAATAATTCCTTCAGTTTCAATAGGGCCTTCGCCGCTGTCGGCGCTCGGGCCCTAATTAAAGCTGCAAGCAGCGATGGGCGGGCCTTCGCGCCTCTGTGCGCGTCGGGGTTACCGGCGGACGCCGCTCCTTGTGACCTTGCATTTGCGCGGCACTCAGACGCCGCAAACTGTCACCAATGAAAAGGGAACTCCCCGCCGAGTTCAACGATAGCTCACACAAGACTTTACGTCATACGGTTGATTAGCTGTGAAAGGGGGCGTGGCTAAAGCATAGGGGGCGGGTCAAACCATCACCAATTAAAAATGAAGCCTCTGCTGAGATGAATGATACCTCACACAAGGGTATACCTTAAACGGTTCAAATGTTATGAAAAGGGGCGTGGCTTATGCATAGGGGGTGGGCCAAACCATCACCAATAAAGAAGGAACTCTCTGCTGAGTTCAATGACACCTCACACAAGGGTATACCTTAAACGGTTCAAATGTTATGAAAAGGGGCGTGGCTTATGCATAGGGGGCGGGCCAAACCATCACCAATAAAGAAGGAACTCTCTGCTGAGTTCAATGACACCTCACACAAGACTCTACCTTAAACGGTTCAAATGTTATGAAAGGGGGCGTGGCCTGAGTAAGTGGGCGTGGTCATATTATAGGGGGCGGCTCAGTATCACACGTAGACCACACATTCTGAGTTTCATGCAAATCGGATGATGTTTGTCATATAAGGCATATTTCATGTTGCCAGCGGGGGGCGCTATGACCAAAAGTCAATTTTGGCCACCCTTGTCCATCGTGAGAAATTTCAGGCAGATACGACAACGTACACTCAAGTTACAACTTCTTTGTTCATTGCTAAACACTCAAAATGGCCGCCGCGCCACGCCCACACCGTCTGACGAAAAGTTTTTCTTTTAATAACTTTTCATCGTTTAGGTGTTGAGATGGTACAGACCAAGTTTGAAGTCCATCGGATGAAATCTCTAGGAGGAGTTCGTTAAAGTATAGCACCTTGACTTTTAGGCATACTTCCTGTTGCCACCAAGGGGCGCTATGACTTTAAGTAAATATCGGCCTTTATTTGTCCTCAGGGTTGGACTCTTATGAATCCTGAAAAGTTTTGAGGTAATCGGACAACGTACGCTTGAGTTACACCCACTTCCTGTTTCGGCGGCGAAACGCACAAAATGGCCGCCCCGCCACGGCCACGCCCTATGACGAAAAGTTTTTCTTTTAACAACTTTTCATATTTAACATCTTAAGATGGCACAGACCGAGTTTGAAGTTGATCGGATGAAATCTCTAGGAGGAGTTCGTTAAAGTACGACGTGGAAATGGCCAAAATCGCACTAATTTCAAACTTTGAAATCAAAATGGCGGACTTCCTGTTGGATTTAGGGTATGGCTCTAATGAAGTTTTTTGTACATCTTGACATGTTACATATGTGTACCAAGTTTCGTGAGTCTACGTTAAACGCACTGCAGGGGCTCAATTTTCTTAACTTTCTAGGGGGCGCTAGCGAGCCATTTTTGTGCGCCTATTCCCGAAACCCTTAAAATACGTAAATTTTCACCAGACTTGATGCGACCGCCAAATTTGGTGAGTTTTTGAATATGGTAAGGCCCTCAAAAAGCAATTCATTTGACGGGAAAAAGAATAGAAAGAAAGAAAGAAAGAAAGAAAGAAAGAAAGAAAGAATAATTCCTTCAGTTTCAATAGGGCCTTCGCCGCTGTCGGCGCTCGGGCCCTAATAATAATTCCTTCAGTTTCAATAAGGCCTTCGCCGCTGTCGGCGCTCGGGCCCTAATAATAGAAAGAAAGAAAGAAAGAAAGAATAATTCCTTCAGTTTCAATAGGGCCTTCGCCGCTGTCGGCGCTCGGGCCCTAATAATAGAAAGAAAGAAAGAAAGAATAATTCCTTCAGTTTCAATAGGGCCTTCGCCGCTGTCGGCGCTCGGGCCCTACTAATAGAAAGAAAGAACGAAAGAAAGAATAATTCCTTCAGTTTCAATAGGGCCTTCGCCGCTGTCGGCGCTCGGGCCCTAATAATAGAAAGAAAGATTAATTCCTTCAGTTTCAATAGGGCCTTTGCCGCTGTCGGCGCTCGGGCCCTAAAAATAATTCCTTCAGTTTCAATATGGCCGTCGCCGCTGTCGGTGCTCGGGCCCTAATAAATAATTGTATAGAACCTAATTGTTATATCAGTATCTATATATTTTTATCTGAGTGGTTAAATACAGGAAAATATAGCTTTAAATGAATATATTAACAACAGTTCTGTGTGTATGAGCACAACTTTATTTATTTTTTTCCATGGTAAGGATGACATCTACATGGAATTGCCCATATGCCTCCCATAAAAGTGTGTCCATCTGTTTCTCATTGAATAGGTCTTAGTCTAAAAAAGGAACCTAGTTTAAGAGCTTGACATTCCCCCACGAAACAGTCTAAGTGATGTGTATCCGGATGTTGAGGTTCATCATTTTCTGTTTATTATGTGTTGCGTGGTACGCATGGTGCTACGCCGTGAGCGATATATATTTTTTTTTTATTGAACAATAGTAACAACCATACTTGGCCTGGTACAATAAATGAAATGTCTTCACAGACAACAGACAAGCACCTTACATAAGATAGAAGAAAGAACACAAACAAACAAACAAACAAACAAACAAACAAACAAACAAAGTGAAAAAAAAATGAGAATACTAGGCGTTTTCAGAAAGTTTCACATCCTCTATCAAAGTAGATAAGCTTAAGGCGTTCTTTTTCTTCATTCACTTCAGAGATAAAAAGTAATGACACAATTCTTTATGAAAAACATTAAAGTTTGAAAGTGTTTTCAGAAATCTATTCTTGTGTATAAATAATTTCCCAAGAATAATGAATGTGTTAACTGCTAAGTAATGCGATTCATTTTTCATAAACATTCCAAAAATTATATTTTCCTTTGTAAATACAGGCAGATAACCAGTAATGCAAATCCTCCGAGAAGTTATAAGCAAATTTACATTCATAAAACGGATGTACTGTCAATCTGATCAGCACAAAACGAGCACCGTGAGCGATATTACGAATCCCACTATGGCCACGCTAAGACCGCCCTTCAATTGGATTCACACACTACTATTTGTAGGCGTCCATGCTTACATGTACAGGTCCTATCCCCTGACCAATCCCCTAACCCTAACCTTAACCACTCGAGGTGAAATGCCTAACCCCAACCAATCGAGCTGCTTCGTAGGGCGGGTCTCTGCGTGGCCATAGTGAGATTCTTATGACTGTCTATGCGTGAGACACGTAGAAAACGGTACTGATTGTGATCACTGGAGCTCTAAAAAGTAGGTATAATTGCATGCATCTAATCATCTAATCATTCCAGCAATTTAATTTACTTGATTGGTACTTTTATCCCAAAATACATTATTGTGTTTTGTTATACGGCTTTGTGGATGACCCGCAGTCACCATTTCAGGAGAGTGAGAAGCTAGCTAGAGCTAGCTGCTAACGTTAGCTAGTATTTACGTTACGACATGACGTTACGATAGCGGTCTTCGCTAATGTAGCAACCATTTCATTGACGTTACGGGGAAATAGGTGGGCTTAGCTAGCTAGCTACATGATTCGGTCATTGAATAAGTGGTGCTGGTAAGTTGTATAACTAAATATAAAAAGGAAATGGATCGTAAATAAAGTTAGATAGCTGCCGAGCTAACCGTTGACACATTAGCTAGCTAGCATAGCTCTCATAGGATTTGACGTAGCTAGCAGCTAACGTTAGTGGCAAATCGTTAGGATGCAATTGAAGTTGGTTTATGATTAACTCCCCTCGCAAATGTAACGTAATAACTTACCGGTGGTGGCGACAGTGGCCTCTAGTGGCGATGTTATTTAAAATCTATTTATATATATAATTAGCTATATAATAACAGCAGTCGACAGCAGAATTCAATTTACTTCAGTAAGTAGCAGTTACTTCAGTTTGTGGCAGTTACTTCAGTTAGTGGCAGTTAGTGAAGTATATAATCGTCGCGAGCATTCAGAATTTAGAATTTCTTTTCAAATCAGAGAAACCTTGACATGGCGTTCGATCTGTTTTGGTGGGTACCTTGGGGGGGCCTATTCTAGGAGGAGGAGGATGAGGAGCAGCAGGAGAAAAGAGGAGGAGGAGGAGCAGTAGAAGAGAAGAGGAGGAGGAGGAGCAGCAGCAGAAGGAGGAGAGATGAAGAGCAGGAAACAGACAGGTAGAGGGGCAGTGTGCAGGGCTGGGTAGGCATTTCAATATTAGGCATATCAATCAATCAGATATTTACATATAGGATAAAATGCCAATAGTTCCACATACTAGATAATAACTTGACTGAAGCACAGATTGAATTAGAAAATGTTTTATTCTTAGTCACATTTATAACTGTTCTTCTCATGCATATGTAGCTGCACAATCAGTCAGCAGAGGCAGGGTCCATCACAGGGGAAGCTGAGCCAGGGAGCCAAGCTGAGAAAGTAAGGACACACACACACACACACACACACACACACACACACACACACACACAAAAATCTCTATTTTATGGGACTGCATTGTAGTTTTTGAGTATATGAGTGTGAGTATTTGTAATTATTTTATCACTCAAACTGACTGTGCACATGACATGCTGGTAGTTAGCAGTATACTGTGACTTATGTGTTCGAGATTAGGTTTTGCTGACCTGGTTGTGTTCAGTGCAGTGGTGACTTGCTTATACAACCTGAGGAGGCAGGTGTCTTCAGCCTCTCCATCTTAAAGTCCCGGGCTGAATTTCAGTCCCAGTACGGCCCTGGTTTGGCCCATATCTGTGAAACAAAATTAGTGGAAATGAGTGTGTGTGGGGTGTGGTAACCAGTTCATGAGATGGAAATCTTTGTTCAATAACGGTACATGGAAAAAGGACATCGGTGAAATGTTAAATGTGTGTATGATCTGTTTTCTTCACAGGCCCTTCAGCACCACCTTCCCTGTGTACACTGCAAATTGGCGTAGCTCTGTGGCTTTCCATCTGTCGATATCCTCCAGCTTTCAAGGTTTTCTGGCAAAGAAACTGGGCATTGACTTCATCAATGACAACAACCTCTCGCTTACCTCATTTATTTGACCAGCTGACATGCGTGTCCTCTGCGGTCCCTTTATCCAGACTTGTAGGATTTTCTTCATGACTCATAAGCAATTATATACATACACTTCTCTGATCACACTTGTCACAGCCATGATAACCTGTGTATTGTTTGATGCACTTCAATAACTTCTCTGGGGTAAAGCTGCAGCTGTTCTGTGAGTGTGTCCTTGAAATCAAAATGTATGTATTGCTGTAAGGATGTCTGACGGTTCCAGCGGCATCAGGCCAGCACAGAACATGCAGGTGAATGGTTCCCAGTAATCCTACTGCTCCCAATAAGTGACAAAATAACACCAACATGTTCCTATTTACATGTTGTGATTTGTAGAGTCACAGCGTGTACAAAGAACAAGTTCACATGACACGCAGCCATCTTCTAACCGTAAACAAACCGGGAACTATATTCTCAGGCGGAAGAATATAGTACTTGGGCGGAGTGATTTGCTTTGCAGCAAGCCTGTTTGAGAATATAGTTCCCAGTTTGATATGGTTAGAAGATGGCTGTGTCTCATGTTTTTTGTACACGCTGTGACTCTACAAATCACAACATGTAAATAGGAACATGTTGGTGTTATTTTGTCACAATTGGGAGCAGTAGGATTACTGGAACCATTCACCTGCATGTTCTGTGCTAGGCTAAGCTACCGGTGGAGCCGTCAGACAGCCTTACAGCACGCACGGAGATACAGAAATAAAATTAAACTAATACATTTAAAAAATCCTTTTGTAAACCTAACGTGTCTGTGTCTCTATTCTTGTTTTCATAGTAGAATGAAGCACACAGAGAAGAAGTCACCATCAGCTAGTCTGTATTACAGCTTTTTTCTTTCCTCCCCACAATTGATTTAGCTTCTTCAGAGTATAAATTGATCCCATGTAGCTATACACCATGCTTAGATGGTTAAAACATGATATTTTTGCTACATGACCATTTACATCTGTGTACTTTTGGGTCAGATATCAAGAAGTGAAAACATACTCTCATACCCGTCGCTATGGGCGGGCAATAGGGGGCCGGGCCCGCCCCCAAAAATGCTTGTGCCCCGCCACTTGAGGCACAGATCTCTTAAAAAAATTACTTTAATTTTATATTATCATAGTTGCTAATTTTGTGTTGCATTAATGTTGCATTCTTTATCATTAAAACATTATAAATATAAATAAACAATGGTGTGATTTTTGTTTGATTGATGGGAATCTACACTGCAACAGCCTATCACGGCCTTACTAAAAAGAAAGTTAGGCTACGACGTGACGTAGCCTACGTCAGTGTAGCTGCTCAACAGTTACCGCGCATTTTTTAAAGCTGGTTGAGTTTACGCCGGCTTAGTCGCTTCAGTTTGTGATGGTAAGTGGTTGAAAAGCCCACCTACATTCTCCTCTGCCAAATTGGATACGACACCGACACCTCCTGATGTTGTCGTTGGAGAAGGAGCCCCTGGACGACAGTCTGAGCCTGATGCTAGTAGCTCTGTGGAGCCCGACGACAATCTGAGCCTGATGCTAGTAGCTCCGTGGAGCCCGACCCTGGACCTGGCAGGACCTGCAGGTCAAGAGCAACTGCGACTGGGGCAGCATTTGGGCCACAACTAACTGTTGAATCAGGGTGTGTGACGGACAAACCCAAACAGGTTGTGTTGAGGAAATATCCAGTCAAAATGTTTGGTTAAAAAAAAAAAACGTAGCTGTAGCTGGTATTTGAACAGAGACTGGCTTGCGTAGGCTACTCGGTGGAAAAGGACTCCGCATTTTGTTATGCCTGCAGGAAATTCACATCTGTTTCATCGGACGCGACCTTCTTCATTAAGGGGTTTAAGATTTACAGACAAGGGCTTAAATGAGCATGCAGCTTCAAATGACAGGAGGGACTGGAGAGAGGACAGTCTGCCTCCACCCAAAGTACCGGTAGGTTCAAAGTCTCTGTGCGTGTGTGTCTCATGGCACATGCATAGCAATGCATATCCTTCTGTTGACTGCTTTAAAATGCAATGTTTGAGAGATGCTTCTGGTGTTACATCTAATATGTTGTATAGTCAAGTGTTTTATGGATATTCCATTGCTTCTATGTAATGTGTTGTAGGCTATATAGGCTACCTGGTCATATTGCTGTTGGTTATGTTTAACGTGATGATTACGTGCGAATAGTATAACAAGAGTATATGATTATTATACATATGTATAATACGTACTGTACGCCAATAATAATTGTGCCCCCCCATGTATTTAAGACTGAGGTCTAGCGACGGGTCTGCATACTCTTAAAGATTATACTTGTTACTGTAAATCGCACCTAACACATGTTAGGTGCGATTGCAGTAACAATATCCGTCTTCCTGTGTGCAGAAGTGCGGAAATGTGTTTATAGCTTTAATTGACAACGAAACAAGTGCATATCAGGCAGACTGCATGCCGCAGCGCATTGAGCGCTCAGAGCGCAACGATGTAAGATGTTAAAAAGAAGTTGGCCTCAGGAGATTTTAAAACCACCGAAAATGAAGGAAAGTCTACTATGGGGAAGTATTTCCACATAGTTGTCTAGGCATATGTTAATTTTATTTCAATTATATGATTGGGCCTCTTGCGTGCGCCTGTGTTAACGTGCGCTTGTTGCCCCGTGTGCGCGCTCACTGTGCTGATGCGCTAATCTGTTGACATTTCCGAGTGACTTCCAGTTGCTTATTAATAAAAGTGGGCTTTCCACACAAACAAACGTAGCCTACATGTGTCATTAGTATGAGAAAAAAATGAGATTTTAACTGTGTAGGGCCGGGTCGGGCTCGGACATAAATGTCTTGATGCCTGTCGGGCTCGAGCCGGGTTCGGTCACGGTTCTGTCGGACGCGGGCCGGGCTCGGACAGAAAAATTCGGCCCGATCCCACTCCTATAAGGGACCCTTTATTATATAACCTTTAAGACAACCTTTAGGAGGTTATTGCAAGGTTCTACAAAACTAACCTTTAGGGAACGTTCAGAGAAGGTTAGCTGAAGGTAAAAAAAATAACCTTAAGAGAACCTTTAGGGAACGTTCCCTAAAGGTTCTTTAAAAGTTCTACAAAACTAACCTTTACAGAACCTTTAGGGAACGTTCAGAGAAGGTTAGCTGAAGGTAAAAAAAGGTTCTTTAAAAGTTCAACAAAAACAACTTTAAGAGAACGTTCCCTAAAGGTTCCCTGAAGGTTGCAAAATATTTTACCTTCAGAGAACCTTTAGGGAACGTTCCCTAAAGGGTATGTGTTTGCTGGGTGTTCACAATTGGCTACTGCAAACGTCAGTGTGTTTTCCAAAACTTTTCCGTTATCTGTGTTATATTTGTAGCCTATCATTCCGTTATTAATCTGACTTCAAGTTGATTTGAGATGCTTTCATACAGGGATAAGTGAAACATACTTTCTGAGGTGTTTGCACGTAATATTTGTGGCGATAGCAACAACTGATGCCAGATTAATTTGTGACACAACTTCTATCCCGTTGATTGTGTTTTATATTGAATTCTACGGACGTGCATCATTCTCATCACTATGGTAGTCTACACTACTACTCATTCATCATATTTGGACAGGACTCAGGACGGTCAAACTCCCATTTTATAGCGATTTGGATATTAGGCGCAGGTGTGGAAAGGTGAAATATCAGGTTTGTGCTGGTGTCTTTGTTGTTAGCTTGTTTATCTATAATAGGCCTACCCTACCTATAGGCTGGACACCGTTTTATAACTAACTAAAGCGTGAATGTCACTAGATAATCTAAAAAATCGGTGTGTCCGTGCATGGTTTACAGTCAGAGACCGTGGTAGAGACACACGACGTTACACCCGCCAGGCAACGAGTGATATTTTCGTAACAAAAACGACTCATTTGTTCATGTATATCTGTCGGGTCCAAAACTACTGTCCCAGCAACCCGTTCATACCGTAATGTTTTCAAATTAATGTGAAAAAGAGGCGAATTCATCAGAATTGTTTACTGCAGCGGTGCAGCCCTGCCTGCAACACATATCACCAGTTAATTCAAAAACCAGTTAAACCGAAACACCGGCCAGCGAGGTTATCAGGTGCTTGTGGAGTTTTAACTCCGAACAGTTAACCACAGGTTCCCATTAATCTTATGATGGACATGTGTCATGATATTTAAACAAACGATCCGTCAACGGCGAAATAAAAGCCTCTTATTTACGAGAGCGGTCTGAGAGACCTCCGGTTTACAGGTGTACGAGCGAGACCGGCTGCGCCTGCCCCCGGCCGGGGCAGGCACTGCTTGTTGTCGCGTTACTTTATGGAGCTTCTCAACTCCGAAAACTTTGAAGCAAATTGTCAATTCGGCAACGATTTTTGCAAGACTGCCTATATTTGAAATCTAAACAGTTAATTTCTCGCCTAAAACGTTCTCAGAAGTGAATTTAGTGATGAATAAGATGGCGAAAATTGTTAAAATTGTCCTGTTGTTGGTCTGCCAAAGAAGTCCCATTCACCTTGTTGTGAATGTGAGAGATAGCCACGCCCCCTGATTTGCATATAAGAACTTGAAATAAATAGAGCTAAACAGTCCCGCCCACCGCGGGTTCCGGTAGTAAAAATACAATGCAATTTCTCCATTGACAAATTGGAGTATAAGCCATAAATTGGTAATCGTCGATGGTAGACTTAAAACCAGCATGCCGACGTGACTAAGCAATTCTATATGCTCATATAGACGCCAAAAATCATGGGGCACCAACCTTGTTTTGAGATAAACGTCTTTTATTCGTGATGTCTTGAATAAGTACTTCATTACCCACAATCCTGAACAATCCCACAATCCCACAGTGATGCCTCTGATTGGTGGAACTCATGCTGGTGAAGAGGGGGAGGAGGGGGAGCTGCCTGCACGATCCGTCACGAGGATTTACGACACTGCACGAATCACGATCTGTTCCACGCTTCTGTCGTTATAGCCTCCGCCGGGAAGCTAACGTTAGTTTAGCTAACAGCTAATTGGGCTAACCGCTAGCTGACAGCTTGAGTCAGTCGTACGTTGTATTCATATGAGTCACGTACCACCTGGTTAGCCAAATGCATGATCTAAAACTCTTTATATACGGATTTTTCCAGACGTCAATGGGAGAAATGAATGGTAAATTTACTTCCGGAACCCCAGGTCTCTCAGAGGAAGGGCGGGACTGTTGAGCTCTATAGAGAGTGAAATAAATAAATGTGGCATTAGGAAAATAAGATAAGATAAGATAAGATAAGATAAGCCTTTATTGTCTCCCATAGGAGAAATTTGTCTTGAGATAAAAGTCTCTTGAAATAAATAAATGTGGCATTAGGAAAATAAAAGTCTCTTGAAATAAATATATGTGGCATTAGGAAAATAAGTCTCTTGAAATGAATAAATATGAACTTATGAAATCAAAGTACCATGAAATAATTAAATGTATTTAATTATTTATGTATTTTAGGCCTCATTCGTTTATTTCATGATTTATTTCAAAGACATATTTATTTATTAGGGCCCGAGCGCCGACAGCGGCGAAGGCCCTATTGAAACTGAAGGAATTATTAGGGCCTGAGCGCCGACAGCGGCGAAGGCCCTATTGAAACTGAAGGAATTATTAGGGCCCGAGCGCCGACAGCGGCGAAGGCCCTATTGAAACTGAAGGAATTATTGTTTGTTTCTATTATTGTTTCTATTATTTTCCCGTCAAATGAATTGGCTTTTTGAGGGCCTTAACATATTCAAAAACTCAGCAAATTTGGCGGTCGCATAAAGTCTGGTGAAAATTTACGTTATTAAATTAAAAACGTATTTTAAGGGTTTCGGGAATAGGCGCACAAAAAAGGCTCGCTAGCGCCCCCTAGAAAGTTAAGAAAATTGAGCCCCTGCAGTGCGTTTAACGTAGACTCACGAAACTTGGTACACATATGTATCATGTCAAGATGTACAAAAAACTTCATTAGAGCCATACCCTGAACCCAACAGGAAGTCCGCCATTTTAAATTAAATATTCCAAATTAGTGCGATTTTGGCTATTTCCACATGTCGTACTTTAACGAACTCCTCCTATAGATTTCATCCGATCAACTTCAAACTCGGTCTGTACCATCTTAAGATGTTAAAGATGAAAAGTTGTTAAAAGAAAAACTTTTCGTCATAGGGCGTGGCCGTGGCGGGGCGGCCATTTTGTGCGTTTCGCTGCCGAAACAGGAAGTGGGTGTAGCTTGAGTGTACGTTGTCCGATTACCTCGAAACTTTTCAGGATTCATAAGAGTCCAACCCTGAGGACAAATAAAGGCCGATATTTACTTAAAGTCATAGCGCCCCCTAGTGGCAACAGAAAGTATGCCTAAAAGTCAAGGTGCTATACTTTAACGAACTCCTCCTGGAGATTTCATCCGATAGACTTCAAACTTGGTCCGTACCATCCCAACACCTTAACGATGAAAAGTTATTAAAAAAAAAACTTTTCGTCAGACGGTGTGGGCGTGGCGTGGCAGCCATTTTGAGTGTTTAGCGATGAACAAAGAAGTTGTTGTAACTTGAGTGTACGTTGTCGTATCTGCCCGAAATTTCTCACAATTGACAAGGGTCCAGGTCTGAGGACACCTACAGGCCAAAATTGACTTTTGGTCATAGCGCCCCCCGCTGGCAACATGAAATGTGCCTTATATGACAAACATCATCCAATTTGCATGAAACTCAGAATGTGTGGTCTACGTGTAATACTGAGCCGCCCCCTATAATATGGCCACGTCCATTTACTCAGGCCACGCCCCCTTTCATAACATTTGAACCGTTTAAGGTAGAGTCTTGTGTGAGGTGTCATTGAACTCAGCAGAGACTTCCTTCTTTATTGGTGATGGTTTGGCCCGCCCTATGCATAAGCCACGCCCCCTTTCATAACATTTGAACCGTTTAAGGTATACCCTTGTGTGAGGTATCATTGAACTCAGCAGAGACTTCCTTCTTCATTGGTGATGGTTTGGCCCGTCCCCTATGTTTAAGCCACGCCCCCTTTCATACATGCTGACCATTTAAGGTAGAGTCTTATGTGAGGTATCATTCATCTCAGCGGAGGCTTCATTTTTAATTGGTGATGGTTGGACCCGCCCCCTATGCTTTAGCCACGCCCCCCTTCACAGCTAATGAACCGTATGACGTAGACTCTTGTGTGAGCTATCGTTGAACTCGGCGGGGAGTTCCCTTTTCAGTGGTGACGGTTTGCGGCGTCTGAGTGCCGCGCAAATGCACGGTCGCAAGGAGCGGCGTCTGCCGGTAACCCCGACGCGCGCAGAGGCGCGAGGGCCCGTCCATCGCTGCTCGCAGCTTTAATTAGGGCCCGAGCGCCGACAGCGGTGAAGGCCCTATTGAAACTGAAGGAATTAGGGCCCGAGCGCCGACAGCGGCGAAGGCCCTATTGAAACTGAAGGAATTAATCTTTCTTTCTTTCTATTCTTTCTTTCTTTCTTCCGTCAAATGAATTGGCTTTTTGAGGGCCTTAACATATTCAAAAACTCACCATATTTGGCGGTCGCATCAAGTCTGGTGAAAATGTATGTATTTTAAGGGTTTCGGGAATAGGCGCACAAAAATGGCTCGCTAGCGCCCCCTAGAATGTTAAGAAAATTGAGCCCCTGCAGTGCGTTTAACGTAGACTCACTAAACTTGGAACACATATGTAACATGTCGAGATGTACAGAAAACTTCATTAGAGCCATACCCTAAACCCAACAGGAAGTCCGCCATTTTGATTTCAAAGTTCGAAATTAGTGCGATTTTGGCCATTTCCACATGTCGTACTTTAACGAACTCCTCCTAGAGATTTCATCCGATCAACTTCAAACTCGGTCTGTGCCATCTTAAGAAGTTAAAGATGAAAAGTTGTTGGCCATTTTGTGCGTTTCGCCGCCGAAACAGGAAGTGGGTGTAACTCAAGTGTACGTTGTCCGATTACCTCGAAACTTTTCAGGATTCATAAGAGTCCAACCCTGAGGACAAATAAAGGCCGATATTTACTTAAAGTCATAGCGCCCCCTAGTGGCAACAGGAAGTAGGCCTAAAAGTCAAGGTGCTATACTTTAACGAACTCCTCCTGGAGATTTCATCCGATGGACTTCAAACTTGGTCTAGTACCATCCCAACACCTTAACGATGAAAAGTTACTCGCGCCTCTGCATGCGTCGGGGTTACCGGCGGACGCCGCTCCTTGCGACCGTGCATTTGCGCGGCACTCGGACGCCGCAAACCGTCACCAATGAAAAGGGAACTCCCGCCGAGTTCAACGATACCTCACACAAGACTCTACGTCATACGGTTCATTAGCTGTGAAAAGGGGCGTGGCTAAAGCATAGGGGGCGGGTCCAACCATCACCAATTAAAAATGAAGCCTCTGCTCAGATGAATGATACCTCTCACACAAGACTCTACCTTAACTGGGTCAGCATGTATGAAAGGGGGCGTGGCTTAAACATAGGGGACGGGCCAAACCATCACCAATGAAGAAGGAAGTCTCTGCTGAGTTCAATGATACCTCACACAAGGGTATACCTTAAACGGTTCAAATGTTATGAAAGGGGGCGTGGCCTGAGTAAGTGGGCGTGGTCATATTATAGGGGGCTGCTCAGTATCACACGTAGACCACACATTCTGAGTTTCATGCAAATCGGATGATGTTTGTCATATAAGGCAGATTTGCTGTTGCCAGCGGGGGGCGCTATGACCAAAAGTCAATTTTGGCCTGTAGGTGTCCTCAGGCCTGGACCCTTGTCAATTGTGAGAAATTTCGGGCAGATACGACAATGTACACTCAAGTTACAACAACTTCTTTGTTCATCGCGAAACACTCAAAATGGCCGCCACACCCACACCGTCTGACGAAAAGTTTTTCTTTTAATAACTATTCATCGTTAAGGTGTTGGGATGGTACAGACCAAGTTTGAAGTCCATCGGATGAAATCTCCAGGAGGAGTTCGTTAAAGTATAGCACCTTCACTTTAGGCCTACTTCCTGTTGCCACTAGGGGGCGCTATGACTTTAAGTAAATATCGGCCTTTATTTGTCCTCAGGGTTGGACTCTTATGAATCCTGAAAAGTTTCGAGGTAATCGGACAACGTACGCTCGAGTTACACCCACTTCCTGTTTCGGCGGCGAAACGCACAAAATGGCCGCCCTGCCACGGCCACGCCCTATGACGAAAAGTTTTTCTTTTAACTTTTCATCTTTAACTTCTTAAGATGGCACAGACCGAGTTTGAAGTTGATCGGATGAAATCTCTAGGAGGAGTTCGTTAAAGTACGACATGTGGAAATGGCCAAAATCGCACTAATTTCAAACTTTGAAATCAAAATGGCGGACTTCCTGTTCTAATGACGTTTTTTGTACATCTTGACATGTTACATATGTGTACCAAGTTTCGTGAGTCTACATTAAACGCACTGCAGGGGCTCGATTTTTTTTAACTTTCTAGGGGGCGCTAGCGAGCCATTTTTGTGCGCCTATTCCCGAAACCCTTAAAATACGTAAATTTTCACCAGACTTGATGCGACCGCCAAATTTGGTGAGTTTTTGAATATGTTAAGCCCCTCAAAAAGCCAATTCATTTGACGGGAAAAAGAATAGAAAGAAAGAAACAATAATAATTCCTTCAGTTTCAATAGGGCCTTCGCCGCTGTCGGCCCTCGGGCCCTAATAATTCCTTCAGTTTCAATAGGGCCTTTGCCGCTGTCGGCGCTCGGGCCCTAATTATGGTGGACCTACTCAGCCAGGTCTCACCAGACATCGCAGACCAACTGGCCTTTTCAGTGGACATCGCTCACAGACTGGGACCCCGCTCGGCAGAGGCACGTTCCAACCGCCATATCATTGTGCGGTTTCTATCACGAACCCACAGGGACAATATTTGGATGCCAGAACATCGACTGTACTCATGGAAAGGAAAATCATACTCTTCGAAGACCTGACTCAAGATGCCAAGGACGCCAGGAACAAATTGTGACCGCTGGTCAAACAGGCGAGGAAGGAGGGGAAGAAAGCGGGTTTCAGAGGACATTTTGCACATATTGATGGTAAAAGGGTCACAGTGAATGACATGTAGGCTAAACGAGGCCTCTGAGCTGCTCTGTATGCTTAAGCTTGCACATGTGACACAAATTTTGTACATAGATATAACTCCTCTGTGGAGAAAACATGCTTCTTGATACCATAGAGGATAAAATATCACACTGGTTGATCAAATACCCTTACGCCTCTCTAGTTGTAGGAGGAGATTTGAATATAGCGATGAATAATATGTTAGACAGATGGCCACCAAGGAGGTCAGGGTCTCCTAACGCTGTGTTAAATTGTCTCATGGATAAATTTGACCTGGTTGATGTTTGGAGGGAACAGTTTCCAAATGACAGACATTATACCTGGTCCAATAAGGACTGCTCAAGACAATCCAGAATTGACTACTGGTTAGTTTCCAGATGTTTAACGAGGAACAACATTTCAGTCAATATCAGTAACACTCCACTGACCGATCACAAAGCGATTTACCTCTCAATAACTCTGTCCTCTGATCAGTCCTCTGGCCCAAAAGCCTCATTTTGGAAACTTAATAGTTCCCTCCTTGAACATGATCAGGTCAAACAAAGAGTCAAATAATTGATCGAAAACTTTTGGAATAAAGCAAACTCTCAGAAAGCTTTTGGGACAAATTGGGAGCTTCTAAAATATGAGTTGGGAAAGTTTCTCAGGAGGTTCGGTGGTGATCTGGCCAAGAACAGACGAGCAGCTGAAGACGAGGTTATTAAGAAGCTAGCGTTTCTTTCTCAACAAGAGTCTTTATCTAATGAGGAAAGATGTGGTTGAGAAATGGCTATGCCAGCGCCCTGTCATTGTTGGACAAAGGCAGGAGACAATCAGCTAATAAGGGTCTCACCCAAATGGCGGTGATGTTGCTTTTGGCTGGGGATATAGAGCTGAATCCTGGCCCACGTCCTCGGCTGTCCACTGGCATGGATCCTGTTGTTAGCCACGTAGCACAACATCTTCAGCTGGCTTCACCTGCCAGTGTGACTACCAGTGGACTGGCAAACTTAGCCTCCCAGCTGGTTGAGCCAAAGCGGAGTTGTGGGTTTGCGGCCTCGTTGTTCGCGCTTCCTGGGGTCCTACGCTGTGACGGAGACGGTGCATCGGATGAGGGGTCATGCCGGAGACGCGGCGACATCCCTGCCGTCAGAGGGGTCATGATGACGGCTCCTAGCAGTCCAGCGCCACGGTTTTTCTGTCTCCTATCTCCGGTGCCCATCACCTCAATGAAAGTGGGAATATGTCCCGGAATCTAGACGACCATGTCAATATGCACATAACAGCAGCCTTTAACAGCGAGACATCGGTTGGTCAGATGACGGAGGATAAGGCCATGGACTTTAAATCGGACTTTAAATCAACTTTTAGTAAGAAAGGTTTACATTTCCTACATCTTAATGTTAGAAGTCTGCCACCAAAAATTGAGGAAATTAGACAACTGGTGAAAAAATCAGAGGTAGGGGTTCCAGGGGCGTAGGCAGTAATGGGCCAGGGCGGCACTGGCCCGCCCACTTTACTCACTGGCCCGTCCAGCCAAGTTTGATCAAAATACGTTTTGTTATGAAAAATATTCAAATGTATGCAAAAAAAAGAAATAATAACAGGACTAGCTAGTTGTGCGTGTTTAATGTGTATTTTCTTCTGATTAAAACAAAACTGTTTAAACCAAACAATCAAACAATTAGATCAAACACCTTCGGAATGTAGTTGGTTGCTATGGTAACAACAGGCAGACTCTCCGGGCTGCCTTCATCAGCTAACGTTAGCTAGCTGGCTGTTTAGACCATAGAAATATATAAAGCCTAGATGTCTCATCCGCGCTGCTGGCCAATGGAAGTCGACGTCCGCACCTGGCGGCCATCTTGCCCCAGTCAGCTTGCTCACTCATAACATTGTGTTGTAATGGTGCATTTACTTTTTAAATAACCATAACTTGATCAATTTTCTACCGATTTTCAAACTGTTTAGTTTGCTATAAACGTCAGAGATGTAGTAAATGACACTGCATAGGCCTACTTATGATTAATTATAACCATGGACTTCCATATGAAAATAACAAACAGAACAGATAGGTGCAATGAATATACACACGCACAAGGTATTTATGTTAAATCAATATATAGGCTACTAAAACTCAGTGTACAGAATGGCAACATGATATATATATACAGTACAGGCCAAAAGTTTGCACACACCTTCTCATTCAATGCGTTTCCTTTTTATTTTCATGACTATTTACATTGTAGATTCTCACTGAAGGCATCAAAACTATGAATGAACACATATGGAATTATGTACTTAACAAAAAAGTGTGAAATAACTGACAACATGTCTTATATTTTAGATTCCTCAAAGTAGCCACCCTTTGCTTTTTTATTAATAAGGGAAAAACTTCCACTAAGTAACCCTGACAAAGCACACCTGTGAAGGTAAAACCATTTCAGGTGACTACTTCATGAAGCTCATTGAGAGAACACCAAGGGTTTGCAGAGTTATCAACAAAAAAAAAGACATGTTTTCAGTTATTTCAAACTTTTTTGTTAAATACATAATTCCATATGTGTTCATTCATATTTGTGATGCCTTCAGTGAGAATCTACAATGTGAATAGTCATGAAAATAAAGAAACACATTGAATGAGAAGGTGTGTCCAAACTTTTGGCCTAGCTAGATAGATATCTAGCTAGGCCAAAAAAAAAAAAGTGTTACAAAAGTGTTTGTGTATATATATACATACACACACACACACACACACACTTTTTTAATATGAATATTACTAATATAAAAATTTAAATTACTACATGTTTATTTTAAACAAGTTTAAACTATTATAAAAGTGACATTTATTTGCAATAAAAAATAGATTTCCCTTTACAAATATACATAAAGAAATGCTGCATGTTGAAATCCCCACCCTGTAGAGAGAACTACAATACTAGAGACTTTGAGGTATACACATGGAGGATAGAGATAAATTCAATTCATTTCAATTCAATTTTATTTGCATAGCACCAATTCATAACAAAAGTTATCTCAGGACACTTTTCAAATAGAGCAGAGAGAGAGGTGCACGGCAACAACAGTATTGGCAATGGCAGTCAAGCAGGACCATGGCAGGAGGCTCCACTAGGATTGATGAGAACCTGCAAGATGAGAAAGAACTCCGGGGAAGAAGTGAAGTTAGTAACATGCATTATTGGGACATGAATGTGTGCAGAGAGAGAGAGGAAGAGAGGAGCTCATGCACCATGGGAAATCCCCCTATAGTCTAGACCTATAGCAGCATAACTAAGGGATGGTTCAGGACTCACCTGATCCAACCCTAACTATGAGCTTTATCAAATAGGAACGTCTTAAGCCTACTCTTGAATGTGAAGAGGGTGTCTGCCTCCCTAACCACAACTGGAAGCTGGTTCCCCAGGAGAGGAGCGTGGTAGCTGAAGGCTCTGAGTCCTGTTCTACTTTTAGAGACTATAGGACATAAGTAAAGACGTTTTGTGTGTCTAAAATGTACTGTAATAAACAACACATTATATAACTTGCAGTACCAAAAACTAAAGTGACATTTAATCACATATTGATATATCAATATTATACACCTTGAATTATTGTTGGTCAATGATACACAACCCTTTGAAGATGAGCTGGAAAGTTGAAAATAGTTGGCACAGCACCATCTCTAAGCCGGACATTCTGCCCCGTTTTGTTAAAGTCCTCCCTCCTGAAGTGCTCACTGCAGAGCAGTGTCCTGTCAGAGGCAACAAAACCGTCCCTCCTCAGGGCAAGTTCCCACTGCCTCCTCATCTTTACGGTTTTGGGAACCTTAAAAACTGTCCCTCGCACTGATGTAAAATTGCTGGGTAGCAGCTGAACTGTAACGTTAGCTTCTCGTTATTAGCCAGCTAGGCTAATAACTACAACCACACTCACAGCTTCTTGTTATTAGCCAGCTAATAACTACAACCACATCCACAAAGATTGTAATTTAGATAAAAGATTAGTTGTCATAAAATAGTTATTGGTGTCAGTAAAACCTATATAATTGAACAGCTTGATTGCGGTCTCAGCCTTGATAACTTGCGCAAGTAGTCGTGATACACAACTATGCTGCACGATTAAGTCGTTTTTCGAAAAGAAAAGCTGCAATTTCAACATGTTCAAGCATCCAGAATTATAGCCACGTTAATAACGTTTGTAAGAAACCAAACCGTTTGTAAATCCGTCAAGATTTCAGCAAGATAAGAGTATTTGTGTTCGTGCAGATCACTCACCTTACATCAGGTACCACAGAGCACGGCTGAAAGCTTGACTGTGACAAGATGGCCGCCGGTGATGACGCCAGAGACTCCGCCGTAAGACATCTAGGCTTTATATATATCTATGGTTTAGACAACGTAGCTAGCTACCACGGATGTGTTAAGCAATGCACTGTTAAAAGTTACCACAACAACAATGACTTCTCTTTAAAGTGGTATGGACAGTTTTCTTGGATGGAATCCAGTGTAAATAAGGACAAGCTTTTCTGGTCCAGGTACCGTTCGTTCATTTGTTTTTGCGGTCAAATATGAAATCGAAAAAATGAGAAAACAACTCCTTTTTCCGTTTTTCCGTTTTTTTAGAAAAATGAAAAAACAAAATTATGACTTGATTTTTGGTTTTCCCGTTCTTGCACGGAAATCAGAAAAAACACTTGATATTCCGATTTTCCCCTGTGGGTGGTGCTAAATCTGATTGGCAGGATATGCATTCATTGTTTTTCAAATTAAGAGTTTACCCACACTATATTTGTTAGCCTGTAAAATTAATAGTCTATATGTAAAATTAATAGTCTATATGCATGCTTTTTGTCACCCAATTATTTGGCTTAACTGACTGAAAAAATCTATTGAAATAGCCTAAATGTAAACATGTTCACACATTGACAGACAAAAGGCACAATCTGTTTTTGTAGGAGAGGGGAAGACCCATTGTTTAATCGTGTTTTGTCCAAAGTCATGTTAAACAATTTTTTGTTCCCAGTCAAAAATAGATAGATAGATAGATAGATAGATAGATAGATAGATAGATAGATAGATACTTTATTGATCCCCAAGGGGAAATTCAAGGTTCCAGTAGCTTAAAGACATCACACACAACAGACACATACATCACAAACAGGATCATTAAAAAAAGCAACTCTACATGAATAGCATGGAAAATGAAATAAAAAATACTAAATAAATGAAAAAATAATAACACTAAATAAATAAAAAAATCCACATGACTGTACTAAGGGATGCATGAGACTGACCCTGTGATTCAGTATGAGAGTGTGTGTCATGGTGGTAGTGCAAATAGGTCCAATAGTGCAAGGATAAAGTCTAGAGACCAGCGTTAAATATGGACAATATAAGAGACCAAAAGTCAATATTAGAGGTTTGAAGTATTAGGGTTACAGCCATTGTTCATGTATTAAGTTATGTTAGACCTCAGTCCAGGCTGGCGGGAGGAGGGAGGGAGGGATTGTGCATATATGGGCTAATATAGCCAGTAAACAGTGGGCCAGTGGACACTGACAGTCAGTACATAACTGTTATGGTAGTGGAAGTGGTGCAGAGGGAGGAGAGGCAGACAGACTATGCAGAGAAGTCTCTCTCTCCTCTTCTCTTTAGTGAAGCATTGTGGAGTTGTATGGCCCTGGGGACAAATTACTTTAATGCGTTAGCATACAGCTATATAATAGTTATTACTAATGCTAGATTGTAGTGGAACGAAGCAGCACTTTCTAAGGTCAAAGATAAAGGGTTCTGAACCAAACACTACACAATCGGACATGTTTCAGCAGGAATGTGACCCGGAATTGGGGAGAATTTAACAACACTGCCAGCTAAGATGACATGTGTACTGCTGTTTGCATGTAGCTACTATAGTGGTATACAGCAGTGGTCGTTGGAAGAGCTGTCATTCAGTCTTCGAAAGGACACTTGTACATTTACACTTCATCGCATTAATAATATACAGTCTATGGTTATTAGTATTGATTGTTTGTATGACTATTGTATAAGAAAGATTTAATAAAAAATAAAGTTGTGATGTTTCGTCCCTGTTGGTCGTCAAGTGTTTCAACGCATGCATGGCACAAATCGCACAGGGACTGAGCCCAGTTCCACGCAAGCCCAACACAGTCCAACTTTTTCCTGAATGCAGATACTTTATCATGTACCAAAAAGACATGGCACTCCTTTCCATAGATCATTTTATAATTTTTTATATTTTTTAAATATTTCCCTGCGCCTACTACACTAACCTTTTCTCAGAGTCTCTCTCTTTTTCCAAAGTGACAGATAAAATCTCTTACTTTTGACCTAAACAGGTGTTACTTTATGTGAATGTATACATTTTTAAATGGTTTCTTAACAAATGTCCTTGGTAACTTTGGCCCAAAGTAATCTGTGATAAACAGTAATATGTTTCATCTGGTTATTTATTATCGTCAAATTAATCCAGCAATTATGTTTTTTAGTTCTCGATCGAATTTAAGATGTATAAGATCAGATCAATGAGGCATACAGGCCATAAATAACAAATAGAAAAAACAATTGTATTATTCATAAGAATTTAAGTTAATAAAAATATCTAAAACAAAGAATAAATGTATTATTTAAATTTGTATGATGAGTATTAATGGAACGGTCATTTTGTCAGTCATGTGACAGACTGAGAAAGTAATTTGTCCCCAGGGCCATACAACTCTACAATGCTTCACAGAGGAGAGAGAGACTTCTCTTCATAGTCTGTCTGCCTCTCCTCCCTCTGCACCACTTCCACTACCTTCTACAATAACAGTTATGTACTGACTGTCCACTGGCCCACTGTTTACTGTTTACACTGTTTACTGGCTATATTAGCCCATATATGCACAATCCCTCCCTCCCTCCTCCCGCCAGCCTGGACTGAGGTCTAACATAACTTAATACATGAACAATGGCTGTAAGCCTAATACTTCAAACCTCTAATATTGACTTTTGATCTCTTATATTGTCCATATTTAATGCTGGTCTCTAGACTTTATCCTTGCACTATTGGACCTATTTGCACTACCACCATGACACACACTCTCATACTGAATCACAAGGTCAGTCTCAGAGGCGTCTCATGCTTATACATCTCTTAGTACAGTCATGTGGATTTTTCATTGGATTTTTTCATTTATTTAGTATTTTTAATTTCATTGTCCATGCTATTCATGTGGAGTTGCTTTTTTTATGATCCTGTTTGTGATGTATGTGTATGTTGTGTGTGATGTCTTTAAGCTACTGGAACCTTGAATTTCCCCTTGGGGATCAATAAAGTATCTATCTATCTATCTATCTATCTATTTTTGCCTGGGAACAAACAATTGTTTAACATGACTTTGGACACAACAGGATGAAATGGGTCTTCCCCTCTCCTACAAAAACAGATTGTGCCTTTTGTCTGTCAATGTGTGAACATGTTTACATTTGGCTATTTCAATAGATTTTTTTCAGTCAGTTAAGCCAAATAATTGGGTGACAAAAAGCATGCATATAGACTATTAATTTTACAGGCTAACAAATATAGTGTGGGTAAACTCTTAATTTGAAAAACAATGAATGCATATCCTGCCAATCAGATTTAGCACCACCCACAGGGGAAAATCGGAATATCTAGTGTTTTTTCTGATTTCCGTGCAAGAACGGGAAAACCAAAAATCAAGTCATAAATTCGTTTTTTCGTTTTTCTAAAAAAACGGAAAAACGGAAAAAGGAGTTTTCTCGTTTTTTCGATTTCATATGTGACAGCAAAAACAAATGAACGAACGGTACCCTGACCTTTTCTGCAGCATGTGCTGACATTTCCCCAGCGGAGCTGACGGCCCTCACACAGGTAACATTAAGTCAAACGTCTTTCACGTTTCTTGTGTTATTAATTAAGTAACCTAGCTAACCTAGTAACCTTCCTATTTTAGTAAGAAATGGTGAATACTGATGATGGCTTCTAGCTGAAACGCGTTTGTGTTTTGCCCACATTAAATAAGAAGATAACTTCTCTGTGAGTGACGTAGTTTTGAGTTTTCTTTGGTCCCGTCACTGCCGTGGACTTAATACGCTGTCTAAGATTTGGCACCTGGCTGGCCACTTTTCATTATATCTTTCATAATTTAGCAATGCTTGGCTGGAAGTTTTCATTCTTTGATTTTCTTTTACTGCTGGTAGCTGCTCATGATCGGACCATATAGTCCTGAAGCAACAATGCTGTTGCATTGTTACATGTGTGATTTCTGTCTGATGTAGGCTATTCTATGTCCTGCAGTATGTAAACGCCTTCTCTGCTGTTTGGGTTCATGTTTAGTTGCCACTTTGTGCAATAAAAGGGTTAATTTTATAACAGTGCTGTGCAGAGCCAATGCTGCTGTTTCTGCCGGTGCAAATATTTTTTAGTCTGAATAGGTTACAATCTACAGGTTTTTGTCTATATTGTTGTGTACAAACTTTTTAGACGGAGCTTTGTTGGTTGAGCATGTTGTAGACAGTACTTTTATTGCCGTTGTAATGCAGTATGTTGGAAGGTAAAATCTAAGTTAAGTTAGTCCTTTTTGCTACTTCATCTTTTAGATAATGGCCCACCCACTTTTGTACTGGCCCGCCCAAAATACTATTTCTGCCTACGCCCCTGGGTTAGCCTATCTGTTTAATGGAAAGTTGGTTAGATGAAACTATAAGTGATGAGGAAATTGCCATTAATAATTACTGTATAGTTAGGAAGGACCGAAATAGAAAAGGGGGCGGGGTTTGTGTATATGTGCGCTCTGATGTGGCTTTTAATTGTAGAGATTACATTGCTAGTGATTTAGAGATTGTTTGGGTGGACATATGTTTACCAAAAACAAATCCTATTTATTGGGGGCTTGCTACAGACCGCCAGGCCATCCCACCTTCTATGATAAGTTAGAACAGGTTCTCTTGAACTTATCAGACAAAAGAGAGCTCAGAGCTGATATTAATTGGGGATATGAACACAAATGTGTCGGGCTGTGCTCATCCTTCCGGCAAAATGCTGGAGGATCTGTGTCACTCTTTTGGTCTTGAACAGTTGGTAAAAAAGTCCACCAGGATAAGCAAGACTTGTGAGAGTATTATTGATTTGATTTTAGTTTCAGACAAATCTAAAATATCTCAAAGAGGTACTATTACTTATGGCATAAGTGATCATAATATATTTTTTTGCACAAGAAAATCTGGTAAAAAAAACCCTTTTGCTCTCACAAGACTGTACTATCCAGATCATTTAAACATTACTCACAGGAAACTTTCAAGAACAAAAAATCATGATGATTTTATTTTATATAAGCAAGCAAGAAATTAGATTAGATTAGATAATACTTTATTTATCCCACAATGGGGAAATTCACATATTACAGCAGCAGTTTTTCCACAATAAAAACAAACCAACCAACAAACAAACAAACAGGCAAACAACAGACAATGAGCAAAAAAAACAAAAACAAAACACTGAATGGATGTAAAGTGGCATTATATAAAAATTATTTAAGTAAAGTGAGGTGGCCATAGTGCAAAAAAAATACTGTAATGTAAGTAAGTAATTGACGTGAAATTAGATTGAAAAATATGTAATTACATAACAGCGAAAGTAAATTAACCATAATATAAATTATATTTATATTTAAGTGTGACCATAATATAAATAATATTGAAAGAGTAAGTACTTGGAATGGAAAAGATATAAATACAGATGGAAAAATATAAATACAGATTATAAGAAATATATACATAGAGCCATGCTGAGTGGTGGGTGATTGAGACAGGACCCGAAGAAAATAAAAATAAAAATAACTACAACAATTATCGAGTGGTGTAGGTGTTGTAGAGTCTGACAGCGGCCGGGATGAAGGACCTGCGGTACCTCTCCTTCTTACACCGTGGGTGTATCAGTCTGCTGCTGAAGGAGCTGCTCAGGGACCCAACAGTGTCATGTAGGGGGTGAGAGGTGTTGTCCATGATGGATATCAGCTTGGCTAACATCCTTCTCTCCCCCACCACCTCTATGGAGTCCAGAGGACAGTCCAGGACAGAGCTCGCTCTCCTGATCAGTCTATTGAGTCTGCTCCTGTCTCTGTCCGAGCTGCCTCCTTTCCAGCAGACCACAGCATAATGGATGGCAGAGGCCACCACAGAGTCATAAAAAGTCCTGAGGAGAGTCCTGCACACTCCAAAGGACCTGAGTCTCCTCAGGAGATGGAGGCGACTCTGGCCCTTCTTGTAAAGAGCATGGGTGTTATCAGTCCAGTTCAGATTATTGTTTAGGTGAACACCCAGGAATTTGTAGCTCTTCACTACCTCAATGTTCAATCCCTGAATACTCACTGGTGTGAAGTGGGATGTTTTCCTCCTAAAGTTGACGATCATCTCCTTCGTCTTGCTGGTGTTAAGCTGAAGCTGGTTGAGCTCACACCAGCTGACAAAGTCCCTGATAACCATCTTGTATTCCAGATCGTTTCCCTCAGAAACACATCCAACGACGGCTGTGTCATCTGAGAACTTCTGGATGTGGCAGTGGGTGGAGTTGTGAGTGAAGTCCGAGGTGTAGAGGGTGAAAAGGAATGGGGATAGCACCGTACCCTGAGGGGCACCTGTGCTGCTGAGCACCACGTCAGACACACATTGATGAAGCCTCACATACTGTGGTCTGTTGGTGAGATAGTCTGTTGTCCATGCAGTGGTCCACTCCAACACTCTCCATCTTCACTCTGAGCAGTGAAGGCTGGATGGTGTTAAAAGCACTGGAGAAGTCGAAAAACATGACTCTCACAGTGCTCCTGCTGTCCTCTAGGTGTAGCAGCGATCTGTGCAGAAGATAGATCACTGCATCGTCCACCCCAATCCCAGGCTGGTAAGCAAACTGCAGGGGGTCCAGCTGTGTGCCCACCAGGGGTCACAAGTGTCGCAGGATAATCCTCTCCATGGTCTTCATCAGGTGAGAAGTTAATGCAACAGGCCTGAAGTGGTTTGGCTCCTTCGGGCGCGGCGTCTTTGGTACCGGGACCACACAGGAGGTCTTCCACAGAACTGGGACTTTCTCCAGGCTCAGGCTCAGGTTGAACAAGTGCCTGACCACACCACAGAGCTGGTCAGCACAGTCCTTGAGAAGTCTTGGGCTGATGCCGTCCGGGGCCTTCCTTGCCTTGATCTTCTTTAGTTGACTCCTCACCTGATCATCTGTTATGGAGAAGGGAGTGGAGAATGACTGGGGTGGGGATGTGGGGATGGTTGGTGATGTGGTTCTCAGGGGGGGTGAGAGGGGGGTGGTGAACTGATGAGGGGGGGGAGGGAGCGGGCTGGTGGGCTGTTGGTAGTTAAAGGTGGTCGTTGAAGGTATCAGGCTGAGGAGGGGAGGGGGAGGGGAATGGCCGGCTGGGGGAGGTGTGAAAAAAGGGGCGGTGGTTGGAGAAGAGGGTGAGGAGGCAGAATCAAATCTGTTAAAAAACAGGTTCAGTTCATCTGCCCAGTCCTTGTCTCCGCTGGCTTGATTTCTCCCCGCACCTTTGCCGTGTCCTGAGATGTTCTGCAGCCCTCTCCAGACGTCCCTGGCGTTGTTCTGTTCCAGCTGCTTTTCCAGTTTCCTCCTGTAGATGTCCTTCCCCTTCCTGATCCTCTGCCGGAGTTCCTTCTGGACTCTGCGCAGCTCCTCTCTGTCCCCTGATGCAAAAACCCTCTTCTTGTCATTTAGCAGGGCCTTAATCCCAGAGGTCACCCAGGGTTTGTTGTTGGGAAAACACTGAACCAACTTGGAGGGCACAGTGTTCTCCACACAGAAGTTGATATAGTCTGTGATGCATTGGGTCATACTATCAATGACACTGCCATGGGGGCTGCAGAGTGCTTCCCAGGCTGTAGTTTCAAAGCAGTCTCTGAGCCTATCAGTGGCCTCCTCAGACCACTGCTTCACAAGCCTCTTCACGGGTTGGTGTTTGGTCACCACAGGGGTGTAGTCTGTGACCAGGTGGATGAGGTTGTGATCTGAGCGGCCAAGTGGGGGGAGGGGTGATGAGGTGTATGCATCTTTGATGTTTGCATACAGTAAATCCAAAGTTGTAACACCTCTGGTGTGGCATTTCACATACTGGGTAAAGGTGGGGAGAGCAGAGGACAGGGAAGCATGATTGAAATCCCCAGAGATGAGGAGGATGGAATGGGGGTGCTGGTTTTGAAGTAGCTGCAGCAGCGACCGCCGAGGGAGGGATGTACACGGTCACAGCAATAACCTGTGAGAACTCCCTCGGGAGGTAGTATGGCCGCATGCTAACCGCTAACAGCTCCAAGTCTCTAGTGCAGAGTTGCTCCTTCACAACGATGTGTTCTGGGTGGCACCATCTATCGTTCACAAACACAGCGATCCCCCCTCCCTTTTTCTTACCACTCTCCGTTGCTTTCCTGTCCGCTCGTAAGAGTTTAAAACCATCCAGGGTGACGTATGAGTCCGTAGAAAGTTCACACAGCCATGTCTCAGTGAAGCACATGAGGCTGCATTCCCGGTACTCCCTCTGCAGCCGGGTCAGCGCCGTCAGCTCTTCCATCTTGTTGGAAAGAGATCTCACGTTCCCCATGATGACAAACGGTAAACATGGTTTATACCGTCTTTTTCGCTCTCTGCGCTTCACTCCCGCTCTGCATCCTCTTCTCCTTCTCCGTAACTCCGTGGGGATCTCCTGCCGCTCCGCACAGAGAAGGGGTATGTGGCGCAGAGCCAACAGCTGATCCCGAGTGTAAACCAATGGGGCCGTGGTAGAATGGGGAGCCATGTTGGGTGAGCTTCCCACAGCCGTGCCAAAAAGTTCCAAAAACAGCAAGAGGCAAACTACGAATGTCACAAATATGAACATCCCTAGCTCCACACTTGCTTACACACTTGCGCCATTTTCTTTTCTTTTTTTTATATATAAATAATATATAATATATAAATAATACTCAGGATCTTATTAGAGATGCAAAATCAACTCACTATAAGAATTATATATTAAATAATAAGGATAACCCAAAAAAGTTGTGGAAGACCTTAAAAGAATTGGGGGCCGCTAAGACAAATGCCAAGAATCCAGGAAACACAGGACTAAAAGTTAAGGGCTCCCTTAAGTTTAATAAGAAAGAGGTTGCTAATCATTTTAATATTTATTTTACTGCTATAGCAGAAAAGCTGGTTTCAAATCTAAGGGCCCTGGGCTAGATGGAATATCCCCTCAGTTTTTACGTGATGCTGCTGCCCAAATAGCTCCTTGCATCTCCCATATTTTTAACCTGTCTGTTGAATTGGGTGTTTTTCCCAATGACCTCAAGAGGGCCAAGGTAGTTCCCCTTTTTAAAAAGGGAAACAGCCAGGATCCTGGTAACTACAGACCAGTATCTATTTTGTGCACAGTCTCAAAATTTTTTGAAAAGTTGGTTAATGAGCAATTTAATGAATACATGAATAAAAACAACTTCATGTTTAAATTCCAATCCGGATTTAGGAAGTCACATTCCACTGAATCATGCCTGTTGTATTTAACCGACACCATACGCAGGGAAGTAGATAATGGAAATCTCTGCGGAATGGTGTTATTGGATCTTCAAAAAGCATTTGATACGGTCAATCATGACAGACTGTGTTAAGTGTAGCAGGGAGGAGTAAGGAATGGTGGACCCAAAATGCAGAGGCAGGCAGGCAGGCAGGAGAATGTAGAGGTGGAAGGTTTATTAGTCCATAATAAACAAAGTGCAAACAACAAAGGGAGTCCTGAAAGCAGCAGGCAAAAACAACAATCCAGGGTGTAGAAAACAAAAACAGGGAATCCAAAAACAAGAGCAAAAAACCAGACACTGGGAGACACGACAGGAACACACAAACACAAACAATGATCTGACAAAGGGCAAGGGGAAACACAAGGACTAAATACACAGACTAATGAAATAACACAAGACAGGTGACACAAGGGCTGGGAAACAGGTGAAACACATTAGGCTGGGCTGAGCAATCAAAAAAAGAGGGAAACACAAGACAGGAAGTAAATTGGACAAGACAGAAAACCAGAGACTATCAAAATAAAACAGGAAGCAGGAAAAACAGACAAAACATCCCAGCCAGCAATGACATGTGGGGCCCAGATGAGGGCTTCATGGGCGGCAAATATGGGCCCCATTATGGGCTTGCACCCGGGATCCACATTGGGGCAAGTCGTGGAAGCCCAGACATACTAAAAGTGGGACCTGTAAGGGTACTGCATGGGTCTTAATTGGGCACTTCATGTCAGACCCATTTGGGACCCACCTGCCCAAATGGGTCTAAAGTGGGCTTGCACCCGGGATCCAACCATGGCTACCCAGATGGGCTTTAAATGGGCTCTGTAAGGGTCTTATGTAGGTCCTAACTGGGTAATTCATGACAGACCCATTTGGGCCCCACCTGCCTAAAGGGCGTTTAAAATGGGCTTGCACCCGGGATCCACACGGTGGCCAGCCGTGGATGCCCAGATGGGTTTTAAGTGGGACCTGTAAGGGTCTTATGTGGGTCTTAACTGGGTAATTCATGTCAGACCCATTTGGGCCCCACCTGCATAAAGGGGTTTAAAGTGGGTTTTCACCCAGGATCCAGCCGTGGATGGCCAGATGGGCTTTAAAAGGGACCTATAAGGGTGTTATGTGGGATCTTAACCGGGCAATTCATGACAGACCCATTTGGGCCCCACCTGCCTAAAGGGCGTTTAAAATGGGCTTGCTCCCAGGATCCACACGGGGGCCAGCCGTGGATGCCCAGATGGGTTTTAAGTGGGACCTGTAAGGGTCTTATGTGGGTCTTAACTGGGTAATTCATGTCAGACCCATTTGGGCCCCACCTGCATAAAGGGGTTTAAAGTGGGTTTTCACCCAGGATCCAGCCGTGGATGGCCAGATGGGCTTTAAAAGGGACCTATAAGGGTGTTATGTGGGATCTTAACCGGGCAATTCATGACAGACCCATTTGGGCCCCACCTGCCTAAAGGGCGTTTAAAATGGGCTTGCTCCCAGGATCCACACGGGGGCCTGCCGTGGATGCACAGATGGGTTTTAAGTGGGACCTGTAAGGGTCTTATGTGGGTCTTAACTGGGTAATTCATGACAGACCCATTTGGGCCCCACCTGCCTAAAGGGCGTTTAAAATGGGCTTGCACCCGGGATCCACACGGGGGCCAGCCGTGGATGCCCAGATGGGTTTTAAGTGGGACCTGTAAGGGTCTTATGTGGGTCTTAACTGGGTAATTCATGTCAGACCCATTTGGGCCCCACCTGCATAAAGGGGTTTAAAGTGGGTTTTCACCCAGGATCCAGCCGTGGATGGCCAGATGGGCTTTAAAAAGGGACCTATAAGGGTGTTATGTGGGATCTTAACCGGGCAATTCATGACAGACCCATTTGGGCCCCCACCTGCCTAAAGGGCGTTTAAAATGGGCTTGCTCCCAGGATCCACACGGGGGGCCAGCCGTGGATGCCCAGATGGGTTTTAAGTGGGACCTGTAAGGGTCTTATGTGGGTCTTAACTGGGTAATTCATGTCAGACCCATTTGGGCCCCACCTGCATAAAGGGGTTTAAAGTGGGTTTTCACCCAGGATCCAGCCGTGGATGGCCAGATGGGCTTTAAAAGGGACCTATAAGGGTGTTATGTGGGATCTTAACCGGGCAATTCATGACAGACCCATTTGGGCCCCACCTGCCTAAAGGGCGTTTAAAATGGGCTTGCTCCCAGGATCCACACGGGGGCCTGCCGTGGATGCACAGATGGGTTTCAAGTGGGACCTGTAAGGGTCTTATGTGGGTCTTAACTGGGTATTTCATGTCACACCCATTTGGGCCCCACCTGCCTAAAGGGGGTTTAAAATGGGCTTGCACCCGGGATCCACACGGGGGCCAGCCGTGGATGCCCAGATGGGTTTTAAGTGGGACCTGTAAGGGTCTTATGTGGGTCTTAACTGGGTAATTCATGTCAGACCCATTTGGGCCCCACCTGCCCAAAGGGGTTTAAAGTGGGTTTGCACCCAGGATCCAGCCGTGGATGCCCAGATGGGCTTTAAAAGGGACCTATAAGGGTCTTATGTGGGTCTTAACTTGTCACATTTTTGTTTTTCATTGGGAGGCCACAGTTCTGAGACAAAAGGGTTTTAAAGGGGGTCATGTCAGACCCATTTGGGCCACACCTGACTAAAGGGGTTTAAAGTGTGCTTGCACAAGGATTTAACCGTGAATGCCCCTATGGGCTTAAAGTGGGCTCTGTAAGGATCTTATGTTGGTCCTAACTGGGCAATTCATGCAAGGCCTATCTAAGCCCAACCATGCCAAATGGTTTAAGGAAGCAATCTAAGAAAAATGAAGAATGAATATAAGTCAAGATAAATAAAAGACACTTGACACTTTGAACTGCAAGAATTGTTTAATTGAACAAAAATGATCTTTAAAAAACAATTTAAATGTCACAAAATGACATTTAAACAAATCAAAAATATATTTTTAAAAAATCTCTGAAAAAAAAACATCTCTCGAAAAGAATACATTAATACAAAATTGTTACATCGAACAAACAATCTTTAAAAAACAATTTAAATGTCACGACATACAGGTAAATAAATCAAAAATATGTTGTTTTTTTTTAAATCTGAAGAAAAAAAAAACACCTCTCCAAAAAATACATTAATACAAAATACACTCATGGCGTCTGCGTGGTGGACGCTCCTTTTTCTCTTTGGGCTCTTGCAGCCCTCTCCCCTCCACGGTCACGTGCGCCGGTAAACCACTTCAACAGCGCCATTTCCACTTCTTTGCGTTTCACATTTTGAGTCATTGCATTACTCTTCAGTGCACCTAAAAACAAAGGAGCATAAGTCAATTTAGCAAGGTTCTTTTTTGCTCCAACAAGTGCATGTTCTGCTCTTTCAATGGGTTGTCTCAGTCCGTTTTTTTAGCGCTAACAGTCACGGAGATATTCAAGCAGTTTAGCACTGTGATGGCCACAGCCGTGGCCATACAGCCATCTTAACAGGCGGTAACCTCATACACTCACATTTATCTTAGTTCATGCAGTTTTCCTTAAGATTGGTTTCTATATCTTTTCAGACACATTATAATTGTTTGTTGTAAACATTTATTTAGTTTTAAATAACTTACAGGGCACTGGATTTGGTTTACATATATACTTTATTAGTTTTGGATTGGTTTTCTAATATAACTGTTTTCTTTGAGCTTACCAGTGTTGCGGATTCCACACCCTGGAGTGAGGCATGCAGGCTGCAGGGACAAAGGGGTGGCGTCTGGAACTACAGCAGCTTTATAGGGGTGGTGGCTAAATTGGACTCTACCACTACTTGTTATGTCAGGGGGGAGTTAGCTTTATTTGTCCTCAAGATATTTGAGTTTTGATTTGTATTGTCTTTAGTACATTTATTCAGTTAATGTTAATTAAGATTACATTTCTTTTGGAGTAAGTGTTTAGTTGTTTTCTTTTGTTATTTGTAATTTACATATTAGTGTTATTGTTAGTCTCCCCCTGGGTGTCAAACCTGGTCTGATCACCCAGTATATAAGTCCCCTTGTTTCTTGTATAGGAGGTCAGTTGTATTTTTGAGTTTGTTATGTTCAGAGCTTAAGTTCAGTTTGTTTATTTGACCACTTTTAAGGGCCCAAACTTTATCTTTATTTGTTGTCAGAACTTTTTGTGGGTAAAATAAAAAACCCTTTTTTGAAATCTCCTTGCAACTCCTTATGCCTAACTGCTTGGTCCCTGACAAGCACCATGGATTTTGTTTTCTAGTTAGTGCTCACCTTTCTTTGAAAAGAAGTCAGTTACCAATTGTTTCCCCTCAGCCCTCATTCTGTTTTCTCTCCTCCTCCTGTCTTTCCTTTCTTTTTGGTAGCATGATTTGGCTTTCTTTGAGAAAAGACATTTCTACAGCAGAAGTTTGCGCTCCACCAGACGCTCAACTGAACTGGCTAACGTAATGCATGCAGGTGGATTAAACCATTTCGCACATTAGCAAAGGGGGGGGTGAGACATTTTTGTATACAAAATAGTCAGTCAATCAACCAAGTTATTCTGCCAATACACTAACTTTACACTTCATCTGATATGCATTATAAAATATTATTAGGAAATAAAAATATCCAGGTAAAATAAAATAAGGGCCCTCTCTCCCCTTGGGCCCTGGTAATCAGTATTGGTTTTACCCCCGGTCCGATGCCCCTAGTGTCTGTGCTGCTGCTCGTCTTTATCCAGAGAGAGCGAACACTAAGTGACTCACAGGTCTGCTTCAGAGCTCCGTCTATCGTGATATATTAATTATTGTCCAACCTCTCCCGCTGTTTTTCCTTTTGGTTAGATTCTACATCAGATTAAACAGCACAAACCAAAAATACAGACCACTGTACAATCTGCAGTGTTATTTTTCTGGCAAAATAATATTTCAACTTACCTCAATTTGTGAATGTCTGATAGAAGTTCTCCTTGAAGTCACAGCTAGCAGCAGTGCTTTCCGAATGGACTGCTAACGTTTTGAGCGCGAAACAAGGCCTTTGCATACAGGCCCTGTGAAGGGGCGCATAGCTGCCGTCACGGTAGCGATGCGCTACCTAGTTTAGCTCACAAAGAGTGAGTGTAAATGATGCCTGTGTATGTTTTGTTAGCATGTCAATATGCTCTGTTACGCATCGTATGCTCCGTTTCAAATCATCTGTTAAACTTGCCATTTATCTAATTCCACATAGTAATCCCGTAGCGTTCTTGTGCACAAATTTACAGCTAATACTGCGGTGATTTAAAGGCTATAGCTATATCCATCAATACATCATATTCTGTTTAAAACCATACCGTTTGTCACCAACATCATTTATAATAATCACACTTACAACACTTACATCTTTTGTTAACTTACTGTTTATTTAGTTTAAAAGAGTAACAGTATAACAGGTAGTCTTGGTGGCTTACCACCAGAGGGGCCCCGGGGGCACAGGGAACAGAGGGGCCCCGGGGGCACTGAGGGAACAGAGGGGCCCCGGGGGCACAGAGGGAACAGAGGGGCCCTGGGAAGAGAAGGGCCCCAGGGGCACAGGGAACAGAGGGGCCCCGGGGGCACAGGGAACAGAGGGGCTCCGGGGGCACAGAGGGAACAGAGGGGCCCCGGGGGCACAGAGGGAACAGAACACTGGGGGCACAGGGAACACAGAGAGAACACTAGGGACAGGGGGAGACAGAGAGACCACTAGGGACAGGGGGAGACAGAGAGAGACCACTAGGGACCGGGAGACAGAGAGAGACCACTAGGGACTGGGAGACAGAGAGCGACCACTAGGGACAGGGAGCTTTGGGACATGGGGACTGAGGGAACGCAGAACTGGGCAGACTCAGACGGGACAGACTCAGATAGGACAGACACAGACAGGACAGACTCAGACACAGACAGGACAGACTCAGACACAGACAGGACAGACTCAGACACAGACGGGACAGACTCAGACACAAACGGGACAGACTCAGACACAAACGGGACAGACTCAGACACAAACGGGACAGACTCAGACGAGACGGACTGGGACTTAAGGGCAGGGACTGTAATGGGGACACGGATAGTGAAAGGGACAGAGACGGGCACGGTGACGGGGACAAGGATGGGCACGGTGACGGGGACAAGGATGGGCACGGTGACAGGGATGGAGACAGGGACAGTGACAGGGACGAAGACAGGTACAGTGACAGGGGTGAAGACAGGGATAGTGACAGGGATGAAGACAGGGACAGTGACAGGGGTGAAGACAGGGATAGTGACATGGATGAAGACAGTGACAGTCTTAGGGGCGGTCCCAGAGGAGGTCTCCGGGGCACCGGAGGCCGTCAAAGTCTCAGAGGGGGTCTCCCGGGCAGTCCCAGGGGCGCCAGAGACCGGCAAAGTCGTAGGGGTGGTCCCGCGTCGGGATTCAGGGGGGCAGCCAGCCCGCCAGGGAACAGGAGGCTGCTGGCCAGCCGTGGATCTGGAACACTGGGTGGCTCTGGGACACTAGAGAGCTCAGAGACACTAGGGACACTAGAGCGTTCGGGGACACCAAGGAGCTTGGGGACACTAGAGGGCTCGGGGACACTAGAGAGCACAGGGACACTAGGGAGCACGGGGACACTAAAGGGGCTGCCAACTAGCTGCGAGTCAGGGGGGCTGCAAGCTAGCTGGAATCCTGGGAAGCCGCTAGCTAGCTGGAATCCTGGGAAGCTGCTAGCTAGCTGCGAGTCAGGGGAGCTGCTAACTAGCTGCGAGGCAGGGGAGCTGCTAACTAGCTGCGAGGCAGGGGAGCTGCTGGCTAGCTGCGAGTCAGGGGAGCTGCTAGCTAGCTGCGAGTCAGGGGAGCTGCTAGCTAGCTGCGAGGCAGGGGAGCTGCTAGCTAGCTGCGAGGCAGGGGAGCTGCTAACTGGCTGCGAGGCAGGGGAGCTGCTAGCTGGCTGCGAGGCAGGGGAGCTGCTAGCTAGCTGCGAGTCAGTGGAGCTGCTAGCTGGCCGGGACACAGGGGAGCTGCTAGCTGGCCGGGAGACTGGGGAGCTGCTAGCTGGCCGGGACTCTAGGAACTCTGGGGGGCCGCTACACGGCCGGGACTCTAGGAACTCTGGGGGGCCGCTACACGGCTGGGACTCTAGGAACTCTGGGGGGCCGCTACACGGCCGGGACTCTAGGAACTCTGGGGGGCCGCTACACGGCCGGGACTCAAGGAGGCTGCCACACAACAGGGACTCTAGGGGGCTGCTAGCCTGGGTTCAAGGGGCCTGCTGGCTAGCGAGATATCAGGGGGGGCGCTAGCCAGCCGGGGATCAGGGTCAAGGGACCCGCTAGTTAGCGGGGAGTCAGCAAGGTTGCTAGCTAGCCTGAATCCAAGGGGGTTGCTAGCTAGCTGGGGCTCAGAGAGTTCGCTAGCTAGCGGAGAATCAAGAAGGTGGCTAGCTAGCTGAGAGTCAAAGAGGCTGCTAGCAGGCCGGGAGTCTGGGGAGAGGCCGCTAGTGGTCCACGAGTCTGGGGAGAGGCCGCTAGCAGGCCGGGAGTCTGGGGAGAGGCCGCTAGCAGGCCGGGAGTCTGGGGAGAGGCCACTAGCAGGCCGGGAGGCAGGGAAAGAGCTGTACATCAGGCCAGAGGCAGGAGGACTGCACGTCAGCTTGGGGTCAGGAGAGCTGCACGCCAGCTCGGGGTCAGAAGAGCTGCACGCCAGCTTAGAGTCAGGAGAGCCGCACGTCAGCGGCGACTCTTGGCGGCTGCACGTCGGCGGCGACTCCGGGCGGCAGCACGTCGGTGGCGACTCCGGGCGGCTGCACGTCAGCTTGGGGACGCTAGGGAGCGACGACTCTGGGGTGAACAGCGGAGCGTAGCAACGGGAGCCACGACGGCCTTTTCCCCGTCTACGGCCTCCACGGGTCCCACCGAAGACTGCTAGGCGGGTGCCCTCATAGGACTCCTGGTGGTTGGGGGCGTCTGAGCAGTCCAAGGAGAGGTCTGGGGAAGCCACTAAAGGGGCAGGCTGGCCGAGAAAGCATGCGCCAACGGCCACGGTGTTGGCCGACTGGGGAGGAGGCAGGCTGGTGGTGGGTGAGTCACTGGGGGTGCCTTGTAGAAAATGCTGTTGCATGTGCTTGCATTCCTCCAGCTGGGGAACAAAGTGACTCATCCAAGGCCTCTCTGCCAACCACTGCCGCTGAATGGCGAGCTTCTCCAGGAGAGGAGGATGCCGGTCTGGCTCAGAGGAGAGCAAACACTGCACCGTCCAGCCAAACTCCAACACCTTCTTTGTATAAAGTAGCCTCTCTGCTGGGTCCATGATGTCAGGTCAGATCATTCTGTTAAGTGTAGCAGGGAGGAGTAGGGAATGGTGGACCCAAAATGCAGAGGCAGGCAGGCAGGCAGGCAGGAGAATGTAGAGGTGGAAGGTTTATTAGTCCATAAAAAACAAAGTGCAAACAACAAAGGGAGTCCTGAAAGCAGCAGGCAAAAACAACAATCCAGGGTGTAGAAAACAAAAACAGGGAATCCAAAAACAAGAGCAAAAAACCAGACACTGGGAGACACGACAGGAACACACAAACACAAACAATGATCTGACAAAGGGCAAGGGGAAACACAAGGACTAAATACACAGACTAATGAAATAACACAAGACAGGTGACACAAGGGCTGGGAAACAGGTGAAACACATTAGGCTGGGCTGAGCAATCAAAAAAGGAGGGAAACACAAGACAGGAAGTAAATTGGACAAGACAGAAAACCAGAGACTATCAAAATAAAACAGGAAGCAGGAAAAACAGACAAAACATGACATCAACTAAACACAGACACTTGACAATGCTAGACAACACAAGGGGGGAACAGAAAACACAGGAACAAACTGAAACACAAAAATACAGAACACATAAACACAACAGGGAACAGAAATGAACAAAATGCAAAACAAAGACACCAAAACCATAACAAGACTGATTGCCAAATTGGAGGCCTTGGGAGCAGACAGCTCCACCTGTAGGTGGTTTAGGTCTTACCAATCAGGGAGGGAACAATTGGTGGTTTTAGGGGGAGTACTGTCTGACCCTAGTGTAGCTGAATGTGGCGTTCCACAAGGAAGTATCCTCGGGCCATCCTTATTTTTAACATACATTAATGATATGGCAGACTCCTGTTCATGTGAACTATTTTTGTACGCTGATGACTCAGCACTTTTAATGTCTCATAAACAACAATCCACACTAGAGAGTACCCTGAGCTCAGAGCTATCTTCTGTAAACAAATGGCTGATTGACAATATGCTGTCACTACATTTTCGTAAGACAAAGGCCATCTTGTTCGATTCAAAATACAGATTGAACAGATGCTCGGAATTTAGGGTCATTTTGAATAATGTTGTGGTCAACATTATATACAGTAAAATACCTGGGTTGCATCCTAGAAAACAACTTGGATAGCAGGAATATGGCCAATAAGGTTTTGAGTAAAGTCACGAGGCTCACAAAGTTTTTAGCCAGAAATTCTAAATTTTTAGCACAGAATAAATTAATAAGAGTAATTCTGAATTTGGGCCATAGGTCTCAATAGGTAGGTCACAATTTGTTGAGCTCAACTGGCTCCCTGTGGAGTCTCGTGTTACTATGTTAAGACTGACCATGATTCAGAAAATATTGTTTGGTAGTGTCCCAATTTTTTTGTCGTGTCTTATAACTAAGGTAAAGGACACACACAATATTAATACTCGTGGCAGCATATCTGACCTGTGTCCTTATAAATTTAAGACCGTGTTAGGGAAAGGAACATTTGCCTATATGGGGGCAGTTCAGTGGAACAAGTTAGATCGTCATATTAAAGTCATTTCCAGCCCGAACTCTTTTAAAAAGAGCATCAAGGTCTGTACACTAGAGAGGGTTGCGGAATAGATTAAAGGGCAAGTTACTATTTTTATTTATTTAAGAAATATGTTTTTATGTTATGTCATTGAGTATCTTGTCTTGTCCTGATGTGTGTTGAGGACCACAATGGAAATAAGTCTTGGACTTTATTGTGTTTTTATCCTCGATTGTATTTGATGTCCTTTTATCATGTGTAAGGCACTCTCTTACAATTAAATAAATCAAATCAAATCAAAATATACGAAATTACAAAATAAATTGGATGACATTTATAAATCAAAAGCTAAGGGAGCCTATATAAGGTCAAGGAAACGATGGATGGAAGAGGGTGAACAAAACTCAGCCTACTTCTTTAGACTTGAAAAGAGTAAAAATGTATTGGCTACTGTAGATCAAATTAAAGTGGAGGGAGAAATTATTAAAGATCCAAAAGAGTTAGCCATCCATTGCTATAATTTCTATAACAATCTATACACATCTAATTACTGCGAGGTAACAACTAAATCATTTATGGACTCTATCAGCCATTGTAGACTTATATCCCCAGAAGACAGAGACTATTGTGATGATGCCATTGCTCAAGAGGAGGTTTTTTTAAGGCGATTAAAAATCTAAAAAACAACAAGAGCCCAGGGTGTGATGGTATAACTGCTGAATTATACAAAATGTTTGATGAATTACTAACTCCCTTTCTGGTAAAAGTTTTCTCAGAGAGCTTAGAGAAAGAAGCTCTTCCAACAACTATGACGAAACCAGGCAAGGACAGAAACTGTCTAGAGAATTGGCGTTCTATCACTCTCTTAAATAATGATTACAACATTTTTGCACTAGTTTTCGCTAATAGACTTAAAGAAGTGTTAGACTCTAATGTAGCTCAGCGCAAATTCTTTCAGGAAGACCTAACAAGTAATCAGTCCCTCCAGGGCCGGATTGGGACTCATTTTCATCTCGCCTTAGACCGGCCCACTTTACTTCACGAATGACTATATAAAAAAATGTAATCAAAACCTTAGTATATAAGTCTGCAATAGCGCCCTGTTCTCTACATCCTTGTAATTCGGTGTATTTTGTAAAATATCACTATTTCCAAGTGTTGCTTCACAATGTAGATTTATTAGAAAAGTTAACATCTTAACAACAACCCAATGATGTTGAACAATATCAGAATCTGTTTCTGTGCAAATAAGTAATCACAGATTAAATAAAGAACAAGATACATTGTATTGCACTTGCTAATGACACCATAATCTATTTTTTCCTTTGAATATTTCATACAACTTTCATAATGGGTCACAAGTAATATTTGGTCATAAAAAGTGATTATATTGTAGCTAATCTGATCATGTTTGCTTGTTCACACACTGTGATACAACATCTTGCAGTAGATGTGCCATCCACACTGACAGCAGCTATCCCTAATACATACTACTGGCTCTGCTTCTGACACTAAATCACATTTTATAAATTGTTATAATTCTCAGCACAAATCTCTCCTTTTTACAAAGCTTTCTGATCAAGTCAAGTCAGTGTCATTATGGTAGTGCCGAATCATCTGGCATCATTAATTATCCCAGGGCATTTTTCATATAGAGCAGGTCAACACCACACTCTTATTAATTCTTATAATACTCAGTCAATGAGCAACCCTAGCTGCCCAAACTGGAGTTCTGGGCTCATATAGCTGCTGCTTGGTAACCTTACTGGCTTTTCATTGTCACTGTTAGCAGCAAACTGGACTAGTAGTAGGACTAGCTGCTGCTGAGTGAATCAAACAAGAACAAGTTTGATTCATAAACATAAACGCATGGTTTGCAGTCACTTCTCCTAACTAACTTAGCTTACGTCTTCATTTGGCGTTTTGCTAAAAATAGAAAAAGTTCATCTGGCCGCGTCACTTTCTAGAGCTCTCCTTTTTTAAATTGACGCCTTTTCAGTTTTGCGCTTTCTATTGCCCGTTTAAAACAGCTTCTTTTTGCTCGCGGTGGCATCCTCCAACAAGCACCAGTGACTTGTGTACGCTGACATATTATTTTTTATTTATTTTTTTTTAGCAAGGTGCTGCCGTAGGAGGACTCCGAACATAAATAGGTCATCATTAACCAGGCTGCACTCTGCGAGTGGGCTGCAAGAAAAAATAAATACTGTAAATACAAAAAGTGCGCTGCAAGTGCAGGCAGCATAGGGACAGCATCCATAATATTCAACTATGATTTCAACCCGGTGCCATACCTGAACACCGGCCCTCACAACCAAACAACCAGACCGGCCCACCGGGAATTCTCTCGGTGCTCCCGATTAGCCAATCCGGGCCTGAGTCCCTCCTAAAGCGAATCAGCGCTGATAAACCAATCAGGAATGGCCACGGCCCATAGGCCAATCACAGCGTCACATCACTGTTTTAAAAAGCTGCTTCTCTCCCTGTGCTATCAGCTGTCATTTCAGGAAGACGTCGTGTTGTCAGTCGGCTGTATGGCGCTCGTTCCTGTGCTATTTTGTATTGTACTCTGCTGTCTCGCTGTGTCGGATTTCGAGTCTGATCCCGCATCGGACCCAGGTCCTGATCCCTTCTCTTCGCTGGTGGCAATTCCAGCTTCTTCGGACGGCGTCCGCAGGAGCTCTCACCTGGCCACTCTGTCCAGTCCCTGCCCGGTGATGCTCGTGGGCGGCGCACAGGTCATTGCATGCTCCGCCTGCGGCGCTCCGGGCCACATGGCCTCCCTTTGCCCCTCGCCGTGGTTCCCCGCCCGGCCGGCCCTACCGCAGATGACAGATTTCTCAGAATTACAATCCTCCCATTTGCAATAACTTTAATGAAGGTGTATGTTCTTTTCCCAATTGCATTTTTCTCCATGTCTGCAGCGCTTGCCGGGATGCGCACCCCCGGTCGGTTTGCCCCCTGGCCCGCTCGGCAGCAGCCTCGGCCCGACTCAAAGACATAATGACTGTTATCCTTCCACTCCAGTAAATCTTTGTAATTTTGCAAATGAATTGGCTTTTCATCCTGACTCTGTGTTTGTAGATCACCTGCTCTCTGGGCTTTCTCAGTGTTTTAGAGTGGGCGTGCTTGAGGTTCCTTCCGTCTCGTTTGTCGCTAAAAATCTGCTTTCTGCGGTCTCCGACCCCGCTACCGTTTCCCGGCTGCTGGCGTCGGAGGTCGATAAGGGTTACGTCATCGGACCTTTCAGCTCGTCTCCGTTCCCCGTGTTTCGCGTCAGTCCCATCGGCGTGGCTACTCTGAAGTATTCGGGGAAGAAACGCCTAATCTTTGATTTATCTACTCCGCACAACGGGCCTGTCGTGAGCATCAATAGTCTCATTCCGACCGTCCCTTTTTCTCTACATTATGCCACCGTGGATAACTCCATTGGATTGATTAAGCTGACGGGGGTTGGCGCTTGGCTCTCCAAGGCGGACATCACTGACGCATTTAAGGTAGTGCCCATTCATCCTTCGCAGTGGCCCTAGTGTGATAATCAGGCAGTTGTCAGCATAATCAATAAAGGGCACTCTTCGTGTAGGAAAATTATATAATTTCATCATCACTGCCTGTCATGTCCCCGGGCATTTCAACAACGTGGCTGATGCTCTGTCTCGTTTTCACTTTCAGACCTTTCGAAGCCTCTGCCCATCAGCCAGCCCCTTCTCGGTAGCGCTTCCCTCTCTTCAAGAGCTAGAGCTGCATTAACTCTCAACCCATTTTAACAATACCTAGAATCTTCCAACATGAACATGAGAAAAGGTCTAGCGGCTTCCACTCTAAAAACTTATGATTTTGCCTGGCATACATTTTCCCTATTCTGCGTAATCATTTGTGTACCTCCCAGACCTGTTCTCATTAAAAGCATTTGTGCATTTATATGTTATTGTACCGATACTCGCAACTTCAAGGTGCAGTATACTCATGGGCTGATTGCAGGTATTCTGTTTCAAATAAAATGTTACGATCCATCGTTTCCAAGCCTCCTTTCTAATCCGGCTATTAAATTGCTGTTGAAAGACACTTCTGGAGTCCGTTTTCCTGTTAGTGTAGTAGGTTGAAAAGGCTATATGTTTAGTTTTGTTTAAACAGACACCCCCCAATTTTATTTTAATATTTGAACCATTGTAACTAATCCTTACAGACTTATTGAAGCTATTGCGCTTCCACGTCAGTAGATGGCGCTATGACGCTGCTGTGGATCCATTAGGGAGACCGTAGCTCTTAGCTCTGCTCATGCGCAGCTCAGAACTAAACGAGCTTTGCCGTGAGCAACACGCTAACATTGTGCTCTCTGTTGATTCACAGGTACTGAAAAACTCACTTTTTTATATTGGTATTGTATATTGTATTTTCATACTGCGTGTATCAGCATATTATCTAAATGTTTTGGTAATCGTTGTGTGTTGTGGTGAGAGGATTTTGAGGTACGTGTTAAGGGTGAAAGGGTTTAGCTTTGAAGCTAGCATTGTAACGACCAGTGTCGGCATGCTGGGTGGTTAGTTCTTTTTATGAACTTCGGTTTTGCAACGTAGTTTTACACAGTGGTTTATAAGCTTAGGTTACTGATATTAGCATTACGTAGCATAAGAGAACGTGTGCTCTATTTTGTTCGGAGTATTAGCCAGGCAGTAGTGATCGAATGGTGATGAGTAAATACTGTTTGAGCTTAGCTCTGCTAGTTTTACATGTCGTTATCGACGCCATATTGTCAAGCACTACTGTTAAATGCAGACGTATAAGAATGCAATAGTAAGAGTTTGTTTATCTTATGCTAATGTTAACATTATTGTTAACAGGTCAGTATATGTTATATGTGAAAGACTGTTGGTTGTCAAAGTGAATGTGAAGTGAAGTTATATTATTTTGGTACATTTTAGTATTTTGAGTTGAGCTAAGTTTGGTATTTGTAGTTTGTTAAATCACTTGCATTTATGTGTATTTATTTTCCGTCAGACTGTTTCATATTATTTATCATCAGTTTGGTTCATTTATTTAATTTTTAAACGTTTTATTATCATTTTAACATGCACTTTGATCAGAGTTAATGCAGTAGAGACAATGTGAATGTATGGGAATTGCAATTGTTTCGAGAAATAAACGAGCTTTGCCGTGAGCAACACGCTAACATTGTGCTACGCAGTGCTTACTAGCCTGTGTAGCCATTGCTGCCGGTCCAGATTCCCCCTAGGTCTGGTGCCGGTAACATTAGCTTTCTATGCATTTCTCAGATGGGGTGAATTTGCTACTCCTTTTAAATCCTTCAACCCCGATAGTGATATTACTTTCTCTGATCTGGCCTTTCACACTAATCACTACTGCTTACAACTTAAGCATTCTAAACGCGGAGGAGCTTGCTCAGTATTGTCGCCTGTACAGATACACTATTTTGCCCATTTAAATCCATGTTGAACTATCTTAAAGTAAGGCCTTCCACTAACTCCCTCGTGCCTCTGTTCATTATTTCGGGGGATCGTCCCTTGTCTGTTGGTTTAGGCAACATCTGGAAGCAGTTCTCCTCAAATCTGGCATTTCACTGCAGCATTATTCAGGGCATTCATTCAGGATAGGGGCATTCCTTGATCGGCTGCCGCTGCATGTAACTAATAAAGTAACTTGTAATCTAATTTCGTTACTTTTAAAATCAAGTAATCTGTAAAGTAACTAAACTACTTTTAAAATCAAGTAATCTGTAAAGTAACTAAGTTACTTTTTCAAAGTAACTGTGGCAACACTGATAAACACAGCCGTGAATTAGCGTGGAATGTCGAATGGTCGGCATTTAACAGTCACAAGCTCCACCAGCAGTTAGCAGTAGCTAGTTGGATTTCATTTCTGCACCAGTCCGTGTTAACACAGCCCACCTCCACGGGCCGGCGAGAGCTGCCTGGTAGCTGGATAGTCCCGGTGCCGGTACACTGTTGTTCAGCCATGTTTCCACAAAAACAAAAACACAACAGTCTCTGAACTCGCGTTGGGAGTTTCGTTGAAGGTGGATGTAGTCCAGTTTGTTGTTTAATGAGCGGACACTTGCAAGCAGGATTGATGGGACAGGTGGCCAGCTAGCGTTAGCTTTCCACCTAGACAATGAGGATGTCCCCTAGCCGGCTAGTGGCAGCGAGCGACACCGCTGGTCTCCGTGCTGGCGAAGCTCGCGTAGTGTGCCTGAGTATTCTGTCTGTAATAACGTTTCCTGCATATTCTCCGATCTGTACCAATGTATCCCGGTGGTACACACGTGTGATAATTGTTGTAAATGTTTGCTGCTGAAAACAGAAAGCCTGTTTAGCGAAGCTTCAAGATGGCTGACAGTCGTTTTCATTCGGAATACCTTGGCCAGACTCGGCAGTCCAACCCCCTGTGGGCGCGTTTAAAACATGCGGAAGTAGCTCCTACTACTGGCTGTAGTCCTTTGCCTTTGGCCAAAAAAATCTTCCTATGACGCAAAAATCGTCATTTTACGTCATCGGAAGATTTTTTTCCAGACCCCCAATGCAGAGATCTCTCGTCTTAGGGGGACATGAGGGAGGGAAGCACGGTCATTCAGAAATACCGGGTTTCTACTGACACAAAGCTGAATGCTAAATCGGTGAAGTATCCCTTTAAATATATTAATAACGATGGAGTTCAATATCCAATACACTGTACAGTAAATGCTCTTGTACATTAAAACCTTTTGCATATCTGCAAACAAGTCTCTCCTGATTGAATTATAGATGAATCACAATCTGGGTTCATGAGGAAACACATTGCAAATAACATTGGATTAGTGCTGGATGTATTAGATTATAATGAGCTTATCACTGACAACAGCTTCATTCTGTTCCTTGATTTATAAGGCGTTTGATTCGCTTGAACATGGTTTTATCCTGCAAGCGCTTAAAAAATTTGGATTTGGAGATGGCTTTTGTAGAACTGTCAGGACCCTGTATGAAAATGGTAGTAGTGCAGTAAAACTGAAATATGGTTCTTCCCCTAGATTCAGAGTGTCACGTGGAATCAAACAAGGGTGCCCAATCTACTGCTCTCAATTCTTAGCTCTACATGTCTCTAACAGTGCCTTGGAAGGGATAACATTGGCTGAAAGAAGTATTATCCTTAGTCAACTGGCTGATGACACAACCATCGTCCTGAGAAATGCCTCCCAAATTCCCCCTGCAATAGAGCTGATCAGAGGATTTTCACAAGCTTCTTGTCGTCTCAAATTAAACTTAAGAAAATGTGAACTAATGGCAATTAAATATAAAGAATGTGATGCTGTGCATCGGAGTGTAAATGTGTGTGAGTGTTTATCCGATGAGCAGGTGGCACCTTGTACGGCAACCTTGGCCACAGCGTATGAATGTGTGTGAATGGTGAATGGTTCCTGTACTATGTAAAAGCGCTTTGAGTAGTCGTTAAGACTAGAAAAGTGCTATATAAAAACAGTCCATTTACATTTAAAGACCACAATACAAGAAGTCTAATACATTTTAGCCCTATCATTGAAAAAACAAAAAAGAAACTAAATTCTTGGCTACAAAGAGAAGAAGAGGAAGAGTGTTACTGACAAAAGCGGAGGGAATTTCCAGACTTGCTTATTTGGCAGCCTCTTTGGATTTTGATTGTGGGGTATCGAAAATAATTGACAATATGTTGTTTAATTTTGTGTGGAAAATCAAAACTCGCTTTGTCAAAAAGTCTGTAATAATGAACACAAATCAGTGTGGGGGCTTACATTTTTTGGACTTCACAACTTCAAGGAACACCTTCAAAATCAACTGGCTCAGACAATTCTTTAATAATCCAAATCACTATGAAATTTTATTCCTAACTATATTTACTCTAAAATCGGTGGCCTGAATTTTCTGTTATTATGCAATTATAGTATTGGCAAACATGTTATTGGCTTGGTCTCTCTTATTTAAACATAACTTCTCACCTTATCGGTATTACATTTGGCATAATAAGGACATTCTCTCCAAAAACAAATCTTTATTTTTTGAAAACAGTACAGTTATTCAGAATTTTTGCTGAAATTTCAAATTCCTGTTTCGGTCAAGGAGTATGAAATTGTCTTTGATGCAATTCACTCTGTAATCAGAATGCTGCTGGGAGGCATTAACTTCCCATGGCCACTGACTCACAATATGGATTTATCTGATACTGCTGTGGGGAGTTTATGCTTTTCTGTGGCATGCCGGACTAAAAATAAAAAAATTAGAACTTTATACCAAAAAGATATTGTTACTATTCCTCATATAATACCATATTGGAACAGTTTAACAACATAAAGCAATGCACATTTTAATGAACATGAACTGTTATAATGCAATTAAATTAAATGAAGTAAATAATATTAAATAATATATATGGGTGGTGGCGTTACACATTTATTTATATATATATATATATCAGAGTTTTTTAAACTCTGAAAAGCTATTCTGAGGGCTATATTTGCCATTTGCTTTTAAATTACATTTTCTAAAAAGGTACAATTATACTACCTGTGTCTAGCTATGCATATATCATGAACTGTTTGAAAACCGTCTTTTTGTGTCTTTCACACCAACACATGGAGTGGAGGCCAGACGTGTCGCTGGATTCTAGAGACCGCGGTATGTCAGCTCAGGTCATATAGGCTTACTGCACATGCACATTGTAAACATGAATCAAATATTGGGCCAAAAACCATGCTTTGGAAACGGCTTGTTTCACACATGTGGTTAAACAGCATGTCAGCATGTAGCCTTTTGGTGCGTGATCAATACAATACAAATACAATACAAAAAGCATTGGACAATTAACACACCTGCCAATCTCTCGTAATCCAGTGTGCTTTTGGTCCAGGGGAAACAGCAACCCAAAGATGTTCGATACATTTAAAAAAAACACGTAGATTTAGTGGCGTTCTTCTCTCGTTCGCAGGAGCTGCAGGACTCATCATCCAAAGGCAGGAGAAGGCATTCTCCCGGATTGAAACCAAGTGTCGCCTGAATAAATTGTGCATCATTCTCGTCTGCAATTCCAGTGAATACTTAATAAAACATTCAATGTTTTACATGCCGTACGTCTGTTCATTGACCATAATCAATAGTGTTGTGAACAAACAATCTTACAAGGTGCATGGCTTATAAATTGGCTAGAATAAGTTGCCAATATTACATCTGGATGATCAAGTATTATTATTATTATTATTACTATCACTATCATTATTATTATTATTAATAATAATAATAATAATAATAGTTAGTAGTTTGCACGTTCTGCGAACCTAGCCTACTGACAGTTCCCTGACGGTTCGCCGAACGTTCCCGGAGCAATGTATATTACTTTTAGGGAACGTTCGGCGAACGTTCAGAAAACTTTCCTGCGCTACCGTGAGCGAACCTTCGGAGAGAACCTGCAGCGAACGTTCCCTTCCCGGAACCTTTAGAGAACCAAAAATTGTTATGTGGGAGGCGCCGCAGTTGCTCTCCACCAACTGCAAGAGCCATGCTGGGAAATGCCGGCCTCTCAGCTGATCTAACAGCTGATTTTATCTAAACTTTGCATTGATTTTGAATCGGAGGGATTTTAACTGCGATTTGTCTGATTTAAAGGCTTATTCTGTACAGAACACATGTTGTGAGGCTGATAGTGATGTTTAGAAGTTAGAGAGACTAATGGTGCTTTTCCATTACATGGTACCTGCTCGACTCGCCTCGACTCTACTCACCTCGACTCAACGCACTGTGCGTCCGTTTTCCATTGCAGATTTTAGTACGCCTCAGGCGTACTCAAATCTGTCATCATAGCGACACCGCAGGAAACTGCCGTGACGTAATTTTCAATGCGACTAGCATAGTTAGATAGCTAGTAGCACGACATAATTATTAAATCTCCTTGATTGTCTAGCTAAATACATCTATCGTTTATTTAGCTAAGCATGTAAAGGATTAGGAACAACAAAAACACAAAGTTTAACGTTAGTGAATATTTTAGACAATGAAAAGGGCGAGTTCATGAGTTCGCGAGACACGAGAGAGAAGCTCATGAATGAGCATGTTGCTACTGGTTGCTAAGACAACACAAACAAATTCTTGCTACGTGTCCATCGTAACGTCATCATGGGCCAACATTGCGGAAGATCCAAGCTAATTCCACTAATACAGAACGTTTAGGGAACGTTGGGGAACGTTAGTTTTTGGTTCTCTAAAGGTTAGTTCGAACCAAACCAAAAACTAACGTTTGTTCCCTCATGGTTATAACGTTCCCTAAACGTTAGGGGAACCAACCAACGGGAACGTTCTCCTGTACTGTTACCTCCACACAACGTTCCCGTTTGGTTGTTTTTGGTTGTTTTGAGTGCGGTTTTGAACATGTTTATTTTTACCAGCTCCATTTAAGTTTTTGAAGTAGCCTAGCAGTCACTTGATTTAGATTCACGCAAAAATTATTGGTCTTATAAAATCGAAGTAAGATAAACAACATAGCAAGAGAATAAAATTATTTTTAGGCTGATAAAATTTTGTTTTTTTAACTGTATTAGGTGAAAATACTTAACATCTATCAATCTATCAATCAATAGAACGATTTTCACAACTAAGAAAATTCACTTGTTTCATTTCTCACAAGTGTCTCAGTCCAGTGTCCAAATCCTACCGTTACACCTCCCCCCCCGCCAGTAGAGCCTCTGCTCTCAGTGACCGATTCAAGTCCTTTCCTGACTTCCGTTTACAACACCGGTACACACACCTGGCTAACAGGACAGACAAAAGATCTGTTCGCTTGGTCCCAACTAAAATACTGCCATTGACTAAAACCTATGCTGACTACACTTCACCGACGGTGTTATAACGCAAGGTAGGACGAAGATACAAAGAAGGACATTGTCGGCTGTCAACAGTAAAGACTTTCCTCCGCTCAAGACTGCTAGCCCGTATGCGAACGCGGGAAACAAGTTAGCTTTCCACAGCTAGCTAAGCTGCTAGCCCTGGAAGATACATCAAAGTTGGGAAAGAGACTGAACCTTCCCTCGGTGATGTTTTAACCACCATAAGGAACCTGGACAACAAGGTGAGAGATTTTGGTAAACAACTTAGTTAGTTAACTAGCTAGGTAGCTAGCTAACGTTAACGTAATATTTTACATTCCCTAAGAGCCGATGTGGGTTTAGGTTTAAACACTTATCTTACGATACATCCGAGGCTGTATGCTGTAAAGCCTGTAACGTGGATGAGAGATAAAGCCATGGATATATTAACAGAAACTCTGTTCACAAAATTAGAGATTAGAGGAGATTACACCTCCTTGGTTGTCTAAATACATCCATCGTTTATTTAGATAATCATGGTAAGACCTTAAGTACAGACTACATTATTTACACTTCATATATTCTTTTTGCAATCAGCACAAATTGTATGGTCTTTTATTTCAGATGAATTCATTCCACAAGCAAGAAAGCATTTCAGGACAGAGCGTAAGTTAACATTTATGCATGCATTTAAGAAACCAGTCATATTTCCTACCATGTAACTACTGAAATTCAACCTGGTGCATATCACGTGACTGTTATAATGTATAACAACTAAAACTATTAATTATTCCATAGCCATGAGGACCTCGCATTACCCGCATGGCACAGCAGATGGACACATTTGAGGAAAAGATGGATGAGCTGCTCATGCTCTTAAGGAGCTCCCAGTCACCTCCCTCTGCTCCAGTCGATGACGTGTTGCTGTCGCCCTGCTCAACAGTCATCGAGCTGCAGGAGTTCAACAGGAGTCTCGGTCAACAGGAGAGGAGGGACAAAATGGTAATTAAGTGGCCCTACCCTGCCCTAAGATAACACTATATAATTGCATAAATTAAAATATCATTATAACTGAACTGACTTGTAACGTTGCTTCTTCTTGCTACTCTAGCGGCCTCTCAGAAAAACTTCCCCACGATGACTGCAGCAGACGTGGAGGACCCCCCAGTGCTCCCCCTCACAATATCCAACAGCCTAGTGTCAAAGGTCGACTCATTCAAGTTTCTGGGCTCCATCATGAACTGAAGAGGGAGTCCAACATCCTTAAAAAGGCTCTGCAGAGGACGTACTTCCTACGGCAACTGCGGAAGCATGGCCTACCACAAGAGCTACTGGCCATCTTCTACACTGATGCCGTCCTCCTGCCTCCTCCCCTCTGGCGGGCGCTACAGATCCCTGCACACAAACAACCAGACACAAGAACAGCTTCTTTCCCTCTGCCATCACTCTCCTGAACTGCTGATGAGTGGGTTCATCCCCACTTTGGCCATTCACCTACACATTACATACTTTATCATTCCAATATGCATCTTGCACACTACATTTCTGCCCTGCAAAGGCAAAAGACCTTAACTTGCTAGTGTGAAACTGAGAAAAATGACTTTAAAGTTTCTGTTTTGTCCAGACAAAAGTATTATAGGTAAAACTCCCAAAATTTGACAACTAGTTGCTATAATTAAGAAATGTTTGTATGCAAAAAAAGCTTGAGCTCAAAATTGACCTTTGGCCCTTGTTTGGCAGTTCCTGTACTGTTCCTTTGTATCATGTGCCAAAAACAAGGAGAAAAACATGTTTTTCCTTTGTAGGGCAGATTTGCATTCTACATTTATACAATATATTGTGTTAATTGCCTACATGTATGTATTGTGCAGTGCGGTCTATATGGCAAATAAAACGTTTTCTTATATAAAAAGTTTTTTTTATTTTTTGGTACCATGGTTGTTAGTTTTTTAAAGGTTATGGGATTGTAAAAAATAACGTTAGGGGAACGTTCTCTAAAGGTTGCAACGGTGGGGGAACGTTAGGGGAAGGTTCTCTAAAGGTTGCAACGTTAGGGCAGTGGTTCTCAAACTTTTTCGGTCATTCCCACTTTGGACAAGGCAGAATTTTCAAGCCCCACCTGCCCCCATCGGCCCAACACAATGCTAGTGAAATACGCAACAAGCTTAAACTGTTCCAATTTATTGAACAACTAGTATCAGTAACAAGATGTATCTAAATACAAACTAACAATCTACATCCAATAACAGCAAGTTCAAAAATAAAGAAAATAAAAGTACAGCTGTGTCAAAATTTGTATCAAGTTCAAAAATAGGAAATAAATAAAAGCACCACTTTGCAATCTGTTAAAAAAAGAAATCAATTTGGCAAGACAGGTCTATTAATCCCTGCATTAGTGGCTGCAATGAGTTTTGCATTGCACAATTTCTCAAACTGGGGTTGCAGGCCTGATACTGCCACTCTCAAGTCATGCTCAATGTTCAGCTGAGATCTGTACTTTGTTTTCAGTGAAGCAACAGCTGATAAGCCCATCTCACAGAGATATGATGTGGCATAATAATATAATATAATCCAATAATATAAGATATATTACACTGCATAATGAGCACTTTTACTTTTTGGTACTTTAAGTACAGTATATTTTACTTAAGGACAATGTTGAATGCAGGACTTGTAACTGACAAATACATGATCTGAGTAAGTCTTCCATCTCTGGAAATCACCAACAACAGTCGTCCATGAATAGCTGCAGCAGTGTTTAACACTTAAAACACACAGCTCAGTACAGCATTTACTCAGGGCTCTTCAGTTTTAAGGACAGGCAGTGACAACTTTTGTTGAGGAAGTAACCTCCTTAAATGTGCATATGACAATTATTCACCTCAATGATAAATTCATTCATTTTAATGAATTAATACACCCCTGGACTGTAATATTTCAGATGTGTTTTGATCAAGATTTCTGCTCGTGTTCAAAACTTTGTGCACATTCAAAATATATCTGTGTTCTCTGAGATTTGGAGGAGTCATGATATTTTGAGAAAAATAAAGTACCTAAAAAAAAAACTACAATAATCTACCTGCATCATAGTCTGCTGTGCATTACGTGATTGCTGTGCTGATACGGTAGATCTCAGACCTTCTGACAGACACAGAGCCCTGTTTGAGAACGTTTAGGGAAGTGTCTGTACGCTGCTCTATGCTTTTGCTATGCTTATGCTGTCAGTTACTGCCTTTTGCCTTTGCATGACTTGACCTTGTTTTTGGCACATGATACAAAGGAAGAGTACAGGAACTGCCAAACAAGGGTCAAAGGTCAATTTTGAGCTCAAGCTTTTTTGCACACAAACATTTCTTAATTATAGCAACTAGTTGTCAAATTTTGGGAGTTTTACCTATAATACTTTTGTCTGGACAAAACAGAAACTTTAAAGTCATTTTTCTCAGTTTCACACTAGCAAGTTAAGTTCTTTTGCCTTTGCAGGGCAGAAATGTAGTGTGCAAGATGCATATTGGAATGATAAAGTATGTAATGTGTAGGTGAATGGCCAAAGTGGGGATGAATCCACTCATCAGCAGTTCAGGAGAGTGATGGCAGAGGGAAAGAAGCTGTTCTTGTGTCTGGTTGTTTGTGTGCAGGGATCTGTAGCGCCCGCCAGAGGGGAGGAGGCAGGAGGATGGCAGCAGTGTAGAAGATGGCCAGTAACTCTTGTGGTAGGCCATGCTTCCGCAGTTGGAAGTACGTCCTCTGCAGAGCCTTTTTAAGGATGTTGGACTCCCTCTTCAGTTCATGATGGAGCCCAGAAACTTGAATGAGTCGACCTTTGACACTAGGCTGTTGGATATTGTGAGGGGGAGCACTGGGGGGTCCTCCACGTCTGCTGCAGTCATCGTGGGGAAGTTTTTCTGAGAGGCCGCTAGAGTAGCAAGAAGAAGCAACGTTACAAGTCAGTTCAGTTATAATGATATTTTAATTTATGCAATTATATAGTGTTATCTTAGGGCAGGGTAGGGCCACTTAATTACCATTTTGTTCCTCCTCTCCTGTTGACCGAGACTCCTGTTGAACTCCTGCAGCTCGATGACTGTTGAGCAGGGCGACAGCAACACGTCATCGACTGGAGCAGAGGGAGGTGACTGGGAGCTCCTTAAGAGCATGAGCAGCTCATCCATCTTTTCCTCAAATGTGTCCATCCGCTGTGCCATGCGGGTAATGCGAGGTCCTCATGGCTATGGAATAATTAATAGTTTTAGTTGTTATACTAATGTATAACAACAGTCACGTGATATGCACCAGGTTGAATTTCAGTAGTTACATGGTAGGAAATATGACTGGTTTCTTAAATGCATGTATAAATGTTAAAGTTAACGCTCTGTCCTGAAATGCTTTCTTGCTTGTGGAATGGATTCATCTGAAATAAAAGACCATACAATTTTTTGATTGTAATTTTTGAAGTGTAAATAATGTAGTCTGTACTTAAGGGCTTAAGGATGAACGATGGATGTATTTAGACAACCAAGGAGGTGTAACCATTATGTTATGCCTGCAGTTTTGTGAACAGAGCGTCTGTTAATACATCCATGGCTTTATCTCTCATCCACGTTACAGGCTTTACAGCATACAGCCCTCGGATGTATCGTAAGATGTGTTTAAACCTAAACCCACATCGACTCTTAGACATGTAAGATATTACGTTAACTAACTCCATTGTTTAGCCCCGGCAGTTTTGGGAAACGCTAATGATTTTAAATCCATGTAACGGGCTTTACAGCATCCATCCCTCAGATGTATCCTAAGATAATACCATGGATACAACACATGGTGAATTACAGCCTCCAATTTGGACGTGCATTCAGTGAGTCCGACTGAGTTAAGCTCGACTCGCTGTATAGCTAGCTAATGCTGGCAACCATGTCGGAGCTTTCTTTAAGTTGTTTACCAAAATCTCTCACCTTGTTGTCCAGGTTCCTTATGGTGGTTAAAACATCACCGAGGGAAGGTTCAGTCTCTGTGGCCAACTTTGATGTATCCTCCACAGTAGGGCTAGCAGCTTAGCTAGCTGTGGAAAGCTAACTTGTTTCCCGCGTTAGCATACGGGCTAGCAGTCTTGAGCGGAGGAAAGTCTTTACTGTTGACAGCCGACAATGTCCTTCTTGGTATCTTCGTCCTACCTTGCGTTATAACACCGTCGGTGAAGTGTAGTCAGCATAGGTTTTAGTCAATGGCAGTATTTCAGTTCAAATTTGGGACCGAGCGAACGGATCTTTTGTCTGTCCTGTTAGCCAGGTGTGTGTACCGGTGTTGTAAACGGAAGTCATGACAGGACTTGAATCGGTCACCGATTTTTATTTTTTGGTACCATGGTTGTTAGTTTTTTAAAGGTTATGGGATTGTAAAAAATAACGTTAGGGGAAGGTTCTCTAAAGGTTGCAACGTTCTGGGAACGTTCGGGGAATGTTCTCTTAAGGTTGCAACGTTCTGGGAACGTTCTGGGAACGTTCGGGGAACGTTTGGAGCACATTCGATGTAACCAAAAACGAACTTTCCCAGAACGTTCAACCAACTTTCCATAATAACCAAAACAAAACCTAACCAAACCTAACCTTCAGGGAACGTTCGCGCAACCAAAAACGAACGTTTGCAGAACATTCTGGGAACCAAAAATTGTTAGCTGGGGTAAATGTGGAAAAACTTGCGGTCAACAGAAAATGCAAAAACCCCAGCTCACCCCCTCTCTAGCCTCCGCCATGCAAGTGTCCAGGTGTATAAATAGACTAATTGTGAGACCAACCCCCATGACGTTGCGTAACGCAATAGGGTGAAAACTATATCCATAAACAAACATAATATACATAACTCCTATAACTGGGATGACACAGCTGTTTGAGTCAATTGACTTCAAAAAGTTCACCACTTTACTTCAAAACACCTTGTTCATGTATGTCTTCTTTAGTCTATGTCAGGGGTTCTTTATTGTTTATTAGTGTGCCATGTCAACATTGAGTTTAATTATGACATCACATCAAAATGTAATATCCAGGGAATCTGTAATTTTATTCCAAAGCAACATTTGATAACATTTATTTCTCATAATCAGGACCTTGTAATTATTATTATTGTATATTATTATTATGATTATGTAAACATGGTTTTAGTATGCAGCGTCCTGATTGGTGGAAAATGGGCTGACAAAAATATCACTGTCAAAGAGCCTGAGTTGTGGAAAAGCCCAGCTTTAATGATGAATGGACTGATAAGCAGGTCCTGTTTAACAATACACCCCAATGGGGCTATTTTTTTCCTTTACTCCTATCAAAATAAAACTTTATACAATGAAAGTATCCATGAAAAGTAAAAGTTTCTTTGAAAATTAATTTGAATATGCAAATGAGCTATACACTATCATCAAATATGCCCAAAATACACCCAAATAGGCTTAATTTTTTTCCTTTACTCCTACCACAATAAAACTTTACACAATGAAAGTCTACATGAAAAGTAAAACATTTTGTATTGGAAGTTTCTTTAAAAATGAATTTGAATATACTAATCGAATATGCCCAAAACACACCCTAATGGGCTTATTTTTTCCTTCACATCAAACCTCACAGAGTGAAACATTTTTGTTTTACAAGTTTCTTCTCTCTAAAGATGAATAAACCATCCAACCATGAAGACCATATTTCAGCTGGGGAGGCTACACTATGATAATGATTATTTATGGTCCTTAGTATACTGTGATCTATACAAGCAAACATTTGAATGATGTGATTATTGGCTGTCAGATGCATCACTGCATTAATATTCTGGACACAATCTAGATCACTGTTTCTCAAATGGGGGACGTGTACCCCTAGGGCCTAGGGGTACTTTGGAGGACTGCAGGGGGTATGTGAGATATAAATGTATATAATAGTTACTAGGCATTTTTTTTCCTACCAAAAATGTGACTTTTGTGTCGCCTTCTTTGGACCTAGTCTTGCCTTCCTTCTACTGTCCTACTTATTACAAGTTTCTGTCTTTTTCTTCTTATGTCACAGTTTTTTATATATTTTGACCTATTCTTGCCTTACTTCCTTGCTTCTTTCTACCATCTTTTTCCAAGTTTTTGTCTTTTTTTACAGTTTTTTGTCTCTTTTTTTCTCATTAGCATTTAAATGCTTTATTTCAGTTACAAGGCTGAAGCGGCAAGCAAGAAGCTGTTTCGAGCTCAATACACGTGATTTTGACATCGACACATCTTTATAAGAGTTTCTTGAAGGAAATTGCTTTAAAGCTGTTTTAGTGATGGAAAGAAGCTTTACACGCCGCAAGAAGCTGTTTGGAGCTCAATACACATCATTTTGACATCAAAACATCTTTACAAGAGATTCTTGAAGGAAATGACTGTAATGCGATTTTAGTGATGGAAACAAGCTTTACATAGAAAGAAGCTGTTTAGAGACCCCTAAACATGATTCTGAAACATAAATATCTGTATAGGAGTTTCTTGAAGGATATTAATTGTAAAGCTATTTGAGCAATGGAAACAAGCTTTACAAGCAGCAAGAAGCTGTTTGGAGCACTTATAAATTGATTCTGACCTAGAAACTTCTTTAATAAAAGATTCTTGAAGGATAGGAGTAGTATAGGAGATTCTTGAAGGAAATGACTGTAATGCGATTTTAGTGATGGAAACAAGTTTTACATACTGCAAGAAGCTGTTTTGAGAGAGATCCTTTAACATGATTCTGAAACAGAAATATCTGTATAGGAGTTTCTTGAAGGAAATTACAGCTATTGTAGCAATGGAAACAAGCTTTACAAGCAGCAAGAAGCAGTTTGGAGCACTTATACATTGATTCTGACCAAGAAACTTCTTTAATAAAAGATTCTTGAAGGATAGGAGTAGTATAGGAGTTTCTTGAAGGAAATGACTGTAAAGCTATTTTAGCGATGGAAACAAGCTGTACACGCCGCAAGAAGCTGTTTAAACATGATTCTGTAACAGAAATATCTGTATAGGAGTTTCTTGAAGGAAATGACTGTAAAGCTATTTTAGTGATGGAAACAAGTTCTACACGCCGCAAGAAGCTGTTTAGAGACACTTGAACATGATTCTAACATAAAAACATCTTTATAGGAATTTCTTGAAGGAAACGACTGTAAAGCTATTTTAGTGATGGAAACGAGCTTTACCGCGGCTGTTTAGAGACACTTAAACATGATTCTGAAACAGAAACATCTTTATAGGAGTTTCTTGAAGGAAATTAATTGTAAAGCTATTTTAGCGATGGAAACAAGCTTTACACGCCACAAGAAGCCGTTTGGACCACCTTACACATGATTCTGACATAGAAACTTCCTTTATAAGAGATTCTTGAAGTAAATGACTGTAAAGCTATTTTTAGTGATGGAAACAAGTTTTACATACTGCAAGAAGCTGTTTTGAGAGAGATCCTTTAACATGATTCTGAAACAGAAATATCTGTATAGGAGTTTCTTGAAGGAAATTACAGCTATTGTAGCAATGGAAACAAGCTTTACAAGCAGCAAGAAGCAGTTTGGAGCACTTATACATTGATTCTGACCAAGAAACTTCTTTTATAAAAGATTCTTGAAGGAAATGACTGTAAAGCTATTTTGGTGATGGAAACAAGTTTTACACGCCGCAAGAAGCTGTTTAGAGACACTTGAACATGATTCTAACATAAAAACATCTTTATAGGAATTTCTTGAAGGAAACGACTGTAAAGCTATTTTGGTGATTGAAACGAGCGTTACACGCCGCAAGAAGCTGTTTAGAGACACTTAAACATGATTCTGAAACAGAAACATCTTTATAGGAGTTTCTTGAAGGAAATTAATTGTAGAGCTATTTTAGCAATGGAAACAAGCTTTACACGCAGCAAGAAGAGCGCCTTGAACATGATTCTGCCATAAAGACATCTTGATAAGCACTTCTTGTAGGAAATGACTGACAAGCTATTTCAGATATGGAAACAAGCTTTACACGCCACAAGAAGCCGTTTGTAGCACCTTACACATGATTGTGACATAGAGACTTCCTTTATAAGAGATTCTTGAAGGAAACGACTGTATAGCTATTTTAGCAATGGAAACAAGCTTTAAATGCAGCTCACCCCCTCTCTAGCCTCCGCCATGCAAGTGTCCAGGTGTATAAATAGACTAATCGTGAGACCAACCCCATGACGTTGGTGCGAACGCAATAGGGTGAAAACTATATCCATAAACAAACATAATATATGGCTCCTATAACTGGGATGACACCCAGCTGTTTGAGTCAATTGACTTCAAAAAGTTCACCACTTTACTTCAAAACACCTTGTTCATGTATGTCTTCTTTGAGTCTATGTCAGGGGGTTCTTTATTGTTTATTAGTGTGCCATGTCAACATTGAGTTTAATTATGACATCACATCAAAATGTAATATCCAGGGAATCTGTACTTGTTCCAAAGCAACATTTGATAACATTTATTTCTCATAATCAGGACCTTTTAATGATTATTTTGTATATTATTATTATGATTATGTAAACATGGTTTTAGTATGCAGCGTCCTGATTGGTGGGAAAATGGGCTGACAAAAATATCACTGTCAAAGAGCCTGAGTTGTGGAAAAGCCCAGCTTTAATGATGAATGGACTGATAAGCAGGTCCTGTTTAACAATACACCCCAATGGGGCTATTTTTTTCCTTTACTCCTATCAAAATAAAACTTTATACAATGAAAGTATCCATGAAAAGTAAAAGTTTCTTTTGAAAATTAATTTGAATATGCAAATGAGCTATACACTATCATCAAATATGCCCAAAATACACCCAAATAGGGCTTAATTTTTTTTCCTTTACTCCTACCACAATAAAACTTACACAATGAAAGTCTACATGAAAAGTAAAACATTTTGTATTGGAAGTTTCTTTAAAAATGAATTTGAATATACTAATCGAATATGCCCAAAACACACCCTAATGGGCTTATTTTTTCCTTCACATCAAACCTCACAGAGTGAAACATTTTTGTTTTACAAGTTTCTTCTCTCTAAAGATGAATAAACCATCCAACCATGAAGACCATATTTCAGCTGGGGAGGCTACACTATGATAATGATTATTTATGGTCCTTAGTATACTGTGATCTATACAAGCAAACATTTGAATGATGTGATTATTGGCTGTCAGATGCATCACTGCATTAATATTCTGGACACAATCTAGATCACTGTTTCTCAAATGGGGGGACGTGTACCCCTAGGGCCTAGGGGTACTTTGGAGGACTGCAGGGGGTATGTGAGATATAAATGTATATAATAGTTACTAGGCATTTTTTTTCCTACCAAAAATGTGACTTTTGTGTCGCCTTCTTTGGACCTAGTCTTGCCTTCCTTCTACTGTCCTACTTATTACAAGTTTCTGTCTTTTTCTTCTTATGTCACAGTTTTTTATATATTTTGACCTATTCTTGCCTTACTTCCTTGCTTCTTTCTACCATCTTTTTCCAAGTTTTTGTCTTTTTTACAGTTTTTGTCTCTTTTTTCTCATTAGCATTTAAATGCTTTATTTCAGTTACAAGGCTGAAGCGGCAAGCAAGAAGCTGTTTCGAGCTCAATACACGTGATTTTGACATCGACACATCTTTATAAGAGTTTCTTGAAGGAAATTGCTTTAAAGCTGTTTTAGTGATGGAAAGAAGCTTTACACGCCGCAAGAAGCTGTTTGGAGCTCAATACACATCATTTTGACATCAAAACATCTTTACAAGAGATTCTTGAAGGAAATGACTGTAATGCGATTTTAGTGATGGAAACAAGCTTTACATAGAAAGAAGCTGTTTAGAGACCCTTAAACATGATTCTGAAACATAAATATCTGTATAGGAGTTTCTTGAAGGATATTAATTGTAAATCTATTTTATCAATGGAAACAAGCTTTACAAGCAGAAAGAAGCTGTTTGGAGCACTTATAAATTGATTCTGACCTAGAAACTTCTTTTATAAAAGATTCTTGAAGGATAGGAGTAGTATAAAAGATTTCTTGAAGGAAATGACTGTAAATGCTATTTTAGCGATGGAAACAAGCTTTTACACGCTGCAAGAAGCTGTTTTTAGAGAGATCCTTTAACATGATTCTGAAACAGAAATATCTGTATAGGAGTTTCTTGAAGGAAATTACAGCTATTGTAGCAATGGAAACAAGCTTTACAAGCAGCAAGAAGCAGTTTGGAGCACTTATACATGATTCTGACCAAGAAACTTCTTTATAAAAAGATTCTTGAAGGAAATGACTGTAAAGCTATTTTAGTGATGGAAACAAGTTCTCACGCTGCAAAAAGCTGTTTAGAGACACTTGAACATGATTCTAACATAAAAAACATCTTTATAGGAATTTCTTGAAGGAAACGACTGTAAAGCTATTTTGGTGATTGAAACGAGCTTTACACGCCGCAAGAAGCTGTTTAGAGACACTTAAACATGATTCTGAAACAGAAACATCTTTATAGGAGTTTCTTGAAGGAAATTAATTGTAGAGCTATTTTAGCAATGGAAACAAGCTTTACACGCAGCAAGAAGAGCGCCTTGAACATGATTCTGCCATAAAGACATCTTGATAAGCACTTCTTGTAGGAAATGACTGACAAGCTATTTCAGATATGGAAACAAGCTTTACACGCCTCAAGAAGCCGTTCGTAGCACCTTATACATGATTGTGACATAGAGACTTCCTTTATAAGAGATTCTTGAAGGAAACGACTGTAAAGCTATTTTAGCAATGGAAACCAGCTTTACATGCAGCAAAAAGCTGTTTGGAGCACTTACACATTGATTCTGACCTAGAAAATTCTTTTATAAGAGATTCTTGAAGTAAATGACTGTAAAGCTATTTTTAGTGATGGAAACAAGTTGTACACGCCGCAAGAAACTGTTTAAACATGATTCTGTAACAGAAATATCTGTATAGGAGTTTCTTGAAGGAAATGACTGTAAAGCTATTATAGTGATGGAAACAAGTTTTACACGCCACAAAAAGCTGTTTAGAGACACTTGAACATGATTCTAACATAAAAACATCTTTATAGGAATTTCTTGAAGGAAACGACTGTAAAGCTATTTTAGTGATGGAAACGAGCTTTACCGCGGCTGTTTAGACACTTGATTCTGAAACAGAAACATCTTTATAGGAGTTTCTTGAAGGAAATTAATTGTAAAGCTATTTTAGCGATGGAAACAAGCTTTACACGCCACAAGAAGCCGTTTGGACCACCTTACACATGATTCTGACATAGAAACTTCCTTTATAAGAGATTCTTGAAGTAAATGACTGTAAAGCTATTTTTAGTGATGGAAACAAGCTTTACATACCGCAAGAAGCTGTTTTGAGAGAGATCCTTAAACATGATTCTGAAACAGAAATATCTGTATAGGAGTTTCTTGAAGGAAATTACAGCTATTGTAGCAATGGAAACAAGCTTTACAAGCAGCAAGAAGCAGTTTGGAGCACTTATACATTGCTTCTGACCAAGAAACTTCTTTTATAAAAGATTCTTGAAGTAAATGACTGTAAAGCTATTTTAGCGATGGAAACAAGCTGTACACGCCGCAAGAAGCTGTTTAAACATGATTCTGTAACAGAAACATCTTTATAGGAGTTTCTTGAAGGAAACGACTGTAAAGCTATTTTAGTGATGAAAACGATTTTTACACGCCGCAAGAAGCTGTTTAGAGACACTTAAACATGATTCTAACATAAAAACATCTTGATAAGAGTTTCTTGAAGGAAATTACTGTAAAGCTATTTTAGTGATGGAAACAAGCAAGAAGCTGTTTAGAGCACCTTAAACATGATTCTGAAACAGAAACATCTTTATAGGAGTTTCTTGAAGGAAATTAATTGTAAAGCTATTTTAGCGATGGAAACAAGCTTTACACGCCACAAGAAGCCGTTTAGAGAGAGATCCTTAAACATGATTCTGAAACAGAAATATCTGTATAGGAGTTTCTTGAAGGAAATTACAGCTATTGTAGCAATGGAAACAAGCTTTACAAGCAGCAAGAAGCAGTTTGGAGCACTTATACATTGATTCTGACCTAGAAACTTCTTTTATAAAAGATGCTTGAAGAATAGGAGTAGTATAAAAGTTTCTTGAAGGAAATGACTGTAAAGCTATTTTAGCGATGGAAACAAGCTGTACACGCCGCAAGAAGCTGTTTAAACATGATTCTGTAACAGAAATATCTGTAGAGGAGTTTCTTGAAGGAAATGACTGTAAAGCTATTTTAGTGATGGAAACAAGTTCTAGAGACACTTAAACATGATTCTGAAACAGAAACATCTTTATTGGAGTTTCTTGAAGGAAATTAATTGTAAAGCTATTTTAGCAATGGAAACAAGCTTTACACGCAGCAAGAAGAGCGCCTTGAACATGATTCTGCCATAAAGACATCTTGATAAGCACTTCTGGTAGGAAATGACTGACAAGCTATTTCAGATATGGAAACAAGCTTTACACGCCTCAAGAAGCCGTTTGTAGCACCTTATACATGATTGTGACATAGAGACTTCCTTTATAAGAGATTCTTGAAGGAAACGACTGTAAAGCTATTTTAGCAATGGAAACCAGCTTTACATGCAGCATAAAGCTGTTTGGAGCACTTACACATTGATTCTGACCTAGAAAATTCTTTTATAAGAGATTCTTGAAGTAAATGACTGTAAAGCTATTTTTAGTGATGGAAACAAGTTGTACACGGCGCAAGAAGCTGTTTAAACATGATTCTGTAACAGAAATATCTGTATAGGAGTTTATTGAAGGAAATGACTGTAAAGCTATTATAGTGATGGAAACAAGTTTTACACGCCGCAAGAAGCTGTTTAGAGACACTTGAACATGATTCTAACATAAAAACATCTTTATAGGAATTTCTTGAAGGAAACGACTGTAAAGCTATTTTAGTGATGGAAACGAGCTTTACACGCCGCAAGAAGCTGTTTAGAGACACTTAAACATGATTCTGAAACAGAAACATCTTTATAGGAGTTTCTTGAAGGAAATTAATTGTAAAGCTATTTTAGCAATGGAAACAAGCTTTACACGCAGCAAGAAGAGCGCCTTGAACATGATTCTGCCATAAAGACATCTTGATAAGCACTTCTGGTAGGAAATGACTGACAAGCTATTTCAGATATGGAAACAAGCTTTACACGCCACAAGAAGCCGTTTGTAGCACCTTACACATGATTGTGACATAGAGACTTCCTTTATAAGAAATTCTTGAAGGAAACGACTGTAAAGCTATTTTAGCAATGGAAACAAGCTTTACATGCAGCAAGAAGCTGTTTGGAGCACTTACACATTGATTCTGACCTAGAAAATTCTTTTATAAGAGATTCTTGAAGTAAATGACTGTAAAGCTATTTTAGTGATGGAAACGAGCTTTACCGCGGCTGTTTAGAGACACTTAAACATGATTCTGAAACAGAAACATCTTTATAGGAGTTTCTTGAAGGAAATTAATTGTAAAGCTATTTTAGCGATGGAAACAAGCTTTACACGCCACAAGAAGCCGTTTAGAGAGAGATCCTTAAACATGATTCTGAAACAGAAATATCTGTATAGGAGTTTCTTGAAGGAAATTACAGCTATTGTAGCAATGGAAACAAGCTTTACAAGCAGCAAGAAGCAGTTTGGAGCACTTATACATTGATTCTGACCAAGAAACTTCTTTTATAAAAGATTCTTGAAGGAAATGACTGTAAAGCTATTTTGGTGATGGAAACAAGTTTTACACGCCGCAAGAAGCTGTTTAGAGACACTTGAACATGATTCTAACATAAAAACATCTTTATAGGAATTTCTTGAAGGAAACGACTGTAAAGCTATTTTAGTGATGGAAACGAGCTTTACACGCGACTGTTTAGAGACACTTAAACATGATTCTGAAACAGAAACATCTTTATAGGAGTTTCTTGAAGGAAATTAATTGTAAAGCTATTTTAGCAATGGAAACAAGCTTTACACGCAGCAAGAAGCCGTTTGGAGCACTTATACATTGATTCTGACCTAGAAACTTCTTTTATAAAAGATTCTTGAAGTAAATGACTGTAAAGCTATTTTAGTGATTGAAACAAGTTTTAGACAGCTTCTTGCTGTCTTAAACAGAGTTAAAAGAGTTTCTTAAACATGATTCTGAAACAGAAATATCTGTATAGGAGTTTCTTGAAGGAAATGACTGTAAAGCTATTTTAGTGATGGAAACAAGTTTTAGACAGCTTCTTGCTGTCTTAAACAGAGTTAAAAGAGTTTCTTAAACATGATTCTGAAACAGAAATATCTGTATAGGAGTTTCTTGAAGGAAATGACTGTAAAGCTATTTTAGTGATGGAAACAAGTTTTAGACAGCTTCTTGCTGTCTTAAACAGAGTTAAAAAAGTTTCTTAAACATGATTCTGAAACAGAAATATCTGTATAGGAGTTTCTTGAAGGAAATGATTGTAAAGCTATTTTAGTGATGGAAACAAGCTTTACACGCAGCAAGAAGCCGTTTGGAGCATCTTACACATGATTCTGACATAGAAACTTCCTTTATAAGAGATTCTTGAAGGAAATTACTGTAATGCTATTTTAGTGATGGAAAACAAGCTTTACATGCCGCAAGAAGCTGTTAGAGACCCTTAAACATGATTCTGAAACAGAAATATCTGTATAGGAGTTTCTTGAAGGAAATTACTTATAAAGCTATTTTAGCAATGGAAACAAGCTTGAACATGATTCTGACATAAAAACATCTTGATAAGCACTTCTGGTAGGAAACGACTGTAAAGCTATTTTAGCAATGGAATCAAGCTTTACACGCAGCAAGAAGCTGTTTAGAGACCCTTGAACATGATTCTTAAACAGAAACATCTTTATAAGAGTTTCTTTCTTACACATGATTCTGACATAGAAACTTCCTTTATAAGTGAAAAGGAGGTGTAGAGGGCTGTGGGTGGCTGGCGTTAGACCAGTGGAGGTGTCAGTAAGAACAGTTCTTGTCCAATCACTTTCAATTCCACAATTCTTTTATTCCAAGCATTATCAAGAAGACATGTTACAGGTTTGTATGGTTACGTGTTTGGGTGTGTGGTTTCTGAGGGGGAAGACATGTTTACAAGAGTTTTCTTGAAGGAAATTGATGTAAAGCTGTTTTAATGATGGAAACACGCTTTACATGCCGCAAGAAGCTGTTTGGAGCTCAATACATAGGACTTTGACATCGAAACATTTTTATAAGAGTTTCTTGAAGGAAACAACGGCAAAGCTGTGTTAGTGATGGAAAGAACCTTTACACGCCACAAGAAGCTGTTTAGAGCTCAATACACATGATTCTGACATCGACACATCTTTATAAGAGTTTCTTGAAGGAACTTGCTTTAAAGCTGTTTTACTGATGGAAACAAGCTTTACACGCCGCAAGAAACTGTTTGGAGCTCAATACACATGATTTTGAAATAGAAACATCTGTATAAGAGTTTCTTGAAGGAAACAACGGCAAAGCTGTGTTAGTGATGGAAACAAGCTATACATGCATTATATATGCATTAATAAATTACCAAACCGTTGAGTTGAATAAATTGTCTAATAAACATTTATTCACAATGCATGTTAACTTATTGTAAAGTAGAGAACATATGCACCTTAACTAACACCTTAACTAATGTGTAACAATACTGAATTACCATTACTAAACCATCACTAAACAGTTGTTAACTTCTTGCAGTGTGTAAAGCTTGTTTCAATCACTAAAACAGCTTTTCAGTCAATTCCTCCATTTGTGTTGTCTTCGGGTCAAATTTGACCCGTTTTCAAAGTTTCTTTATCAGAAATATGGGTTTATTTCAACCAAATTAACCAAAAATAGCATGGGTGGTTCCCAATTAAGTTCTTTGAAAGTAAAATTAATGATCATTGCTTTCATAGAATTTTGGGTGTTTTATTTAATTTGAATGCATTTGTGTTCTTCACGGGTCAATTTTGACCCGGTGGTGCAATGGGGCTCTTTTGCGCTCAACAGCAGATGAACACACACATGAATGCACATGCGGAGACACACAAACACCCTCCCACCCCCCACAAACGCACACATTCATACAAACAGCTGCTGAGAATTACCTCATGTAATTGATCACATTATTGTGCTTTCCAGCACATGGAAATGCACTTAAACACACACAGACACATGGACAACAAACATGTGTGTGCGCGCACATGCATTCACACACACACACACACAAACAAACACAAACACAACAGACTGAAATTGGGAAATGGATCATTATGATTTTCAGGAGATGAACACACACACAGGCGCTCAGACACACAGACACAGTAGCTGAGACCTGCAAAAGATTACACTATTGTGCGTTTCACCACATGAACACACACACACACACATACACACACACACACACAAATACAAACATACAGACACAACTTCAAACTACAGTTTTGTAAACTTGTAAACCTTTGATGTGTTTTTTCCTAAAAGGGGCCAAGTAAACTTTCCGTAAATTATTTTTTTCCTTATTTGGTAGATCTCCTTTGTTTGTGAATCCAATTGCATCCATTAATTTTAACCTGGGAATATAATAATTGTCACATACCAGCCATTAATCCAAACACAACTTTCTCAATATCTCTGATATCACTGATATCACTGATTTTACTCAGAAGGTAGGTATAATTTTATGTAAATGAGGTCTGTTGACCATAAATAGAACAGAATAAGTGTAAAACTAGTTGAGATGAATTGGAATGAAGTTGAATAAAAGTGCTAACACAGATTTGAGTGATTAATTATAATTGCCTATGATTTATAAACACGCAAAGCAGATCAGGTCACTTTTTTCCCAGGAAGACACCAGGTGTGATTATTGGCTGCCATTCAAAATAATAAAATGGTTTCAAAACCATATCCTGACTCATCACTACCATATACCAGTCAGTGATTATCCACAAACATAGGTTCATCTGATCTTAACTATAATGAAAATAATTCATAATTTATGCTTATTTTACCCCTAAAATTAGGTATTATTTCATGTAAATGAAGTTTATTCACCATAAATTGTGTAAAACTAGTGGTAATGAGTTGGAATGAAGTTGTTAAGAAGGTGTAAAACAGAATTGGTTGATCATTTATAATTTATGCTTTATTAATAGTCAAAACAGACCGGGTCAATTTTGACCCGGGAGGACAAAAAGTGTGATTATTGGCTGCCATTAAAAACATTGAAATAGTTTCAAAATGGTATTTTCACTAACTTTTGACTTATACCAGTCTGTGATAACCCATCAACATATGTTCCCGTTGATATCAACTGTTAGTCAAAATAATTCATAATTTCAGCTTTTTTTAACTCAGAAATTAGGCATAATTTGATATAAATGCGTTTTTTTGACCATATATAAAAGAAATAAGTGTAAAATTAGTGGTAATATGTTGGAACGAAGTTGTTAAGAAGATGTAACACAGAATTGGGTGATAATTTATACTTCATGCTTTATAAACTGGCAAAACAGACCGGGTCAATTTTGACCCGGGAGGACAACTAGTGCATGGTCGACGGGAGCATAGAAAGCCGAAAGGCCGGGGAGGCTACACTGTGATAATGATTATTTATGGTCCATAGTATACTGTGATCTATACAAACAAACATTTGAATGCTGTGATTGCTGGCTATCAGATGCATCAATGCATTAATATTCTGGACACTATCTAGATAATGGATAATCATGATCGTCAAGGTAGCTCACCACTCACTAGGTAGAGTGTGTACCATTAAGGCTGCCCTATCATGTTTTGTTGTCATTTGTACAATAGTGTAAAGACACATTTGATGATCTAGTGAACGATCAATTCTTGCATCCGTAGCTTTTGCATGCATTTTAAATAAATTGATATATCCCACTTGGTTTGTTAGGTTTCAAGAGAGAAGACATGACAGTGAAGATGACGAGTGTGGGACAATTTCCAGTGTAATCTCCATACAGGACATAAATTGTTATAGCTCTGAGTCTCAGTGGAAAGAAAGATGAGAACTGAATCAGAATCAAATGAAAACGTTGTTTACATTTTGAATATGTGTTCATAACAGAAGGTTGTCATGAAGATTTGATTTCACATTGACAAGTTTCACTAATGTTTAAAAGCTGTTGAATGTTAAGTCAGAGAGTATTGTTTAGTAATGCTTATTCAGCACTCATGCATTTATCAAGTGTAAGTTAAGGTGCATATGTTCTTAATTTTACAATGTCTATCAAAGAGCTTCATAACTGTTTAGTTATGGTTTAGTAAGCCTTGTTACACAATAATTGTTAGTTAAGTGCATATGTTCTCTACTTTACAATAAGTCTACCAAAGAGCATTAACAACTGTTTAGTTAGTTTAGTAAGGCTTATTCAGTATTGTTACACATTAATTAAGTGACCATTTAAGGTTAAGTACGGCATGCACAATAATTCATATAGGTTGGGCTTTAAGTTAATGTCTACATTAGGACAAAGGAAAAAGCAAACCTCTGCATGGAGACTATGGATACCCTTATGGATATTCCAACATTTCTTTATGTTCTTAAGTTGGTACAGGCCTCCAGAGCACTTCTTTTTCTTCTTTTCATCACTTTAACAGCGTTTCTTACCAGAAGCTCTGAAAAATCATATCACTCATATCAAATCATGATGTAAACCTGTGTTTCTTTCACTTACACAGCATTACAGTAGTTTTTCAACAGAAGCTCTTACAAACATGTTAATATGAAGGGGTTGTTTTTCAGATTTCACAGAGCTTCTTCTGAATCAGAATCAGAATCAGAAAGGGTTTTATTGCCAAGTACGTTTTTTGACACATACAAGGAATTTGTTTTGGTGTTGTTTTTGGTGAATTTGTTCTGATGTGTTAACCCTGTTTCTGTCAATTAAACAGCATTACAGTGGTTTCTTAGCAGAAGTTCCTCGAAACATTTCTTTATGCTCTTACCTTGCGTTTAGGCTGTTTCCATCACTTATAAAGAGCTTGCAGCGGTTTCTTAGCAGAAGTTCCTTTACACGTCTCTATGCAGGAAAGATAGGTTTGGGCCTCCACAGAGCTTCTCATGATGTGTTAACCCTGATTCTGTCAAACATCTTTACAGTAGTTTCTTAGCAGAAGTGCCTTTACAAATGTCTTCATGCAGGAAAGATAGGTTTTGGCCTCCACAGAGCTTCTGATGACGTGTTAACCCTGTTTCTGTCACTTAAACATCTTTACAGGTTTTTTAACAGAAGTTCCTCTAAACATTTCTTTATGCCCTTAACTTGCGTTCAGGCTGTTTCTTCACTTAAACAGTATTACGGTGGTTTCTTAGCAGACGTTCCTATAAACACTTATTTTTGCATTCAGGCCTCCAGAGGACAATATTTTTTAAGCACTTCTCAAAGTAAAAAAGGTTTGCATGCATCCTAGGGTCCATTGTATTACCAAAACAAATCTGGGAAAATAAAGCGCCTGTCACAATAATAAAGTTACACTGTAAAAGCAAATAAAACACTTCACACGAAATACCATTTTCTTCCTCGCTTGGACTGATGTGACGTGCAAAACAAAAAGTGAGTCCCTCAATGACACATCACAATGGTAGTTTTAAAAATACATTACCATCATGATTTTATTATCAAAATGCATTACATCTCTTGCTTCTTAACCCTTTTTGAGGGGAACAATGGAAATGGTTCTATGATCTATGCAAAAATAAAACAAAACCAACAGTATGATCTTTACAAAACAAAAAGAGAATGCAGTGTCTGGTTTTTGGAGGAACAGACCCAATGGTTAACTTCCTACCATCTGAAAACATTAATCATGCGATAAATTTAGTGTACTACATTTTCTCCATATAAGTGTATATCACATTTCTTTCCATACAAGTACACATCATATCAATCATACTTAGGATGTCCTAGGTTTTCTTTTAGGCTTTACTTCTTACATTTTAAGGTGCTGGTTAATTTTGGGTCACAACTTTATGTTTTCAGTCTGTCAAACATTCATGTAACATGAGTACCTTTATGGGTATTAATGGACTGGGGGGGGAAGGGGAAATGGTGGGTGGGGTCCAGTCTCATGACCGGGCCCTCGGTCCTTGAAGTCTTCCACACAAACAGCCGGTCCAGAATAAAAGTCTCAGAGGGAGAAGGAGACTCCTGCTAGCGCCCAGTTGTCAGCTAAACGTAGGTTTGATGTCTCCAGGAGAACATCTCTTTCAAGTCAGTTTTTGAGGAAAAATAAAAATACAGCATTTTGGGGAAAGAGAAGCAGCTCTCACAGGAGAATATAGCAGCTTTTTTTAATCTAAGTTTTATAAACAATCCAAACACTCCTTCAAGATCCCTTTCCTGGTTTTATTGGTGTCATACGGAATGCAAGGATTGGTAAAAAAAAACAAAAAAAAACAGACATATATATTTAAAGAAATTCTGAAGGAAAAAAACATTCAAATCCCAACATTTTTACTCAGAATTAAAGTTGGATTATTCTCTTATTTTGTTCCTGCATCCCATCACTATAATATATGATTAATATGAATTTGGAGAAAAATAAAACTTATTTATACGACAAGATGAATGCAGCCATATGTGGGGAACATAACTGGATTTCAAATTTATTGGAGAAACAAGAATGCAGCACCATGAATCATAAGACTTGTATGTCTCAAGTACAATATCAGAGGTTTACAGCGAAGTAGTCCTAATGTGAAATCAAAACAGTTCAGTGGGGATGAGAGAACAGAAAAGAACCAAAACAAAACAGAACATTGGAACCAACTGAGAACCTCAAGAAAAAAGGGCTGTTGTCATGTTTAGTGAGAGAACACGGAAGCTGGCAATCACATGGAATGATCCTATCCAGGGAGAACCCCTCCTCCCCACCTTTCTAATTCATCTTTAGAACGGATGATTAACATGGCGTCTTTGCTTGCATCATTTCCTAATCAAACACTTATTTACTGCAGCACAGACTCGGCCCCTTGCCAAATCAAAAAAGTAACATTGACAAAAATAAAATAAAAAAATAAAACAATTCTTGCTTTCAGTTACATATGCATTTATCCAACCTGGGTACCATGGCGAGAGGTACGGCTTTTAATAACTTTGTACAGACATTTGTGTGGAAAGTTTTACTTTCCGACATTATAGAGCCTGTTTGCACAGTCCGGCACATGAGGAAAAACGGGAAAATTTCAAGTTACATGTGATTTCTTGTTTTTTTTAGAATGTGTCATCCCAAACGCTTTTTCCACTGATTCTGTAATGATGTCCAAAGACAAAGACTAGCTTTGTGCAGAATGTGGTCATTTGATTTTTTTTTTTCTGAAAAGAGAGAGACAGAAAAAAAATAAAAAAAAATAAAAAAGAAACTGAGAAATTCTTAAAGAAGTCCTTGCTCCTCTTAGGTCTGTACATTCCCCTCCCCAAACTCCTTGCTCCCCATTTCAACGCAGTTTTAAGGGGGTACCCAGCTTCATACACACCACTTATACACACCACTTATACACACACACACACACACACACACACACACACACACACACACACACACACACACACACACACACACACACACACACACACACACACACACACACACACACACACACACACACACACACACACACACACAAATGTCCTAAAAGCTTCCTGACTGTGTCCTTACTCCAGGTCCCTGAAGGGGGGAGTGCTGGAACTGACTGAGGCTTGTCCCTCGCTGTGGGTAGTGTGTCGGTCCAGTGGCCGACAGCAACCTGGAGCCAGCCTGCAGCGCCGCCTGGCCCGGGCTGCCGGACTTCAGACTGCGAGACACCTGCTGTTGACACTCTCTGGAGGCATGGGCGCCCGAGTCTATCTTAGTCTGCCCATGGGCCCTGTGTCCCGGGGTGGGAGTCCCTACCAGGCTGCTGCTGTTCAAAAGGCTCGCTTTTAAGGGGCTGCTGTAGCCATGACCTCCATCCAAGCTACTGCTGCCACTTTGCTGGTTTAGAGAGCACGCTGGCGGCCTGGAGTCTGAGGAGGAGGTGGGGGTGCCACTGGGGTAGGAGGATGGAGGGTGGTCCTGCAACACTTCAGGGTGAGAGGTGGAGAGGCGTGGGTAAAAGCTCTGGCCTGATGAGGGACTGTAGGAACCCCGGAATGGAGAGTTGGAGGTTTGCTGGAGGAACGACGGGCTGTCTGTCTGCCGGTGGCTTTCTGATGACTGAACACACACAAAACACACCCACTCAATATTTAGTGTGGCATATTTCTAACGCTGTATTTATTGTTATGTGGAAAACAAGGTATTGGTCTGAAACATTCCCATGGTTACAAAATGCAAGTATTAACACTATTACAGGTACGAATTAACAATTAGTTTAATTTACAAAGTGAATAAATATTTATCTTCTTGTGTTTGTGGGACTAGAATCAATGAATATTAAAAATAGTGCTAAATTCTAAACCTTTTATTACATACTTTTGTGTTATTTAGTTATATATACACAACGTTAAAAAAATGCAGGATTCCAACTCAATTATTAGCATGTTATAAAATGTTATAGGTCAGAAAATGCTAATTAATTCTATAGGATTTAAATGCAGCATTGGATTGGCATGGGCTAACACATTAATCTTAAATGAAAATGCTGCCAAAATGCATAGAAAACCAACTTAACCCGTGTTTATTTCAGTACTTGAAAAAAAATAAAAGTATCACTTTTGGCTTAATTTGGATTCCCTTCTGTGGCCCTACATGTGGAAAGCAAAAAAAGCTGCATATATTAAAATCTTAAGTCAAAATGCTAGCAGACATTGTTACAACAGGCACAAAATATGCTTAGAATTTGTATCATTCACTGGCCACTGGCTACCTGGAGTGAGTACACAGAGGGACTGTATCCGTGTGGACTCTTCATGGGAGAAGCCATGGAAGCTGCCTGCATCTCATATCGATCTGCATCTGAAAACAGAGAGAGGGTTCAAATCCAGCCCTAGAAAATCAGGGAAGTTAAAGCACGAAGATAGAAGAAAAATATGTTTACTTACAGTATATCTATAGTTATTAATAAAAATTATAATTTTTTTGTTTTTTTTGTGGCTTTGTCAACCAGGTTTTTCTGCAGGGATTCCTTAAGTTTCTAATGTCGTCATACCAGAATCCTTCTCTGTAGAGCCATCACTCCTCTTGTGAATCCGCTCCATCTTGATGCTTCTTAGCACTCGCTCCAGGACCCCCCCTTCCCTTAAACGTTCAACAGTAGTGGGGACCATCCTTAGAAAAACACAAATTTAAATGTTATTTGCAAACTCTGATCAGGACCAAATCCTGAACATAATATCAGACAGCTTTAAAAGACTTCCAGGTGATGTGACGGTAGTAAAATATGTCTTAAAGGGGTACTTTGCCAATTTCAATCCAGCTCTGTGTCATCTTTGTGTGGGCAGTGTGTGCAGATTAATAGTGTGTGGCTATTAGGATCTCAGAGGACGACGCCAGAGCAGATTTTGGCAGACATCAGCTGCTTGGAGCTCCGTGCACTGCAGCCACATATTGCCCAGACTACCATGGTAGTGTGGGCAATTAAAGCACCAGCTTTAATTGCCCACATCCAGCTCTGTGTCATGACACAGAGCTGGATTTAAATCAGCTAAACTGGACTTCTCACCACTGGTTGTTGCTGTCCTGGCGTCTGGACTGCACTGAAGAGCCCTGCTGGTCTGGAGGACTGACCTCCTCTATTTGTGGGATGGAGAAAGTGTGTGCTGAGGAAGAGAAGGAGCTGTGTTGGGAGGCCGGGGGCTGCATCTGCTGATGGCAATGGGTATGATGGGAATCCTGGCTGTAGTGGGAGCCAGGCCTGGTGGGGGTACCACCCAGAGACGAGCTGCTGCCGGCTGGGTCTGAGTCGCGGCCGCTGCCCTGTTTCCTCTTGCGGTACTCCAGCAAAGACACCTGAGGCAGCAGAGGGAGGAGAGGTGCTATTAAATACCTGTTGTTCAAGGACTGACACACAGTCTGATGTAAATGTTTAACATACAACTTCATGTAATTTACACTGATACTGCGCCGCTGACTGAATTGCATCATTCACCAAAACTGCACTAAGTGATGGGCAGACTGCATGCACCACACCAGAGAGGACTCACCTGGAAACAGTATTTACAACTAATCAATACAAAAAAAAGAAAAACACCTCAATCACCATGGAAATCACCTTTGACATGAAATGAAATGACACTGTATGCATCTCTTTTTTTGTTCCATTCCATTAACACACTCGTAGTCATGAGAAAGGCTTGTACTGTAGATTACTGTGTGTTCTGAATGTTAGTAACATACAGCTTTGATGAAAGAGCAGGCAACTTTAAACGCACCACGCCAGATGCAACCTCGCTGAAACAACTACACAAACACTCATATCAACTTCCACAGAAAGTTCAAGCACACACACAACATATACACACACTTCAACTATTAAAGCGTTACTACGAAATGCAACGTAGGGTGTTTTTGTGAATGTACCCGAGTCAAACTTTCGTTTAAAAGCATAATTAGGACGGAAGCGCCACTTTTAAGATTTACCGTATTCTCGAGTTCATGTGTAGAGCCCCTGGTGATACTTTGAGCAAAGTTTCATGTTGTGTCGAGCCTCTTTGGGTTTTAAAAATAGCGATTTTGATGCCATCATAGTAGTGCCCCTAGCATTCCCATTCAAAAGGCCATTTGACCAAAAACAAAAATATGGTCAATCTTGAAAGTGGCCTTTCTGTCCTAATTATGCTTTTAAACAAAAGTTTGACTCGGGTAATTCACAAAAACACCCTAGGTTGCATTTTGGTGAGAGTTACATTGTGGGAGTAGGGAGGTGGGTATATGAAAGAGGCAGGGGGGTGGGATGATGACCACACAGTCAGATACTGACATCTGACGGATCTTATTGCAATAACATAATATTACATAAAGGGGAAACTGCAGAAGGCAGCTGTGTTGTCATAAGGACTGGAAGTCAGGGTCTGAAATAACCACCAAGCATCAAATATCAATGATGTCCTCAGTGGACACAATACTATAAGTGTCCTGCTAGACTTGCCAGTAGCTTTTTTTGAGTACTTTTTACATGCATCGGATATAAATACAGTATTTGTATGTTGTCCAGTGCCCATTTTCAGTGATGTCGCCACATCTCAAGATCTCAGCAATTACTAGGGTGAGTATAATTTTATTATAACTGATATAACCAATGGCTGGAGCTATAAAAGTAACATTTAGATTGCAATAAACCATAGTTTCTGAGTCACTTGGGCTAAATTTTAGACCCAATTCTACACATAAAAGAGTGAGTAGATTCTTATTAACAACTCTAAATCTGTCTGAATCTCACAAAGGCTGTGATTCTATTTACAAAAATTAAGTACAGTTGAAAAATGTATATCAGTAATGTTGGCTGGATTAATCTAAACCACTAATTTACTTTAGCTGCTTGGCAAGTGAGAATCTTAATACTGGACACTTTGTAAGGAGGATTGATATTTGTTCCTTTAAAATATCTAGTGGTATATCTACAGGTATTTTACGGTTGAGCTATCTTCACTCAGAAAATCTAGCGGCCCGTCTGACATATGCTGAGTTCTGAGCCAACATTAGCCGCTTTCCGACCGGAGGGATTTTTGCAGTTCCTAGAACATAAAATTCCTAGAACCCTTTTTTTCTTGTGTTCCGACTGTCTGCCGGACAAAATTTGGGGATTTTTAAGTTCCTATGTAACTAGTTCCTGTAACTCTTTTAGCTCCTACTTCAGGGCAGGGTCTTTTTGCTGTTCCCTTTTCAGCATAGGGACCTAGGTCAACGAGGGTCAGGTTTCCAGTACAGACAGACCAACAACGGGACAATTTTAACAATTCTCGCCATCTTATTCTATCTTATTATATTGGATCACTAAATTCACTTCTGACAATGTTTTAGGCGAGAAATGAACTGTTTAGATTTCAAATTTAGGCAGTCTTGCGAAAATTAATGCCGAATTGACAATTTGCTTAAAAGTTTTCGGAGTTGAGAAGCTCCATGAAGTGAGGCGATGGCCAGCAGGCGCCTGCCCCAGCTGCTAGCTCGTTGCTCGGATAGTCATGCTCAGAGACCCCGCTGTCAGCTGGAGGTCTCTCAGACCGTTCTCGTAAATAAGAGGCTTTGACGGTTCATTGTTTAAATATCACAACACATGTCCATCATAACATTAACAGGAACCTGTGGTTAACTGTCTTTTCAGAGTTAAACTCGACAAGCGTGCCCTGCGGGCTTGACAACCTCACTGGCTGGCCGTCACACACACACACGCACGTTTCGGTTTTATGATTTTAACACTATGAAGACCGTTGCCGTGCTTGCATCACTCCCTTACCCCTCCTATAGTCCTTATGGCCACTTGGAGAGTGCGAAAGCAAATGGAAAGAGTAGTTAGTAGATCTGCTTAGAACTGGACTTTTCCTATAACTACGTTCCTGTAACTACTTGGTCATATAGCGGCTAATGCTATTGATTTCAGCCCTGACATTTACAGGACTACGTGATGTGACCAGCTGCATAAACATGTTAGCGCAGTTTAACATTACATTTGCCGAGTGAAGACTGATTTTCTGATGAATCATGTTACTAGGAATACATCCTTAATTTAACCTCAGCACTGGAACTTTCCCATGGTGCCTTGTAATAGCGCTTTTAGTAGAGGTGGATGGACCATTGATTGTAGTGACATGGGCTTCATCTAGACACCATCATGAGAATTCATGAACCATCGGCCTCTTGTGTTGAAGGCAATGGATGAAGCTTACACACTTCAATGAATTTGACTGAAATGACATAACTTAAAACTGCTGCTCAAAACTATAGTCATAATTCAATGTAGGTTTGGAGGAGGGGAGAGGACGGAGCTGTCGGAGCATGGGGTGGTGTTGTATGCAGATGCAAAGAAACAATATTTACATGCACACTTCTAAAGATGTAGTTGTAGGGAGAATATTCACCATATTTTGTACTGGCTTGTATTCACTTCTTACAGCTATAGCCTGGTAATCTGGCTTCCCTGTCAGCAGACTAATGGTATGCTGGTTGGCCCTCTGCCTTGGAAGAAAAGTGGAAGAGAGACTTGGCAAAAAGTGTCAAGGAGCAGCGAGGGGGAGGAAGGGGACTGAGGGAGAGGAGGGGGAGGGAAGGGGGGAGGAAGGGTCAAAGCTACAGAGTCGTAATCATTTCAGATAAAAACATAAAATGGTTAAATATGTTTTTAAATGCCTGTTGCTTTTGAATTTGACCCCCTGACAAGGGATCAATTGATATTTTAGACAAAGTCAACGAGCAAACACAGAGCAAGGGGAAAAGCACATCATGAGGTTTGGCTTTTCAGTTTGGACATATCACACTCAAAGTCATTCGTGCTTGAGAAGAACAGATGAAACGCTGAAAAACTACCTGATTAAAAAACATTTTTCACAATCTTATCATTAAGATGTGGAGAACTTGCCTTCTTCTTTTGTGGTGGGTTGCTGGTATGAGGAGGCGTGCAACTATCTGGGTAGCTTCCCCCATAATGAAGCTCGCCGTATGGTGACATGGAGCCAGGGCCCACATCTCCCAGCAGCCCCTGGCCGCTTACAGAACTGTGAAAGGACTCTGCTGGGGAAAAGCCACCTTCTGACTGGGAGAGGTGGCGGTCCATGGCCATAGGGTTCCCCAGGTTTGCGTTGAGTGGTGAGCAGGTGTATATGAGGTTAAACTCTGTCCTGAAAGCCTGCTCCCTGTTTTGGGAGGTTAGGTCTGAGGAAGGACAGGACACTGGGTTAAGGGAACTGGTCCCTACAGATGATGGGCCCTGGGAATCGTGGCCTGAAGGGCCTCCCGGAAGGGAAAAGTCATCTGAGGTCACAGCCACAGGGCTCTCCAAGCTGGAGGGAAGTGACAGGTCTGGGAACTGAGGCCGAGGTATGTCAAAGTCTGTCTGAAGACATGGCTGAAGGTGGAGAAAGAACAGAGGACAAAATTAATTATAGACAAATTTGAGGAACAAGTCAGCCGTAAGTAGAATTTAAATGTTTGCATCAGCAATTAGGATTAATAGCACAGAGATAGGAACATACCTCAGGAGAGATGGACTCCGGCCTGTGAATAGGAGACGCCTCAGGGGATGATATGTTCTTAAGAGAAAAGCAAAAAGCTATTGGAAACTTCATAGAGTCAATCACACATGGTGTGTCCCAAATATTAATAATTTGATTTGGACAGTCTTCCCAGGCAGATTAATAGCAAATTAAGTTTCATTGGTATGTTATCATTGGAACTGTATCAGTTCTCATCATTGTTTTTTATTTTTTATTTTAAAATGAAGATTTAATTACCTCACTCTAAACAAAAGGTTAATTTACTTACAAAGAGTAAATCATCTTCAATGATTAACAATGTTCTCAAGATATAATTTTGAAAAGTTACAAACACTAAACATCCTCTTGGGAAGGTTGAATTAACTGACATGTTTACTTTATATTTAGATAAACATTAGCGTCGCTTTGCCAGAACATCCTCCACCGCAGCGCGGAGGACGGTCTGGCTAGTCCACACAGCATTCCAGGATGGGAGATAAACATGCTCTGGTTTATTGCCATTTCTTTTTTTTCTTAGATTATGTTTTTGGGCATTTTAGGAATTTATTTGTATAGGACAGCTGAAGACATAAAGGGGGAGAGAGGGGGAATGAGCAAAGGGCCACAGGTCAGAGTCGAACCCGCGGCCGCTGCGTTGAGGAGTAAACCTCTATATATGGGCGCACGCTCTACTAGGTGAGCTACCCAGGCGCCCTACTGGCATTTCTTTAAACCAATCACAATCGTCTTGGGTGGTGCAAAGCGCCTCTGCAAAATAGCCTCGGGAGGGAACTTGTTTTGGTGGAACGTGTACATTCTAGTGTTAATTTTGTCACCTATTTTTAATTTAGTCTTAGTCTTGTGCCGAATGTCCTTGTTAGTTTTAGTCATATTTAGTCATTCACATATCTTTTTTTGTTAGTCAAGTTTTAGTCGACTAAAAGTCTCGGCATTTTAGTCTAGTTTTAGTCAAAAGAGAACTCAAGGTATGGTAGTCAAGTTTTAGTCGACTAAGTCTTGTCATTTTAGTCTAGTTTTAGTCAAAAGAGAACTCAATATATCTTAGTCAAGTTTTAGTCAAAACATTTTAGTCTTTTTTTAAATAAATTATTTCTAAGATTATTTCTGATAACCATTTCAGTCAAATAGTTATATAAAAATAAATTATATAAAGTTTTATAAATATCGAGCCTCTTCCTTATTTCACCAGTAAATTCCTGTTAAACGACAAAAACAACCACTGAATGGGAAAAGGGTATTTTACAATAACATTGAACGCAGCATGAGGCTGACAAGGAGAGTTTGAAGTGAACTCAAGATACTGTATGTGTTGTTTTTCAGACAATGGCAGCTGCAGACTGTCATACGTCCCCCTGTTGGAATCCTCTACAGTGAAATACAGACAAACTTTTACACTGTTTAGCTGTCAGCATTTTAACCGTGTTTAATCCAGCTGCTAGCTAACGGTAGGCTAACGTTACCTGCTGCCAAGTGTAGTATTAACTAACGTCCCGTGCAGCGATGTTTCTGTTGCCTCTAATGTCCGTTTAGGAGCATCAGAGAGAAGCGCAGGCATTTAAGTGGCACCGAAATCCGCGTTGCTATTCAGTCCAGTAGATAATGGTCATTAAGGCACCGGTCGGTGCTGTATTAGCACCGGGTCTCGGTACCCAACCTTAGTAACAGCTGAATATTCTATCTCATGATGGAAAAGTAGAGACGATTGTAGACGAAAATGAAGAGAGATTTTATCTTAGTTTTTATTTTATGAAAAACATTTTAGTCTCGTCTTTTTTCATCAACAATAATGCATGTTAATTTAGTCTTAGTCAGCGTTTTTGCACATTGGCGCAGTCTCGTCATCGTCTCGTCTTAGTCATGGAAAAAAAAGGTTGTTGACGAACATATTTAGTCTCGTCTCATCTGACGAAATTAACACTAGTACGTTCAAAAGTTGTTTTAGTTGGTTAGTCTAGCTAGCTGTGCCAACACCAAGGAAGCCCAAGGTAATGGATATCCGGCCTAAATGAGTGAAATCCAGTGGAATTTAAGTCGGCAACAGAGCAATCCCGGAAGTGGAACATCGAGGATAAAGACTAGATAAACATGAACTATACATTACTATCTGCAGCCACTACTCTGCCAATCAATTACAAAAAAGGCCCATATGTAGAGGCGATAAACCAAAAACCCAAACTAGGTAGGGTGACTGACCTTACAACAGGGACCAGACCAGACTGTTTCATTTAAAACAGGTATTCTATAATAATTACTTTACTAAAGCAGGCAAGCTGTCTGAGATAGATGTTTACCTAGATTGTGTTCATGTGGTACGAAATTAAATGGATGTTAATGGATTTCCCCTTTATGATAAAGTTAACGCAAATTTCTTTTAACGCCATAAAAAATTTGGGCATCGGGCCGTAGTTTAGTTTGGGAAATCAGGAAGCGATGCAGCAGTAACGTTGTACATTCATGCTTGGGGATACCTATCATAAACCGCAAAGTGCTCTGTGATAACATCCAGGGGATCACCAGACCCGCCATCCACAACTAATTTGCTGCAGCGGAGTGAAACGCATCTTCGGTTTGATCTATGAGGAGACTCGCGGTGTGTTGAAGGGAGAAAGTGATCCGTGATGCCAGCACCTAACACAGAGCACACCATGAAGAAGACGGTGATCACAATAGATGTGGTGTACACTGCACCCTCTACGGCTTCAGAGGTTAATCCTTACCCTGAATCACAAATAAAAAGGCACTTTTAAGAGCCACACATTTCATCTAAAGAGAGACTTCCTGTTCTTACTTACATTTTAACTAATTCAATAATCATTAAAAAGAAGCTCAAGACCCCAAAAAAACCCAAAGAAACCGAGCTCCTTGAGCAGAAATGGAGACCCTTTCATTTGAAAGGGTCTTTTGAATGGCAAGTTCAGTTTCAAAGCCCTTCCAGATGGTTCTCTCCACAAGACTAAAGTTATTTGCACGTACTGTTGATGTGAACTGAGTTACCATCAACAGTCAAGTCTCAAATCCCACTTGAGCATTATAAACTTGATGTATATTTTTTAAAGTACATTTAGAACAGAAAAATGTGCGATTAATTTGCGCGATTAAATTGTGTCTCGATTAATTAATTAATCATGATTGAATATTTTTATCGATTGACAGCCCTAATTTATTTATTTCAACGCTGCACGTTTACAAATAAATCCTAGCATTTTAAATTAGCGATTAATCGTGATTAATTACAGCCCATGACTGTGATTAAGTTGATTACATTTTTTTTACTATGTGAGCACTGACCAAAGGTTCTATGGTCCCCACAACTACTTTTAGTGCACTAAGTTTCTTCAGCCCCTTGTTATCTGCGTTTCCACCGCAGTCTAAAGACCTGTGAAGATTAGGCAAATTAGTCTGCTGATGTATAAAGCAATATGACAGGATGAGGACTGCTGGTGTTGCAGGAGTAAACACACTCCTGCAGTTTAGTGTGCCTTTTTGACAACCCTTCCGAAATTAAAATAGCCCCACATCATCACATACCCTTCACCATACCTAGAGATTGGCATGGTTTTATTTCAGTTAGCATAATAGCTGGTTAGGTGAAGGGTATGTGATGATGTGGGGCTATTTTAATTCCAAAGGCCAAGGAAACGTTATCAGGATGAATAGTATCCTGGATCCATGAAACAACTAGGGTTGGGCATCGAGAACCGATTCCTAATCGGAATCGTTTCAAAAATTACGATTCCATCGGAATCGTTTCTTTATTGGAATCGTTTGGAGGATTTGGTTTCAAATCTGATCATAGGTTCCAAATTTAATATGCGCAAGTTTTGGTTTCCGTAGCAGCCAGGCACTTGCAGCCGTGCAGCACAGTAAGCGGAGCTCTAGTGTGGCTTTATTTTGCGTTGTAAAAGCTGTAAAACTGCAACCCACCTATGAATCAAAATAAAACTTTCCTCTTATTTGTGAAATAAGCATCTGACCTGTTTCAACTCCACCACTCAAAGAATCGGAATCGAGAATCGATAAGAACCGGAATCGAAAGGAAGAATCGGAATTGGAATCAGAATCGTTAAAATCTAAATGATGCCCATCCCTAGAAACAACTGGCCTTTAAAAATGAAAATCTGCCTGCCTCTATGGGAATTTAACATAGGGGTGTTAAATTATTATTATTATTATTAAAAAACTTATGCTCCCTGCATTTTAAGGAAGAACATTTATTTATTTATGATACATCATTCATTCACAAAGAAAATTGGTGTTCTAAAAGGTTGGATTTTTCCTAATCTTTTCAATTAAGGCATTAAGATCAATTTCCAAAAGATGATTTTTTTATTCCTCTTTTAGTCAACTTTAGCAGGGGTTCCTATACTCCCAGTGCATAAGCAGTGCCAGTTATCTGGGTCATTTTTGGCTGCATGATGGCTAGCAACTCTCATTAGAATTAGAGATGCACCGATTACAACTTTCTAGGCCGATTCCGATTTTCATTGAGTTAGGCCAGCTGATACCAATTTTAGCCGATTACGATTTCATTTATTCTAACCACTTTACAGCACACGCAAATATTTATTTTCTATCTTTTCTTCAATAGAAAATTTTGCACAGAACATAGAACATTTCTTGAACAGATAATGGATCACAATTAAATAGAACTATATCAATTACTCCTGGTGTGGGAACTTCACACACATCTAAAGTGCAATGTTGGAACCATTTCCTTCTTTTCACATCCAATATCCAACTAAAAAAATTTGATTTTGGTTTTTGGTGTCGTCCCTCCACACCCTACTTTTTCCTTGCAGGTGTTGCATATTGCAAACTTGTTATCTTCTGCACACACGCTGAAGAATTTCCAAACAGCTGACATGTTGCAGGTTAATTCACGAGGTTCCCTACATGTGTGAGAATAGCATGGACACGTGCTTCACACCACGAGCGGGTACGTGCAACACCCGGTGGAAAAGTTGAGAGAAAGGAAAAAGAGACTGTGCTGTCGCGTCCGTGTGTGCGTGCATCCTTGAGAACTGTAACTCGTATAACTTATGTTGTCAGTTAATTGTAACATTGAACGGCATGAAATTGGCATATGTCAGACTGACCTACCGGTTGCCGGTCATGGCCGAGCATGTGAAAACCGGCCAATTCCGGTCACCTGCCGTTCTATCGGTGCATCTTAAATTAGAATGAACGGGGCTCCTGCCTCGTACGTCGTACTCAGTTTGTGTAATACATGACGACAGGCATGAGTCTCTCTCTTTCAATCAAAGAGAAATGTTCCTAGAACCCCCTCGTTGGTCCTAAATCACCACCTGAGTTGCCTACTTCCTTGTTTACTGCTGCACAGGTATGAATGAAATGCAAAAAAAAGAGTAGGGAAGCCGACAGCAAAGCCCAATTTTACTTTTAATGTCCCCTTGCAGGATTAATAGTGTGTCTTCTTCAAACAAAGAGAAATGTTCTCCCCTTATCCTAAATCAATACTAGAGTACTCCCTTGTTTTATGAATGAAGCTGTCGATGAGATAGAACCAGCTGCGCTGGATTGTGTTTGACCAATCAGCTACGGTCATCCCGGCAAACCCCACCCCGAAGATTCCTTAACTTTCAGAAAGTACTGCCCTCAGATCAGATGGGGGTAAAAAAGGCCCTGTAAAAAGTCCCCAGAACTTAATTTGGACCTGGTCCCTGCGGTCGAAACGCAATAAGTTCCTTTAGAAGGTTTCATATGAAAGTTCCTGCAGTTGAAAAGCGGCTAATGCCGACCTTACACCAAACGACTTTTTAATTCCACTGTCGCAAACAAATTTCCAATTTTGGAATAAAATCATGAGACACTTGCTAGAATTGGGGCGTGCTTGCATCGTCTCAGTCATTTGGTGTAAGGTGGTCATAAAACTCAGTCTGAGTCAGTCTTTATCCCGTCTTGAGGTTGCGAAATAATCAAACGCGTTTGATATTATTATATATTATTATGATAGTTTTCTTAGTCGCGAAGTTAAATCGTGTGAATATTGTCAACAACCAATGGGTGTGCTCCTTCCAGCACCAAACGGCTAGAATCAGTGTTGTTTATGGTTGCTATTAGTGTTAATCTCTAAATATAAGACTAAATATGTTCGTCAACAACCTTTTTTTCCATGACTAAGACAAGACGATGACGAGACCGCGCCAATGTCCAAAAACGCTGACTAAGACTAAATTAACACGCATTATTGTTGACGAAAAAAGACGAGACTAAAATGTTTTGCATAAAATAAAAACTAAGATAAAATCTCTCTTCATTTTCGTCTACAATCGTCTCTACTCTTCCATCATGAGATAGAATATTCAGCTGTTACTAGGGTTGGGTACCGAGACCCGGGGCTAATACGGCACCGACCGTTGCCTTAACGACCGTTATCTACTGGACTGAGTAGCAACGCGGATTTCGGTGCCACTTAAATGCCTGCGCTTCTCTCTGATGCTCCTAAACGGACGTTAGAGGCAACAGAAACATTGCTGCACGGGACGCTAGTTAATACTACACTTAGCAGCAGGTAACATTAGCCTACTGTTAGCTAGCAGCTGGAGTAAACACGGTTAAAATGCTGACAGCTAAACGGTGTAAAATTTTGTCTGTATTTCACTGTAGAGGATTCTAACAGGGGTACGTACGGCAGTCTGCAGCTGCCGTTGTCTGAAAAACAATACATATGTTGCGTCAGGGCTCCAGACTGCAACCAAATGGTCGCAATTTGCAACCAAAATTTGAAAGTGTGCCCCTGAATTTTACACATTAAACATGGAAATTTCGGTACCTGAGAGCTCGTAAGCGCAAGCTTATCTGTCCTCTCTGCATATGACAGAGAGCAGAGCTCCGGCGTGCGCGTGCACACACACACACGCAGAGGTGCGGACGGAGCAAACTACTCTACAGTTGTTCAAAACTTCACGCAGACAGTGTTTGTCTGTATGATATTAACGGCGAGGCGAAAGCAGTCGCGATGCTGTTGATGTACACTTCCTGACAAGCAGGCACAACTGGTTTATCTGCCCTGGGGACTGACTGACAGGCTGAGGCTGTAAGGCAAGGCAGCTTGATTTCTACAGCACCTTTCAGCAACAAGGCAATTAACATGAAACAGTAAAGAGCAGTTAAAAACGGTCATGATGAAAATAAAAAGAATAATATACAAATACAAGAATAAAAGAATAAAGAATACAAGTTACAGTGAGTAAGAAATTAATAATTATTCAACTCAAGGTTGTAAGGATGGGTTTGGGAGGAGAGAGGGAGGGGTTTTATTTTTATTTTAGTAGCCTAAACAATGCATTTTTAATTTTAAGTTGAATTCACTGTAATTGTAGACTGGAGACTAGAGCTGGTATATATATTTTTTAAATATTTTTACTGTCATGACAGCGATGGTGCTGTCAGTTTACCTTTTATGTTGCATCTTCAAAAGTGCACAATAAAATGTGAAACTAAATTTGAAACAGCACATTCTATTATCAAAGTGTTTATTAGTAATACAGTGGAAATTAGTAGAAATGTGAATATTTGGTTAGCATGTTGATTTATGGTGTGTGCTCCTAAATTTTCTGGTTGCGCCCCTAAAATTTTCAGTTGGGGGCCACTGTGCTCCTAGTGAAAAAAGTTAGTCTGGAGCCCTGTGCGTTCACTTCAAACTCGCCTCACCAGCCTCGTGCTACGTTCAATGTTATTGTAAAATACCCTTTTCCCATTCAGTGGTTGCTTTTGTTTTTACTGGTGAAATAAGGAAGAGGCTCGATATTGATATAACTTTATATAATTTATGTTTATATAACTATTTGACTGAAATGGTTATCAGAAATAATCTCAGAAAAAATTTATTTAAAAAAAGACTACAATGTTTTGACTAAAACTTGACTAAGATATATTGAGTTCTCTTTTGACTAAAACTAGACTAAAATGACGAGACTTTTAGTCGACTAAAACTTGACTAACAAAAAAAGATACGTGAATGACTAAATATGACTAAAACTAACAAGGAAATTTGGCGCAAGTCTAAATTAAAAATAGGTGACAAAATTAACACTAGTTACTATGCCTCATACCTGCAAACTCAGAAGGGCTGAAAAAGGGGACACATTTTATATGATTATGATTGGCCAAATGACTCGCATAACGTATCATCAAAGATGTTTTATTGTGAAGAAGACCGCAGTAGGTTTTTTTCCCCGTTTATGGGAAATGGGAACTCTTCGGATCTACACGACAAGTCTGCTCAAAGTCTTCTAGTGTATGGTAGGCATTAGGTGTTTATGTGGTTATGCCCTTACTTCAAATTGCAGCGGTGTGTTGCAGCGGCTGGCAGGCAGTGAGGGCATGGGTGAGTAGGCCAGGCCGTTGGGCAGCAGGGACCCGCTTGGGGTGTGGAGCGGCAGATGGAGGGAGTCCTCTGGGAGCGGTGGTGTGATTGGTGACAGCGGGCAAAGCAGGTGGTCTGAGGGTGCTGTTATCGTCTCTGACATATACTTGGAGTGGCGCTTCTTAAACGGTGCGTTGAGTTCTGTGATTTTAAAAACTGTGGAAATAATACAAGTGAGCTGAAAAAACAGGAAACAATACACTTCTAGTACGGAGAAGATGACAAGAACAACAGTAACACATTTTTTATCTGGACTGCACCCTTTACTTAGTTGTACTTTCAGTAAAAATATCACCCAGTTGCTTGGTTCTGATCTATATTCTTCCAGCTTTGGTGAAAATACAGCAGTAAATGAGTCTGCCAGATGAAAGTGGGGATGTACATACCGTTGGACATGGGGTTGGGGGTGGATCTGCTACTGGTACTTTGCTGGGAGGAGGTGGACTCTGTGCCATCCTCAATACTGGCTGAACAGCTTTCATCCTCCGCTTGCTTTATCCATCTCTGCATCAAAACAACAGTAATGTTGTGTTAAAAAACTATATACCTCAGAAAGTCTTGAGCTTTATAAAAGATTAAATGTTTGTATTATAGAATTTAACATATTACAAGTAGAGATGCACCGACAGACCGGCCGGTGACCGGAATTGGCCGGTTTTCACGTGCTCGGCCATGACCGGCGAACGGCAGGTCAGTCTGATATATGCCGATTTCATGCCGGTCAATGCTAAAATTAACTGACAACATAAGTTATACGAGTTACAGTTCTCAAGAAAGCACGCACACACGGATGCGACAACACAGTCTCTTTTTCCTTTCTCTCAACGTTTCCGCCGTGTGTCGTGCGTACCCGCTTGCGGTCTGAAGCACGTGTCCGCGCTATTCTCGCACATGTAGGGAACCTCGTGAATTAACCTGCAACATGTCAGCTGTTTGGAAATTCTTCAGCGTGTGTGCAGAAGATAACAAGTTTGCAGGTGTTGCACATGCAAGGAAAAAGTAGGGCGTGGAGGGATGACACCAAAAACCAAAATAAATTTTTTTTAGTTCGATATTGGATGTGAAAAGAAGGAAATGGTTCTAACATTGCACTTTAGATGTGTGTGAATTTCCCACACCAGGAGTAATTTATATAGTTCTATTTTATAGTGATCCATTACCTGTTCAAAAAAATGTTCTATGTAAAGAAAAGAGAAAATAAATATTTAATAAATGAATAAATATTAGAAAAAATGAAATCAGAATCGGCTAAAATCGGTATCGGCTGGCCTAACTCAATGAAAATTGGAAATTGGAATCGGCCAAGAAAGTTGTAATCGGTGCATCTCTAATTACAAGGTTGTCAAATATCCTATATGGCTTTAATAGAAAAATGTTTTTGACGCATCAAGATATTGAATCGAAGACATGATAATCGTAATCGAATCGGGAGATCAGTGAAGATTCACACCTCTACTTTATAGACAGGTAGAATACTTTTTTTGACCAATTTAAGGCACAATGAAAAATAAGACTTGCTGGTCCCCTTTTCACCAAAAAGAACAGCATACTGTGCAAGATTTCAAGACTTAAAAGGAACACGGCAACTTATTGGGAATTTAGCTTATTCACCGTAACCCCCAGAGTTATACAAGTCGATACATACCCTTCTCATCTCCGTTCGTGCTGTAATGCTGTGTGACGGCTCCAGCGGCATCAGGCCAGCACAGAACATGCAGGTGAATGGTTCCAGCAATCCTACTGCTCCGAATAAGTGACAAAATAACGCCAACATGTTCCTATTTACATGTTGTGATTTATAGAGTCACAGCGTGTACAAAAAACAACGTAACATGAGACACAGCCGTCTTCTAACTGTAAACAAACCGGGAACTATATTCTCAGGCGGAAGAATATAGTACTTGGGCGGAGTGATATGATCGCAGCAAGCCTGTCTGAGAATATAGTTCCCGGTTTGTTTACTGTTAGAAGATGGCTGTGTCTCATGTTACGTTGTTTTTTGTACACGCTGTGACTCTACAAATCACAACATGTAAATAGGAACATGTTGGCGTTATTTTGTCACTTTTGTCACAATTTGGAGCAGTAGGATTACTGGAACCATTCACCTGCATGATCTGTGCTAGGCTAAGCTAATGCTGGAACCGTCAGGCAGCGTTACAGCACGCACGGAGATGAAAGGCTATGTATCGACTTGTCTTACTCTGGGGGTTACGGTGAATAAGCTAATTTCCCAATAAGTCGGCGTGTTCCTTTAACACTCATGCAAGAGTAAATTCTTTATATTTAACTGCATTTCATCCATTTTAAAGCTTTCAGCATTTGATTAATTGTTTGAGGACCTGCAGACAGGCTTGTAACACTAGCACTTAATTTGAATTCGCTAAGGAAGACAACATCATTATAAATTTTATATTCATGTACTCTATAATACCTTGCTACATCTCTCACCTTCTTGTAGCAGCCATAAGTCCCGTCTATTCGGAGCGGACGGGGCCGGCGTCTCTCGGGGTTGAAAGGGGAGCCAAAGCGGACGTAGTGTCTGGGTGTGGTGCAGATGAGTGATGAGTGGGAGAGGCCTGGCAGCATGTTGAGGGTGGTGGCCAGCACCGTGGGGTCAGTGGTTATCCGTAATGGGCGCTCAATAGGCACCTCTTGGTGGACCTTCTCCCCTCCAGGTACCTTGTCATTCAACCACTCTGTCACCAGGTACTGAGAACAAGGACAAACATTAATAATTAACTCTGCATTATCTAGGAATTTACAAAATAACTAATATGATTAAGAAAGCTTGACTCAACCATACCACAACCAAAATCCTACAAATAATTTCTACAAAGTCTAATGTCCTCTAACCTTCTTGGTCTTGGGGTAGCGCAAGTTGCCTCTATTTATGCAGTTTAAACCCTGGCCATCTCCATCTAGGAGATGACCCCCCAGACTTCTCTCTCCATGGCCATGTTCAGCACCATATGGGCCCTGAGGTCCCTCCTCGTCCAGAGAAGCACCCTGATCAGCTGATGATGGTGCTGCTGCCATGGCTGCAGAAGCAGCTGCTGCTGCTTGCTGGGCGAGGGCTTGGCGCTGACGCCGGGCACGCTGGGATGAACTTGACCGGTAGCGAGAGATCCGACTTTTGGGCCGAGGCTTGGTAGGTCTAGCAGGTTTAGGGGGAGCAACTGGGGCAGGGAGGTTGGGTAATAAGGTCTTTTCTTCAATAGATGGCACTTCCTGAAAGATAATGTATAAATAGAATAAATCAAAAACTAAAAGATGAACATACACAGATAAAACAACCTGTTTTCTCTCACTGACCATGACATAGGTGGTGCGTCGTGTGCTGATCCCCACTCCAGTGTTATGGGGTATTGGATTGTTACCAGCAGGGTTTCCTGCCCCGTACTCACTTTCCACACCCTCCTCCTTCACCTCTGCTCCTCCTACTCTCTTTCGCCTTCTTTCCAGGCTGTTATGTGTCTTCATGAATAAGCACAGACACAAGAGGGGAGTTACACAGGGAGGGTCTGAGAATTATGAAACATTTTGTCTTTTGAATTACTGATGTATTGCTGGAATTGAAATCTATTGTCACAGAGAACTAAAATCTCTACTAACTGTATCTAACTGTATTGAAAATAGTTAAAATGCCATACTCTTTTACTATAGATGGCGACCCCATTTTCATCCACCTCTCCTTCTTCTCCATCTTCCACCTTCAACTCATCCAGCAGTCTCTCCTAATTACACAGAAAGACAGCACATGAGGAAAACATCCTACACAGCTGGAAATAAAAGCAATATTTGGCTAATATAGGCATTTTCAAAAACTTGAAAATGAACACTGTTTTTCCCTTCGTGGTAACATTAATATTTGATGGACTTTAATCTAAGCGATCATTGGACTGATTGGACCAAATGACACACACACCTCTAAGTCACTGTTCCCCTGCATTTCTTTGGCCTCCTGGTCCAGGATCTGGTTGCTGTCATCGGCAACATAGTTTTCCAGCTCTCTCCTTCTGGCTTTTCTCCGTCGGGTCTCAGCACCAACCAGAGGGGAGGAAGGTGGCAGTGAAGGGGTAATGAGGAAGCTCTCCATGGGCCTCAGGTTGTGCTTCTGCACCGGGCAGTTCTGGTTTCCCTTATGGCAGGCACAGTCCACTTTGTAATTACTGGTGGTTTTTTAAGAGAGAGGAGAAGCTCACAATGAAGAAAAAGCCGGAGGATTGAACACAAATACACAAAACACATTCTGTAGCAACAACAAGCTAACAAGACTAGGTCAAAATCTAGTTTGTGACTAGGCCTTGTATTGTCAATGTGCTTAATTGTGGCCAAATTGTTACAGTGATAGTCAGGGGTGCTGTCTATTATGTGAATATAGATATTAAATGTTAATCTCTGGGTCACCTCTGCAATAACATTTCTTATTCATCTGCACCTTATTCATGTAGTGTATATATGTAAAGTATATAAAAAGAGGTGTCTATAATGTACATTTTCAATACTATTTTGTACTATTATAACTCTTATTCTTATTTTTCTATTTTATATATATATATATATATATATATATATATATATATATATATATATATATATATATATTTTAAGATATTTCTTTTATATTCTACTTATATTTAATCTTTATTTGTGTTATCTGTTGTGTTTGCATTTGAGCTGCTGTAACAAGGGAATTCCCCTAGTGTGGGATCAAGAGGTCCCAGTAATATTTGTTTTATTGTGTACTAAAGTCATATCATATATATGACATGGTTACGATACATTTGAGACAAATCATGAGGACTACTTTTCAATGTAATCAAGCTATTTTCAACAATTTATTGTTCTGGATTACTCATTACTTATCTAAAGTGTTATTATGTAATCATTGTTACTTTGGTGGACAGACCGGATCTAGGTGGCCCAATGTTAATATCCGCATGAGAAACTGAAAGTGGAACTTATGTCCCACTGGCATCGCTTTCCTTGCACTACTTTCAGATGGTTACATTTTAAAGGTCCAATATGTAATATTTGTACTGTAATAAATCCAAAAATGACACCAATGCCTCATCAGATATTAAGGAAACATGTTAAACTGAAATACTATCTTTTCTGACAACAATGCTAATTTCAGTATTTTTTCTTTTTGAAATTTACATTCCGTGACAGAATTTATGTTTATGTTTTGATCTGTGTGTTGTTATCAACGGCCCAGTTTGACAGCCAGGCCGGGTTGCCAGATATGCCTGTAAAAACGTAAACCCAGCGCGCTACAGCTGTAACGGTAGTACAGCCATGAAAGCAGCAAACAAACGAACAGGATCAACGGAGATAGATTCTACATGACATAAAAAAAAGAAAACAGCATGTTTCTAACAGTTGCGTGACCAGAGACGTAACAACCCGCTGGTAAATATTGGAGATGTATTTGAAAGATGGAGACAGCTTAGAGCCCAAAAGGACGCAGAGTTGGCTTATTTTCTCCTGAACAGGTAAGCATTAGCTTCAGGCTAATTTATCACAGCTACTAGGGACGGGTATTTTTTGTCATTTCAACATTTGTGTACTCACATTGAATTATATAGCTAGAGTAACCGAGTTGGTTACTCGCAAAAACAATTGAGACATAGCCAGTAAAGTGATCCCGACTGGTCCTGGCTAACGGCGCCATGCTAACCCTGCTAACTGTTATTTTAAACCACGAGAGGGGGGCTGTAAATCGGATAGAGAGGACTGTGAGTTTGCAGCGTGTTTAGCGATTGTTTCTAAGCCAATGAAGTGTGTTCCGTCGGCAAGGTAGTGGTATTTTTAGCGTTTCGTTTTGTAATTCTAAGCCGAGGAAGTGTGCCTGACTGGCGTGTGGAGAGGACAGTGAGGTTGTTGTGTTTTTAGCGGTTCATACTGTAATTTTAAGCCGAAAAAGTGTGTCTGTCAGTTGGTTACAGAGCTCCGCGTGAACACGGGCTTTTATGTCTGGCTATGTGAGACTAGCATCTAACATTAGCTACTCCGCTGTGCTGTGGAGTAATGTCTGGCTATGTGAGACTAGCATCTAACGTTAGCTACTCTGCTGTGCTGTGGAAGAAAAGCGTCTAGCAACATCGTTGTGAATGCTGCGGTCTCAGCCTGGCAACCCCCGTGAATTTCGAGTCTGGGCAGGAGGGGGCGGGGGAAACGACTCTCCAGTATTTTGAATTGGTAGTGCAGTAACTATTTTAACCGCTAGCTGCCAGTATTACACACAATATTACATATTGCACCTTTAAACATTTTTGTTATTTGAGTAGTTTATCATTCTATCTTGGCAGCATGGTGGCCCCGTGGTTAGCACTGTGGCCTCACAGCAAGAAGGTTCTGTGTTCGAATCCAGGTCGTTCCGGGGCCTTTCTGTGTGGAGTTTGCATGTTCTCCCCATGTTTGCGTGGGTTTCCTCCGGGTGCTCCGGTTTCCCCCACCATCAAAAACATGTACTAGGTTCTCCAGTCAGTGCCCATGATCAAGGCACTGGCTCAGATCTGGAGTTGTTCCCCGGGCGCTGTCATTGGCTGCCCACTGCTCCCTTGAGGGATGGGTTAAATGCAGAGAATGAATTTCGCTACATGTACGTGTATGTGACAAATAAAGTACCTTTACCTTCACTCAAACCGGCCGCTGAAGTGCTGGCCGTTTTCTCTAAAAACATATGCCTGCTTGTTTCACACAATTATTTGTGTGTGTAGAGAATGAAGCCTACTCTGCCCTGCTAAGGCATGAAAACGTGAAACTAGTGCCAGCAGCAACAACATCCACCATGGAGGAAGTTAATCAGCTGATTGAAATTGACCTGTGTTGCTTTTTGTGGATTGATGCTTTCTAGTGAATGGTTCAAAGGCAGGTGGAAAGATGGATATGGGTTGAGGAGCAGTACTGACCAGCTATTGAACTCATAGTCAAATCCAATGGTGACCTCAGCGTCCTTTGTGATTTGACTGATGGCGTAGATACACAGATGGATCATGCCTTCAGCAATCATATGCCTTACCTGGTAAAGGAAACAGAGACACGAGTTATCTTTGAAGATAACAACAAAACTCAAAGCTACACAGAAAGGTAACATAAGTGGCAGGCATTGAGATTTAAAAAAATTAGGCTGACCTCAGCATTGGGTGTACAGGACCTCCTGATGAAGCGAGCGTCATTTCCAAAGGTCCTTGCATCAACACACATTTCTACATCATTAAACTTTGAGTAGAATAGCACAAATGGGTAGGGTCTGGAAAGATACGATGACATCAAACAGGTGAGACAACTCTAGAATCTTTGTGAATGTTTTTGGATCCCCTGAATGTATAAAGAGTAGTAGCCCAATAACACAAACATCATAATGTCTTACTTTTTGAAGAAATGGCCGTTTACTTCAAACTGTTGTTTGAGCATGACCTTTCCCCGATATTCAATGATGAGTGTGTCTGGTTCCAGGTTCTTGGCTGCACGGAGGATCTTCCTGTGTTTCTGCACCCGTGTAACCCGCCCCAACTGTAGCTACAAAGAGCAAATCACAAACCACTTATTTGCCAAAACAGGAAAATATTACACAAGGCAAGATTACACAATTGTGACTGTTTTTTTTAGTTTTTTGAAAAGCTAATTTGCTCTTAAAGTGCAATTGTTGTTTGGTTCAGGACTTGGGCTGACCTGCATCTGTGAGCCGAGCACTGTGTTGTTACAGGTCAGTTCAGTGCGGTTGATGGTGTCCATGGCATCACCTGAGGCGTGGATCTGTGTAGCAGAAGGGGGTGTTGCAGTGTCGCCCTCTGCCTTTGAGACAGTGGTGTTGGCAGTGCGGTGGAGCTGGAGGAGGGTCTGGACATCAGCGCTGTACTGGTTGGCCAGAGCCTCCTCATACTGGTCCGTCCACTGGCGGATTCTGCTCTCCCATCCCTCTGCTGTATTCTCATCCAACACGCTGACTTCTGTTGTTGAGTTCTAGACCGAAGACAAGATGAAGCAGTTATTCTTTACAGAAAATAGAAGCATGCAGCTTATCTTAAAGCATATCTTAACCTACACATCCAATCTTACCTTCATCCTCATAGACTTCCTAGAACCCTCTCTGAAAGCCTGAAAGAAGGAAAATGAACACATATCAATACATGCACATGTAAGGCAGCACTGTTCTACAATCAAAAACTAATTTGAGGTATTCTTTATGTGGCAAGGTAGTTAACAAAAAATAACAGCTGCATATTGGGCTTTGATCATAGCGTTTATCATTTGCTTCTATCTGCCAATGGATTCTTTGCTATATTCACTTTAGTGCACTCTGCTTGCAAGAGTTTGCATACCTTGACCTTCTTGCCCTTCGGCGTTCCACGGGCCTTCTCTGTGCTCTTCTTTCTCTTTTTGGATTTGCTCCTTTTGACCCGGTTGACAGTGAGTTTGATGCTGGTGGGTGTATGCTGGGTAGCAGTGTAAGAGATGGTGGAGGGCTCGACCTCTTCGTCACCACTCTCAGTGGCACTGCTCTCTCCAGCTACAGACGAAAAAACAAAACAGGTATACTCATCAGAGAGAACTTTACAAACTCCTATAGGGAAATGAAATAACCAAAAAAAGACAAGAGACAACGTACCTGAGACATTTTCTGTTTTTCTGTGTTGGCCTTCTGCTCCTTTCCTCCTGCAACAAAATAGGCAATAAAACACTTAAGCATGAGATAAATCGGGCATAAAAAAGCGAAAAAAGAAGTCAAATACTTGTTACAAGATCGTAGCAATGAAATTGCTGAACAGACTAAAAGGCCAAGTACATGAATCAACAATTGCGCAGATGTTTGAAAATGGCAGGAGATTCGCTCGCCAAACACTTTTGAGAAGGCTGTTTAAGTTTGAGGAGCGATCACGCCTAAATTTGAGGTTTAGAAACAAGATATTTTATTTGGATTATATAGCTGACAAATGGACAGAGATTAGTGACATTAGTACTCCATGCTGCATTTTGACAAATTATATTTCAGATTTTATGACATATTGTAGAATTTAGAGTTTGACACCACTAAAAAAAAATCAAGTTTCTTGTTTCCTTTCTCATAAATTTGCAAGACTTTTTGGAAGATCTAGTCATTAAAGTGATGGTTCGGAGTAATTTCACCCTAGGGTCCTTTGCACCTAGCCTCGTGAGACCGTCCTGATCTCGCAAGCTCCAGTTTTCCACTCGCAGATCAGTCTGGCATCTTGAGATAGAGAAAATTTGGAGCCGTTAGCCAAACGACCGGGCCAATCAGCGTTGGTTTTGAGGTGGGTTAGGTGGTGATAGACAGATGGTTTATCCAATCAGCCAACCAGTATTTTCAGACAGCGGTAGCCCTAATTCTGTTAGCCGCTCGCTAATGCTTTTTTTCTCTTGGATCCTTCTTTTGGAATATGGTCCGGGAACCTGAAATGGTGCCTTTTATTCCTAAATTCTCGTTACACAAATGGCAAATATCCTTTACCGACATGTTGCTTGCATGCTGAGCTAACGAGCTATGCTTTGCCTGCAGCAGCAGGGGCGGGCTTGTGGTTGTATTTTCATACGCTTCGTGGATCTGATTGGTTAATTTGGCCCGTCTATCACCAACATAGGTGATAGACAGATGGTTCATCCAATCAGCTAACCAGTATTTCCGCCCCTTCCCAAAAGTTCTCCAACGGAAAGTTCCCAGATGGATATGCCGAGCAAATGCGAAGCAATCCATCTGGCGGAGTCAGGTTACTTTGCACCATGACCTCGAGCCAAACACCCGCCCACTGAAAATAAATATTTATTAATTAAATGATTAAATATGGTAATGTCTCCAAACTTACCTCAATTATTACTTGTCTCCTGCTAGTTATACTACAGCACTTACTTAAAAAAAAAAAGTTAAATTAATAAATATTTTTGTTCTATCTCTTTTCGGTGCTGTAATTTGTAGACGGCCCTAAGCACTTGTCTAACTGCAGGTAGCAGCAGCAGCAGCAGCTAGCAGAAGAGAGCAGGCAAGTGTTCATAAACTTGTGGTGTACTTACAAACTTTCCAATCCATTGTTTTATGAGTGCATAACCTATTTGTACTAGTGTAGAAGTTTGGTATCATTTCGGGGCATTATTAGTGGGGTAACTTACGAGATACAAAACGTGTGTCCATTAGCCCCTGCACTAAGCTATTCAGCTGATAACGCTACTCTACGCTAACTCTCCCAATGTTCGACCCAGGTGAAAAAAGCTTCTGGGGGGGTGTTTGACTCGAGGTAATGGTGTAGGGTGAAATTACTCCTAACCATCACTTTAATTACACTTGCACCTGATGCAGCAGCTGGAACTTATGCTTAAAGTGATGGTTCGGAGTAATTTACCCTAGGGTCCTTTGCACCATGACCTCGAGCCAAACACGCCCCCAGAAGCTTTTTTCATCTGGGTCTAACATTGGGCGAGTTAGCGTAGAGTAGCGTTAGCCGCTGAATAGCTTAGCGCAGGGGCTAATGGACCCACGTTTGTATCTCGTAAATGACTCCACTAATAATGCCCGAAATGATACCAAAGGTCTACACTAGTACATATAGGTTATGCACTCATAAAACAATGGATTGGAAAGTTTGTAAGTACACCAGAAGTTTAGGAACACTTGCCTGCTCTCTGTTGCTCTCTGCTGCTGCTACCTGCAGTTAGACTAGTGCTTAGGGCTACACCGAAAAGAGATACAACAAAAATATGTATTAATTTAATGATTAAATAAGGTAATGTCTCCAAACTTACCTCAATTATTACTTGTCTCCTGCTAGTTATATTACAGCACTTACTTTAAAAAATAAGTTAAATTAAAAAATATTTTTGTTGTCTCTTTTCGGTGTTGTAATTTGTAGACGTCCCTAAGCACTCGTCTCACAGCAGCAACAACAACAGCAGAGAGCAGAAGCCAGCAGGCAAGTGTTATTTACATAAACTTCTGGTGTACTTACAAACTTTCCAATCCATCATTTTATGAGTGCATAACCTATATATACTAGTGTAGACCTTTGGTATCATTTCAGGCATTATTAGTGGGGTCATTTAAGAGATACAAACGTGGGTCCATTAGCCCCGCGCTAAGCTATTCAGCGGCTAACGCTACTCTACGCTAACTCGCCCAATGTTAGACCCAGGTGAAAAAAGCTTCTGGGGGGGTGTTTGGCTCAAGGTCATGGTGCAAAGGACCCTAGGGTAAATTACTCCGAACCATCACTTTAAGGATCCAGACTGGGCAGGTTTTCCATCCCTCACCTGCAGTTGTCACATTTGATGAGCAGGCCATCCGAAGTCAGGCTGCAGTGACACCAACTGGCCACAGCCCCGTCTTCCTCTGAGGAGCTGTCGCTGTCGGCTGAGTTGTCCTCAGTAGTTTCATGATAGCGGGAGTCGCGTACCACGCCGTTGAGATCCATACGGGGAATGATGGTTTGGGAGAGCGGGGAGGCGGGTGGGGTGGGGGGAGGGGGCGCGCCATAGTTGTGATCCTGACAACACACAACGGAAGACTGTTGCATCTTCAAACAACGAGTGTTCAGGCAAAAGGGAAATGGAAAATGGAGACGAATGAAAATGAGGGCATAACAACAGGTATGTGAAACAGTACAGCTGTTAATAAAGGAAGTAGTTTGTGGTAACAAAGGACTTATAGCAGAATAGAAATCAATGTCTTTTTTTAAACTGCCTATCTAAAGTGTTACTCTTACTGTTCTATAATAATAGAACACAGAACTTTAAAAGAATAGAAAACAGGAAAAGATTGGGTAGACTAAACAGAGTTATTATTTTAGCTTCTAAAATGTTTGTAGTTATAGCCAAATTATCTTGGACTGAAAGAGAGCAATACTAATTTCATATAATAAGGCTATGATTAGAATTGATGCTTGGAACTCACAGCATATGGTAGTCCCCGATACCCATGACTCTGTGCACTCCCACAGCTGTGGTTGTTGTAGTTTTTTTCATTCACGGCAGGGCTTGCTTCAACTGACTCAGGGCTGGAAAATAACAAAAATTATTAATCCAAGGAATGACAATAGAACAGAAATTATATGTATAAAACAGTAGATATTTTACACTATGATTTTCCAGGCCTTTGTAAAAAACAGTTTTAAACTAAAGACTTTAATCAGTCACTAGATGGCACCACAACCCTGAACTGGCTCCCAAGCCTTGAAGAACAGCAATTTAGGAAAATAGAATGTGTGAGCCATTATATGGTATGCAACTCCTTTTGCCCTTTAGCTGAGGTCTGAACAGACGGTACATTACTTTACTTTTCCCCCCTTGTCCTCCAATTCTAGGGCAATTAAATGGCAAACGAATCAAAATGACAAAACGTTACATTTAAATCCTGGGATTTTGTATATCTAAGCAGACAGTGTATTTTCTTATGTGAATCAATCCTCTTGAAGTTTGGAGAAAACTAAAAGGGGCTGTGAACAGGTGGATGGGAGAGACCAGCTGCATTCCACATAACCTCAGTCACGTAAGCAGGCTGACTTACAGAGATGTGGCAACAGTTCTTACTTAAGCTGTCTGACGACATTTCCTCAGACACTACTTAACACAGCAAGGACTGATATGGAAATGTAATACAAGTCTACCTCCCTTACACAGAAGGAGGGCTGGGCAATACAGAATCAATGGTCAGTAGTTAGAATAACAGAAGAAACAGAGTTGATAACTAGGCTCCTGAAACATTTATTAGCATTATTAACAACTATTTGTTTTTAACTACATTTTGAATACATACAAAATAATTGCGCAGGCCAGTTACACACTGTACCCAGACTATTAAATATCACGTAACATGTAGTGATATGAGTTTCAAATTAAGAGATTAACAGACGGGCACATTCTGTTTAATAAATTAAAAATAAAAGTGAGGATGTTCTGCTCTCCATTTGGATTGGTTAGAACATTGGAATGCAGTGATTTTACTGCAATCACTAAAATGTTTCAAGGTTTGAAGTGACTTTGATGGGGTAAACAAAATGCCAGTAGTGGTATTTTTATTTATAGTCCAGCCCTGTACAGGAGTCAGTGTTACATTGCTTAAGTTTAGACGGTTTTGAGTGCAACCAGCCTGACTGAAGCATCACATACTGTATTTCCTTTATAGCGGTCTGGTAAAGTTTAGTCTTTGGTGGACTGCACTGATATTGGAAGGAAGCATATTTTATTAAGCGTATTATTATGTTAATAACCGGGTTATGCCAGTTCTCCCCGTATACATGAGCGGGGAAGAATGGGAAGAATGACAGGAGTAACTCTATCTCCGGTACAGTAGTTGGTGCTCTTTCAAAGCACAACTAGCTTTTTCTTGACCGGCAACTAAATATGTAAAAATGTTACAACTTAATTGTTCATTCACACACTCTTGATTCACACACTCTTGTCACAGTATAGGGAAGCACAATGCTCTTGCCACATGACTGACAACTTTGTTTGGCTCATTATATCAGTAACTAGTGTCGCCCAGTGCCGAGTGGAATGTTAGCTAAGTAACGTTAGAGAGGGGTGTGCTCATAAAAGTTAAAACATTTAGAGACCTACAACCCTGTTAACATTCCCTAATGGGTATTTTTATGAAAGATTTTCAGCGGAGGGAATTACGTATAAGCTATTTGTTGGCTTCATGTTGCCAATGCGCACATCGGTTTGAATTATGTTTTTATATATTTTTTAATTTGCTCTCACGATTGCTTAACACTACCAGGGTTGCAACTGAAATAATAGGCTAAAGCAACAACTATTAGTAATTATGGTCAGATCTTGTGCCAGACTGATGGGGAAGTGATATTGATAAGCGTTATGATTTACGTATTTACAGCGTCGGCTATTTTTTTTTACAATCTTTCCTTCATGTTTTAGAAAGCAGCAACTGTATTGCTTTTTTGCCTGTAAAACCGTATCTGAGTTCTCCATATTTATGTAGAATTATAGTTTACTCTTCTTATGTAGATCTGGTAGATGTTTGCGATTGGTCATGCTGTGCAAACACCGCCTCTGGATTGGGAAACCCTGGGTTGATTAAACTAGTTGTTAACCACCGTCATGACACAGCTTAGGTTGTTAGGCCGCGGTTGTTAGGTTAGGTGAAGCCGGGTAAATGAAATAAATCCAGGGCATGTTGATCTTTATTCGTAGTACAGGCCTTAGGTTAAACAGGAAGTTTGTTTACCACCTGTGACACTGTGACTATTTGAGCAATGTTGCCAAATCATATCGGCAAACAATTTGGCAGGTAAATTGATGGGCAAAACTACCAAAATAAGACCCTGGTTGTAAATTAACAGCTACATATTTGAGTCCCACTAGCAGGTAATGAGTACTTACTCTGATCCAGCAGCCATATCTGAGTAAGACGTTTCAGGTGTGGTGACTCCCAGCGCGATTACTATGCTCATGACGTCCAGCACAGCGACGCGTGGGAGGGGGGGGAAGTAGGGGAAAGGGGAGGGAGAGGATGGGATGGGGGAGGGAGGGGAGGAGGAGAGGTGAGGAATCACAGGGTCCCAATTACAGCAGCAGACCACTCCAAAGGTGGGGCGCCGCCGAGCCGTAGCCCACGGCTCACGGTCATGGGGGGCCTGAGGAAAGAGAGCAACAATCAAATCAAACAGCTGAGTCGAAGTGACTGGGATTTTTCTGTGTAAGTTTAAACCTTTTAAATGCAGCAACAAATTGGTCAAACTTAAATAGGAAATACAATTTCAGAAAATAATGTTTATAAACATGGAATTGAATAGATCGGCCCTAATGTCACCGATACCAGATACAGCCATTTGAGTCAGTATCAGTCAGATATCAGTATTAGAGCATCGCTAAAAAGAACAAAACAAAAACCACCATTACACCATGACAGAGTGTGAGGAACCCAAAAGAACATTGATTTATCTCAATGTGTTTTTATTGAGTTTTTTCATATGTAAAATAAAAGAAATATGAATATTTTTCTTTTCTATTAATTTATTTTATAAACATAATTTTAATATAATTTTTTACATTGATAGGACAGCTTTAGCTAGGAAAGAGAGTGGGGACAACATACACTAAATGGCCACAGGTTGGACTGAGCCTTGGTACATGGGGTGCACGCTTAACCAGGTGAGCTAACAGGGTGACCCAATATGTAAATATGGGGCGCCGTCAAGGGCTGGGCGATATGGAGAAAATCAGATATCACAATATTCTTGTCCAAACACCTCAATGTCAATATTGCAACGATATTGTAGGGTTGACTGGTATTGATGCTTTCACAAAATATTTACACAATGAGAGATGAGATAAATAATCATCAATAATATAATGACTAAGTGGTTATTTATGGTAAGGTTATCAAGGCGTAGTCGGGGTGGGGAGGGGTTGCAGTTCGGTGGGTTGGGGATCTCATCACTGCTCTTTGCAGATGATGTGGTACTGATGGCATCATCGGCCTGTGACCTTCAGCACTCACTAGATCGGTTCGCAGCCGAGTGTGAAGCAGTTGGGATGAGGATCAGCACCTCTAAATCTGAGGCCATGGTTCTCAGCAGGAAACCGATGGAGTGCCTACTCCAGGTAGGGAATGAGTCCTTAACCCAAGTGAAGGAGTTTAAATACTTTGGGGTTTTGTTCGCGAGTGAGGGGACAATGGAGCGGGAGATTGGTCGGAGAATCGGCGCAGCGGGTGCGGTATTACATTCAATTCATCGCACCGTTGTGACGAAAAGAGAGCTGAGCCAGAAGGCAAAGCTCTCGATCTACCGGTCAGTTTTCGTTCCTACCCTCACCTATGGTCATGAAGGCTGGGTCATGACCGAAAGAACGAGATCCAGGGTACAAGCGGCCAAAATGGGTTTCCTCAGGAGGGTGGCTGGCTTCTCCCTTAGAGATAGGGTGAGAAGCTCAGTCATCCGTGAGGAGCTCGGAGTAGAGCCGCTGCTCCTTCGCGTCGAAAGGAGCCAGTTGAGGTGGTTTGGACATCTGGTAAGGATGCCCCCTGGGCGCCTCCCTAGGGAGGTGTTCCAGGCACGTCCAGCTGGGAGGAGGCCTCGGGGAAGACCCAGGACTAGGTGGAGGGATTATATCTCCAACCTGGCCTGGGAACGTCTCGGGATCCCCCAGTCGGAGCTGGTTAATGTGGCTCGGGAAAGGGAAGTTTGGGGTCCTCTGCTGGAGCTGCTCCCCCCGCGACCCGACACCGGATAAGCGGATGAAGATGGATGGTTATAGGCAAATAATAGAACAGCTTGAACAGTCTGGTAAGTGCAGAAAATTACATCACTTTTCTGTAATGCCGCCTTTAAAATCAGGAAAACACTAAACTTATGCCATATAACTATAACGATATTAGGATATCCAAAATCTAAGACGATATCTGGTCTCATATGAGGATATCGATATTATACTGATTTATTACATGGCTTGGTTGGATTCTAAGGCATTGTGCAGTCTGTTATTTCTTGATAACAGACCGTTACTAAGTATAACCATGAGTATAACACACTGGTGCCAGAGCGTTGCCATGGACGCTGTTCTGTTCACTCTGGAGGACAGCTATCAATCCGCTGAAAGAAGTCCGGATAATTAATCAACTGTGGCAAAAAGTGGGGAAACGTGGATCAACTTCTGTCCACCCAATTCAAGCAATGACAGCAGATCTGGTGGTCTATCGCTACATCTTTATATATGGTCTATGATCGCTACGCAGTAACAGCCGTAGGGACAACAACGTTAATTAGTTCGCTTACATTGCAACATGTTTAACGTTACAGGTGTGTCAACTGCAGCGGCTGTGCAAAAAGGAAACGAGATGAATGAGGACATAAACGTCAACATAAATATTCCCAAAAAAGCCATTCACTGTGTCTCACTTCACCGTCAACGGAAATGTTCAGTTTAATGTGAATTAGAGCAGCCGATTGCCCGCTAGTGATTAAAACAGCAGCTGGGTAATTTGTCCACTTATAGCTAGCGATAGCATGGCAGCACCCCATAACAGCCCAACTCATAAAATATACGGCTACTACCACAGCCCGTGATTGGGATAAAATGCGTACCCGGACCGGTGGCTTTTGCCAGAAATGTATTCGCTGCAGGAAGGGGAGATACTGTGGTGTTGAGTAATAGACAAAGTGTTGCATTAAACAGCTACAGAGTTAACGTTGCTATGGACGCAGGATTCCAACCGTAGAGGCGGAACAGACTATTTTCTTTAGCGGAAGTAATACAATCATATTTAAATCAATAAACTCCTTTTTAAAATCAACATTTATTTTATTTATTTGGTAAGTAGCCATGTAATAAGCGGGATAATAGAGCGAGGCGGTTGTTATAGCCATTACAACCGCGACAGGGTGATCAGGACCCCGACGCGAAGCGGTCTTGAATCAGCCTGAAGGGGTACTACATTATTCCTTACATACTGTCCAGCCCTAACATGAAGTGATATCTTTTATAGACTGGTTTGTATCTGCAGTATAGGAAGAACCAATTTAATGGCAGCACAGGTGTAATTAATAACAGTGTACCAGTAAACCACTGAAATGAGCCAGCATGCACAGTACCAGGGTCCTGGAAATGAAACTACATGGAAGTTGTTAGTAATTTTATAATTTATTCCTGTGCTTTTCCTGCTATTAATGACATGTCTACCTGAAAAAAAACTATTGGCTGTACATGAGTATCTGCCTGTTACATTGGCAACCCAGTCTAATCCTTTTTTCTTAAAATTTACTTGGTTGCTAAATGACAAGCAGCGCAGTTTGTTATCATTAAAAACGGCTGTGCAAATAAATGTATGAGGAATACCAGCATGAAGCCAATTTACCAATAGTAGGTCACCTTGGGGAGAGGTACAGGTGGAAATTGAAGAACAGCTAATTCAAATTCTCAGTCAGACAATTCAGCTACTGACTAGTAAATTACTTTTAACAGAACATTTTTTACAGTTAAAAGTAATGTTCATATTAACAGGGCTCCTTTACTTGAGGGACACAACAGTCGTTCCAGTTGAAGAGTGACACAGGTACACCATCCTTACAGTTCTAATGAAGAACATGATATGCTGACTCATTAAGAATGAAAGCTTTTACGTGATGTAATGGCAAAATTACATTTAAGCACAATTCCTTATATTTTTATGTTTTATTTCTACTTTAATTCTCTCACAAATGCTGACAGAGTTTATCTCATTTCCCACATGCAGATTTATATTCTAACTTTGTGAGACATGCAGTCTGGAACATTGTGTGAGCACTGTTAGCCTGAACAGATAAAGGTACAAGGTCACCCTAAAACTGTCATGTTTTCCCATGCCAGTTAAGATGTAACTGGGGGGTGAAAGTCGTACAGGGAGGAGGAGGCGAAATGGCTCCAAGATGTCTCTTGTATTCCTCTGATTGTCTTCATGTGTATCAGATTGCCTGTCAAAATTGTAGCGTCATAATAATCCAAGTGCGTATGTGCTGTCACTCTGAAGATGCATATAAGCCTGGTGTTCCTGTTCACTCATTTGAGAAACTGACTCCACACTGGGCTGCGGCCTTTTGTGAAATCATGTTGATCCTATTTGCAAATATATCTTTTTTAATAAAATACAAAAACCCAACTTGGTTTTAGTCTCAGTCTGTCTTATTTGTTTCAATTTACTAAACTCTGAAAACTCTTCCCCCTGCTGCAGAGGAAACTTCCACGACAGTGAGAAGCAGCAGAAAGCTTTCATATGCCTGCTCCTAAAATTAAAACACGATATGCACATGGTGCAATAGGCCTGTCTCTTATCCATACAGAGGCTTCCATCATGGAGGGGAGGATGGGGAGGCTATTCAAAAAGCAGAAAAAAACAAGGGGCTTTACAGCTCTGCTTACACTGAGCCTTCCAATAGGATGCACTGATAAAAAGGCAACCAGCAGGAGGCACCTTCCTCCCAGATGCCTGGACGGATTCAGCCAACGTGTGGCCCAGCCTTCTTGTCATGTGACCACATTCTGCTGAAACACTGACCCAGACTCCTCTGCTCTCATCTCTCCCTCTTCCGCACTATCCTCCCTGCCTCGCTTTCAGACACAGAGCCAGAGACAGATCCCACGGCTGCAGAAAGAGAAACAGGCCCTCCTGTGCTCTGTTCATACACTAAGGAGACGATTCGGCTTATAGCAATCATTCCCCGGGCAAAAACTTACAAATACTTTACCCCACAAACCAAACTGATCGGATTCACCATTATAAAATTTAAAAAAAGCAAAGCCAGTCTTACACAACAAAAAATAACTAGGGGTGGTACGGTTCACAAAACCCATGGTTCGTATCACGGTTTTCGGTTCAGTACGGTTCTTATTTTTTCTTTATCACTCCAGAATATACTTCAGCATATAGCTAAAATTAGCATATTGAATGCATGTTGCACAAAACGTGCACACAGTGGCAGTTCTATATTGTTTTATTTCATCATAGGTAACGTGAAATCCAAAATGTTCCCACACACCAGACTATAAACGACGCTGGCGCATCCTCCAGCTCTGGGCAGCCCCTCTCCCACTTGACATTTCTGCAGGTGACGTGACGTGACCTGCAGCGGCACCCCGCTCCACTTGAGGAGCGGTCGGCTCGGTGTCTCTCCAAATCTGACGAAAATCTTTTAAACTGACCTTTGTCGATCTGAAATGAAGACAGATTCAGCAACTGCATGGCCTATTTCTCGCTTAAAATGTTTTCAGAAACACGTTTCGGTGAACTATTTTAGTACAATATGAGATCGTATTCTGAACGAGCCGCCATGACAGTCTGTTTTAAAATTAGCGACCAGCCAGACCCATGTGACGCGATCGTCCAATCAGCTGCCATGGGTTGCGTTTGTCACGCCCATCCCGCTCGTCATTTCCAGTAAGTGTTTTAACATAGGTGTATAAAGTGGCCACTACGGCAGTAAGTGGTTAGTGCACATTAACAGTGTACTGACGAACCGTGCGGTACACACACGCTCCGAACCGAGACTAGCGAACCGAGCGGTTCGGGTGTTTTTTCATGAACCATACCACCCCTAAAAATAACCCTAACTTTAAAAACATATGCTGGTTTACCAGAAGAGAGACACAGCAACAGGATGCATGACATTTCTGTAGTGGTCCCCTGGCTACAGCGACTGATGCCCTGGCTCTTCAGCACCAGGGCAACCACAGCAAGGCTGGGGACTTTCAATAATGTCGAGGTCAGTTCAACCAGAAGGTCACAACAAGAAATGTCAGCTAGCTCTTGGTTACAGAAGCAGAACGTTCTGTTACAACTCAAATGGCTTCAATGAAAACAGAGACACACAGGTGTGGACATTCAGACGCTACAGGAAGGCGGAGTTTGGTTATTCAAAGACTGTTCCTCTTTAAACATGACTCATAAGATACATTGATTAGACAACAGCATGAAAGTGAGCATGAAGGGGTAACGTGAGTGGATCCCATGGTGCCCCATCCAGATCTTTTTTTTAAAAACCACTGGCTTTTTATTATCCCTATGATCGCTGCCTCACAAAAATAGCCACCATACTCCTACTTAACTCACAAAGGGACACTATTTGGGCCTCTTCCAAAAGAATCCGACAGTGAACTAGGGAGGTAAATTCAATACAAAGAAGGAACGTCATTCTTTACCTTGCTTCCTTCTCCTCCTCCCCCAGCAACTCCCTCCCTTCCTCGTTTGTTCCTCTGGCCATGAATACCGGGCTCAAATTACCAGCAGGCTCGACAAAGTCTTTCACTTCCACTAGAACAGAGGCCATTTTGGAGACAAGTCCAAGGGGGAGGAACATACACACAAAATGAACAGCTAAGGATACCCTCTCTTACTCTCATTTCACCATAACACTCTCCCCTCTCTTCTTTTTCAAACACACTAGTGTTCCGACATAATTAAGTACTGACAGACGTGCATTGTACTGTCCTAAAATAAGCAATTTGATTATCAGGCACATGCATACATAAAAAGTGTAGCCCACCCCATGGACTCAATATTACATTAACTTACACATGATTCAGTTAACATTAAAGCAAGATTTAAAAGTAGCATCTCCTTGGGGCACTGTCTACCCCGTCCATCTGCACTTGGCGCTCCGACCTACACACAGGTTTGCACGAGTACTGCTGCGTCGCTGATTAAGAGCAGAGCAGAGAAAGGAACACAATTTTACTTAATGTCTCATTCACTGGTAAGCAAACACCTAATATTATGATACCGAACATTAAAAACAAACATGACTACTGTTAGCAATGTGACGAAGACACACATTAGGCTCAGGCTCGTACACTAGCGGTGGAGTGAATGTTGAAACTGCATGTGAACATCCTAGTTTTATACAGTCTATGGTGAAAACCCAGTGTAAAGCACAGTGAGACAAATGTATGTTGTTGTTTTTTTTTTTAAAAGTGTGCGATGACACTGTCATTTCCAACCAATCACATAATTTGTCCCGCTCCGGCTGTTAGCAACCCAGGTCGTGCGCAATTCACATTGAAATCGCCCCTAGCCTACCCTCATCAAACCCATCGCTTACTGTACCTTTAATCGTCTGTAGGTGCTTTTCCATTCACCTGTTTTTATGGACATTTTCATGCCATAATTTCGAAAAAAAAGTCTTGAAATATCTCAAAAATATTTTTATGCTTGGCTGAGGTGGAAAAGTTGGTGTACTGATAAAAGCAAAATGCTACAAAGTGCAATGGAAACAGATTTAGCAAATACATTAAAATGTGTGTGCGGTGTTTCCCACTGAATTAGACCAGGGGGGACAGGGACCTTAGCCGTTAGAAGATGCTTTTTTGGGGTTTACTCTTTTTATGGCCAGTACATGGCTTAGACGCAGGGTTTAAGCATTTTTGCGCACCACCTAAGCATACGTAAAATGTGGAGAGCATCTGGACGCTGAGCCGACATGTCACAAAGCCACACCCACGTAACTATGAAGTTAGCAGTAATGTTATATACGCAACTAAGTTTAACACATTTTTTTTTTCTGTTTCACCTTTCGGTTACTGTTTTGGCGTGGAGGGGAGGGGGAAAGGAGAGCACGATTCATGTAGTCTGGATCGATGACCGTTCATTTCTAGGATAATCGCCGGTTGTTCTGCCGGATGTCTCTCACCTTACAAAACTTTGTTTCGTGAAACAACAACAACAAACTTCAAGCTACACACTGAAAATAGCATGTTTTGAAGAAAGAAGAAATTTGGATGGTGCAACAAGGCAGGCTTGATTGGTTCTTTCTGGGAATGATTATGAAGATTTACAAAGAATATGTTTAACGTTACGGCATTTGCTATCCAACTGGGACGTTTTGGGGCCGATTATGGCAGGATTGCTGTCGACAAAGTAACGTTACAAAGGGCTATACACTGGTAAGAGGAAATTATGTTTAACCATGTAACCAGCTAATTTAAAAAAACAAATTTTTTTATTGTGTGAATAGTTAACTTCATTTTATATTATCCTTCCTGAGACCAGCTTAGCACCACCCAAGACGATTGTGATTGTTGTTTGTACTTATTTATTGGGTTTTCAGCAACAACATTCCAGTATATACACTCTTCTCTATCCAGCTGTAGGCAACAATTCTGCACATTATATCCAAATTAAGATTATAAGCAAGTAAGACAAACAAATAGAAACAAAGCAAAAACAAATATCCACTCCCACACATTAAATATATTAAATCAAAAATGCACATTCAGATATTCATATATGCACAAGTGCACATACAGATGAGCAGTCAGGAAACTGGCAGGGCTTACACTAAGCATTGTAAGGCATTGTGTGGAATATGTATAAAATAAAATTAAAATAAAGATAGTGGAGGGGGAAGGCTAATCAGTCTTATTGCATTAGTAAAGATACTACAGGACTCCACCGCTTAGTAAAGATGGACTTTTGGAGCCTTAATAAATATGTAATGTGCTCCATCTGATAGAGGTCCCAAACCTTCTGGATCCATGTATTATATTAAGGGGGGGTTGGTTTCAACCATCTAATAGTTATACACTTCAATGCTGCTGTAAGTAATATGTTTAAAAGATATTTCTCGGACCTTCCATTCAATCCTTTAGATATCACTACCAATAGAGCCACAGTGGGATCTCGAGGTATATCCCGTTGGAAGACCTTTTAAGAGCATCAAATCCCAGAACGTCTTTAGTTTGGGACAGAACCAAAATATATGGGTATGACTGGCAGTATGTGCTCCACAATTCCTCCAACATGAGCTGGAATGTGACTGGCTCATTCTAGATACTATTTCTGGGGTCCTGAAAAACCTAGCAATTGTTTTCCACTTGAATTCCCTCCATGTATTCAAACTTGTGGCCCAGTGTGCCTCACTACACACCTCCTCCCATGCTTCCTGCGATAGGTCTAGGTCCATTTCTGCCTCCGATCTCTGCTTTATCCACAAGGAGTTTTGTGTATTCATGGATAAAAATATATTGTAGAGTTTACTAATAATTTTTTCATCTCTATTTCCTGTTAGTATTTCTATTAGGAGCTGCTCGATGGGGGAAGTTTTTATGAGTTTTCCCCATTCCTTGTGCCCTGTCAGAAATGTTCTAAGTTGCAGATATCGATAGAAATCTGTCTTGGGGAGACCATAATTGCTTCTCAACTGCTCAAATGTCCTTAGATTACCAAAACTGAATAACTGGTGCAGATAAATCAGGCCATATTCTGACCACCTTCTGAAGCCGATGTCCAATTTATTAAGTATAAAGCTCTTCAAGGACCCTATGCTGATTAATGATGATATTTGTGTCGGTAATCCAAAAGTTGACTGTACTTTAACCCAGATTTTAAGAGTGTTCTTAGTCCAAATTGCCATTTCCTTTATGGGGGCAGCCAGGAAGGGTAGGTCTTGCAGAGATTTTAGCGAGCATAGGCTTTTTTCTATGTTAAGCCAACGCGTACTGTGTTGTTCTGAAGCCACGCTATCATAGGCTTCATTTGTGCAGCCCAGAAGTAGTATTTTAGGTTTGGAAGCTTAAGACCACCGTTTGATTTAGATAACTGTAGAGTTTTAAGTCAGATTCTAGGGCGCTTTTTGTGCCATATAAATTTTGACATCATTCTCTCCAAATTATCGAATGTAGACTTTGGAATTTCTATAGGTAGCATCTGAAACAAGTAAAGTAATCTGGGTAGAACGTTCATACGGATACTTTCAACGCGCCCCAGTAGGGACAGAGGGAGCACAGACCACCGTTCTAAATCATTAATGCTCTGAATAATCTTACTATAATTAGCGTCAAACAGGTTCTGCAGAGATGGGGGAATGTATATACAGTACAGGCCAAAAGTTTGGACACACCTTCTCAATTCAATGCGTTTCCTTTTTATTTTCATGACTATTTACATTGTAGATTCTCACCGAAGGCATCTAAACTATGAATGAACACATATGGAATTATGTACTTAGCAAAAAAGTGTGAAATAACTGAAAACATGTCTTATATTTTAGATTCTTCAAAGTAGTCACCCTTTGCTTTTTTATTAATAAGGGAAAAACTTCCACTAATTAACCCTGACAAAGCACACCTGTGAAGTGAAAACCATTTCAGGTGACTATCTCATGAAGCTCATTGAGAGAACACCAAGGGTTTGCAGAGTTATCAAAAAAAGCAAAGGACATGTTTTCAGTTATTTCACACTTTTTTGTTAAGTACATAATTCCATATGTGTTCATTCATAGTTTTGATGCCTTCAGTGAGAATCTACAATGTAAATAATCATGAAAATAAAGAAACACATTGAATGAGAAGTTGTGTCCAAACTTTTGGCCTGTACTGTACCTAGATATTTAATACCCTCAATGGACCATTTCAATCCACTCTGAAGCTTTACACTATGTGGGACCGTTACATTTATATCCATAGCCATAGTTTTCTCCACATTTACCTTGTATCCTGAATAAAATCCAAACTTGGATATTTGTTGATGCGGTATCGTTAATGCCAGTTTTGTTAGATACAGAATTACATCATCGGCATAAAGCGATAATTTGTGTTCCTCTTCATTAATTACAATTCCTTTTATGCCATTATCATCCCTGAGGAGTTGGGCTAGCGGTTCGATACTAATAGCAAATAGTAAAAGGTGATAAAGAGCCGCCTTGTCTGCAGCCACATTCCAAAGTGAATCTTTCTGATCTACAGCCGTTAACTTTGACTACTGTTACTTTGACTACTTTGTACTCGTCACCACAGGCTATTGCCTGTGGTGACGAGTACAATGTTTGTATCCAAGTTATAAAGTTAGGGCCGAATCTAAGGCTCTTTAATGTTTGAAATAGATATTGCCATGATACACGGTTGAATTCCTTTTGGGCATCTAAGGATATAATTACGGATTCCAGTTTCCTATCTTGCTGGTGAGATATTATGTTTAGTAAACGGTGTACATTATCTCTGTAGTATCTCCCAGTGATGAATCCAGTCTGATCGGGATGGATTATTTGAGTGATTATCTGATTCACTCGCCTGACCAGGACTGCCGTCAATATACGCAGGTCCCCATTCAGCAGTGATATTGGTCTGTAGGATTGACATTCAGTGGCATCTTTACCATATGTATCATCACTATAGTGGCCTCATTCCAGGTGCCATCATTTTTGTGCATGCTGGTATGCCTTTAGTAGCAGCGGTGACAGTAAATATTTGAATGTCTTGTAAAATTCATTACTATAGCCATCTGGACCTGGGCTTTTATTGTTTTTGAGAGATGAAATCACATGCTTGATCTCCCATTCTTCAAATTGCCTGTCTAACTCTTAATTTTATGTGGTCCAGAAACTCTAAAAGTTTTGTGTCATCTGAGCAGGTGTCTGTATTTTTATATAAACCTTTATAAAACTCTGCAAAGGATTCTGCTATTTTATCAGGTTTTGTGACAAAGGTGTCCTGCAACTTTACTCTCTGCACCGTGTTAGATGCTTGCTGTTTTCTTAAACTAAATGCTAATAATCTACTCGCCCTATTGTCATATTCATAGTAACGTTGCTTGGTAAATCTCAGTGCTCCCTCAATTTTGTCCGATAGTAAACTATTAAGTTCTCTACGAGCTGAATTCAAATTATTTAGGATATTGATTGAGGCCGATTTTTTGTGTTTTGTTCAAGCTCTTTTATTTTATCCACCAGTTCTCTCTGTTTAGACTCTTTTTCTTTTTTCCTGGTGGACGAAAATGAAATAATTCGGCCCCTGATATACAGTGCCCTCCACAATTATTGGCACCCCTGTTTAAGATGGGGTCATGGACTTCTAAAAATTCTCCTTTTTTTTAAACAACATAGAACCCAAATGCATAAAAAGAGAAAAATCCAACCTTTTATTTAAGTACATTACATGTGTCCCACAATTATTGGCACCCCTGATGTTAATACTTTGTACAACCCCCTTTTGCCAACAAGACAGCACTTAATCTCCTTCTATAACATTTCACAAGATTGGAGAACACAGAGACAGGGATCTTTGACCATTCTTCTTTGCACAATCTTTCTAGATCATCCAGAGTCCTGGGTCCTCTCTCATGCACTCTCCTCTTTAGCTCACCCCACAGGTTTTCGATTGGGTTGAGGTCTGGGGACTGAGATGGCCATGGGAGGACCTTGAGTTTGTGACTGCTGAACCATTTTTGTGTAGATTTTTGCCACATGTTTAGGATCATTATCCTGCTGAAAGACCCAGTGACGACCCATCTTCAGCTTTCTGGCAGAGGCCATCAGGTTTTTTATTTAAAATGTCTTGGTAGTTCAAAGCATTCATGATGCCATGCACCCTAACAAGGTTCCCAGGGCCTTTGGAAGAGAAACAGCCCCAAAGCATCACAGATCCTCCACCATACTTCACGGTGGTGAAGGTGCTTTTCGGCATACTCATCTTTTGTTTTACGCCAGACCCACTTAGAGTGTTTGTTGCCAAAAAGCTCAATCTTAGTCTCATCTGACCAAAGCACACAATCCCAGTTGAAGTCCCAGTGCCGCTTAGCAAACTACAGACGTTTACGTTTGTGAGTGTTAGTGAGAAAAGGCTTTTTTCCTTGCATGCCTCCCAAACAGCTTGTTGGCATGTAGAGAGCGTCTGATGGTTGTTTTTGAGACTTCGTGACCCCCAAGATGCCACTCTTTGATGCAATTCTGTGACAGTGAGCTTAGGACTATTTTTTTACCTTTCTTACCATCCTCCTCACTGTGCGTTGTGGCAAGATAAACTTGGGACCTCTTCCAGCCTAGTTTGTCACTGTTCCAGTTGTTTTAAACTTCTTAATGATTCCTCTGACTGTAGATACGGGCAAGTTAAGGCGAGTGGCTATTTTCTTGTAGCCATTGCCTGACTTATGAAGGTCGACACACATCTGCCTTACTTGAATTGTGTGTTCTCTTGTCTTTGCCATGTTGACAAATGGGTAAGAGAATTAGGACTCTGTGTCACGTCATATTTATACCCCAGGGAAACAGGAAGTCATGAATTACTATTTAAAAGTTCCTAGATACCCTGACCAACTTTAGCAACTACAGAAAAATATATTTAAAAAAAATATATTAAATTTTTCAGCGGAATTGTTAGGGGTGCCAATAATTGTGGGACACATGATTTCAAGTTTTCTTTTTCTAAATGCGATTGTTTTTTTTTACCACCAAAGTAATGTACTTAAATAAAAGGTTGGATTTTTCTCTTTTTTTGCATTTGAGTTCTATGTTGTTTAAAAAAAAAAAGGAGAATTTTTAGAAGTCCATGAACCCATCTTAAACAGGGGTGCCAATAATTGTGGAGGGCACTGTATGCTTTGGCACAATCCCACAGTATAAATGGTGATGTTTCAGATTGTGATTGGTTTAAAGAAATGCAAACCTGCAGCGTTTTTTTCTCCTTTCTCCTGCAATGTATGTGTGGAGTAACAGCGCTGTGGAGTAAGGTCTGGCAATGCGAAACTATGATTTATGTAATCTGAAGAGAACATCACTCTCCTGTTACACAGCACGCTTCGAAACCTAGCATCACCACGCACAGCTAGCATATGGTAATGTCTTCAATGAGTTCACATAGAATTCACAAACCGCAAGTATGTTAAGTTTGTTTTTCTCTGCGGTTGTTTTTTTCATAAAGAACCGGGCTGGTCAATGTTGATATTGTGGCGGGACGCCGCAAATAAATTAATGTACAGTAAAACACTGCAAGTATCGGATTGGTTGGAGGGATGGAGTCAATCACTTCCCAACATGGCAAAGTGGTCTATCCACCATGTCGTTTCCACATATAGCTTCAAGGAGACAGCTAGAAGGGTTATACATGAACATACATGCAACAACAGCATGTCCATGCTTGCAGAGTGTCCACCTGTGTCTTTCAAATCCTCCACAACACATCCAGTCCAGTGAGAATACACCAGCCCCCTCAGTCCGCCCCCGCACACATGCTTGCTGAAGGAAGGATAGGGATATATCAGCCATTCCCCACAACTGCGCAGGTCAAGCTGCACTTTCTGAGCTACAGCAGGAGGAAATTTAAGATGAAAAACGGGCAAATCAAAAGGGCCTGCCTTTAAGACAAACATGTCACTGATATGTGGCCAGGGAGAAAGCATGGCTACTTGTAGATCTTTTTCCCACTCACCCAAACACATTTACAATATCACAAAGAGACACACTCACTCTCTCTCACACACACACACACACACACACACACACACACACACACACACACACACACACACACACACACAAACATTTAGCCACTCACTACTAGCCTACTTCAGCGTGTAGGAATGAAAACTGACTGTATTAATATTAGGGGATGTCTTGATTTTTACATAAAAATTTTTTAAAGCACAGGTTGCTATGCCATTTTTAGACTAGACTTTTATGCAATATAATATCTGACCTTTGTTCGCAATGTACAACACTACATTGTCAAATTTAAAACATTTATTAACAACATAATGTAACAATAACATATTTTTGCTTTGTTGTTGCAGGACACAGTCACCTATTGTTACACAAACTCCTGGGCAGTTCAGTGCTTGTGTTTCTTTTTTTACCTTCATAGTGATTACACCTTTTTTGTGGCAGCAATAGCCAGTGATGTTTCCTGTTTCTGTAACGTTAGCGGGACTCTCACGGCGCGATACGGACAGACTGAGTCTGACAGCCGGTAATGTAATTGTCCACCGCAGGGTCATGTCGGGTTTCTTGAATCGGACTTCATTTTTGCTGCAGGCATTCAAAATAAATGGACTACTACTCTCTGCCACCACCAATGTGTGTAGTACCCACCTGGATGATGCACGGTAGCCTTATGATGCCAGACGCTCACCACAAATCAGCTCCGTAGAGAGGGAGGGGAACATGTTTTTTAGTGCTGGGGGAAATCAGAGCACCTGGAAAAAACCTACGCATACATGGCGAGAACATGCAAACTCCACACAGAAAGGCCTGGGATGACCAGGGTTTGAACCTTTTTGCTGTGAGACCACAGTGCTAACCATTGGGCCTCCATGCTGCTAGTCTCGCATTGCCAGACCTTTCTCCACAGCGCTGCGGAGGAGGATCTGGCTAGTACACACAGCATTCCCAGATGGGAGAAAAACGTGGTATGGTTCATTAGCATTTCTTTAAGCCAATCACAATCGTCATGGGCGGCACTAAGCTGGAAATGGGCGTAGCTGGATTTACCATGAGGCCTGTACTACGAAGCAAGATTTGGCGTTAACAAGGTAACTTCAGGTTCAACCCGGGGCTCTGTGTATCACGACGGTGGATCACTTCTTACTGGGTTATATCGCCGTGGTAATTTATGCTGATCACCTAACCTGCTCGTTATGTTGAAGATTAGAGATCAACCGGTGTAAAAGCACAGCCTACTGACCAATCAATACTCGATTGATAACGGCGTCACCGTTCTTAGAAGATCCGGTGGAGCTCAGTGCGCGGAGAGAGAGAGAGAGGTGCGCTCATAAAAGTTAAAACATTTAGAGACTGACAACCCTGTTAACATTCCCTGATGGGTATTTTTATGAAAGATATAGATTTTCAGCGGAGGGAATTACGTATAGGCTATTTGTCGGCTTCTTGAGCAGTGTGTTTTCCAATGCGATACATCGGTCTGAATTGTTTTTGTATTTTTTATTTGCTCTCACGATCGCTTACCACTGCCAGGGTTGCAACTGAAATAATAGGCTAAAGTAACGACAGTTTATGGAAAGCATAAGTGTAATTATGGTAAGATCTTGTGCCTGACTGATGGGGAAGTGATATTGATAAGCGTTATGATTTACGTATTTACAGCGTTGGCTTTTTTTGCCATCTTTCCTTCTGTTTTAGGAAGCAGCGACTGTATTGCATTTTGCCTGTAAAACCGTGTCTGTGTTCTTCATATTTATGTAGAATTATAGTTTGCTCTTATGTAAAATATGCGGCTCTGGTAGATGTTTGCGATTGGTCATGCTGTGCAAACACCGCCTCTTTTATGTGAACGCGCGCGTCGCTGAATTGGGAAACCCTGGGTTTATTG
>CM046790.1:34397740-34667740 GCA_025617405.1 Perca schrenkii
GATGTTTTTTCATGAACCGTACCACCCCTAATGTCAATTTCGGAGCTCCAGAGAGCAGCGCAGGCATTTAAGTGGTTCCAAATGAGGCACCGAAATCCTGTTGCTATCCGGTTGATACCGTTCGTTTAGGCACTGGTGCCATATTAGCACGGATTTCAGTAACCAACCCTGATCACTTGGTTGTGAAATGTGCATCCATAAACATCTTAATGTCATCAAATGCTTAAAATAATACTGCAGCCTAGATAAACACATTAGCACATTTAGAACAAATATCCACATTAACAGAAATAAGGATGCATTTTCAAATTGAATTGCATTAAAATAAATAAATTGAGTCCCTTCTAACCATATTAAACAGTAGGAGATAAAATGAACAAATATAAAACAGGTAGCTCAAATAAAGCAATCTGATTGGTTCATAGCGTAATATATAACCATATACAACTATATATAGCGGCTAAGATTCCAATTCCTTTGCACAACAAGTAGCACTCCGTCTGAGAAAAAAGCGTTAGACTAAAGGCCTGTTCACACCGGGACGAATTTCGCGCGCGATATTCGCCGACGTTTAACGCCTCGTGACTAAACAAAGGGCGCCAATGTGAGTGTGCACACCGTCGCGAAAAACGCCTCGCGTAAAAGCGTAATTTTTAAAAAAAACGCCTCGGGTTCGTTTTTTTGGTTTGACGCGCCGCGTCAAAAACTATCCGACCACTGAGATTGGCGTTTTTGCTCACGTGTCTGGAGCTTCTGAAGTTACAGTAAAACACAACTCAACACACAAAACGGTCTTGCCAAGCACACATACGTAACGGCGAAGAAGATATACGCCAAGTAGCGTCTACAGTGCCGGAGACGAAGAAGATGCAAGGCAAAATGAACGTAGAGCTGCTCGTTTCGTTGGTGTCTGAATATAAAGCACTTTATGATAAACGCGACAGCGACTACAAAAATCTTGATAAAAGAGAACTGCTATGGAGTGGTATTGCAGAGCAAATGGGCCTTGATGGTGAGTTTAATTTCACTTAATTGTCTTTCATGTACATAGGCTTGTAACTTTTTCCCACAAACGTTTGACAATCGCCACCTTGTGTACCGGGGTATTTCTCTTTTACATTAAGCGCCATCTAATGTCAGGGAATGAATTTGCATGTTCACTCGGGTCATCGTCAGCGAAAATCGCTTGGGTGTGAACACACAAAACGCGTTGAAAAACGCTGGCGAATAACGCGCGCCGATATTCGTCCCGGTGTGTAGACCCCTTAATGAACTGATAGCTAGTGCCACACTACAATGAAATAAAGCTGGTTTAAAATCAGCAAAGTAACCGTTCAAGTGTACACTATAGGGGTGGAACCAAGCCCCCAGGAAGAGCGCCATGTCTTAAAGCCACCATGGGCTTAGCGGATACGGGTGGAGCTGCACCCCATGGCCCATAAAGAGTTTTCACATAGACTTTGCATGGCGAAAGAAACTTCTATATTTCAGCGGATAATTTCTTTGGGGTACATCAACTTACCAGCCCGAACACTTAAAGGGTCCTTGTTTAAAACACGTGTTTAACATTTTTAACATTCACTACTCACTAGTAGACGAATCCAGAGTTATTAAACTAGGTATGATGAACGCCCATAATGGACGCGAGTAGACCCGCGGGACTGCGCCCGCCCGTTCACATGACATGTTCTACTGAGGTCCTGTAGCTGTAATAATGGATATCGCTAATGGTTGTAATTCACCATGTGTTCTAATAATACTGTATGTCCATGGTATTATCTTATGATACATCCGAGGGATGTATGTATGCTGTAAAGCCTGTAACGTGCATGTAACGATAACCCCACCAAACTGGCGGACATGTTGGCATGTCATAGTAGGAAAAGCACAGGTGTATTCAAAACCATTAATGATGGCTGCATTCCACTTAGGAGAGGCCCTGTTATTGTGCATGCTGACTCACTGAAATAGCTTACTGGGACACTTGATAGAACTGAGCCATCGTTAAGGTTATCAATTCCAGCTGTGCTTTTCCTACTACGACAAGTCAAAATGTCTGCTGTGAAAAAGGTCCATCAGCTAGTAGCTAACATCAGCGGTAGCTAGCATGGATGTATTAAGAGAACAGTAACACGATACATAGCTATATGCCTACATAACGTTACTACAGACATAGTGATTACATCGCCTTGGTTCTCTCCAAGGGCTGTATGCTTTAAAGCTTGTAACGTGGATGAGCTCTGTTCACAAAACTACAGGCTAACCTTAGTAGCTAGCGCTAGCTAGTATCACGACATAATGATTAAATCTCCTTGATTGTCTAAATACATCCATTCTTTATTTAGATAAACATGTAAATGATCAGGAACATTAAAAACACGTTTATTGTTAGTGAATATTTTATACAATGAAAACGGTGAGTTCATGAGTTTGCATACTTGTAAGAGACACGAGAGAGAAGCTCATGAACGAGCATGTTGCTACCGGTTGCTACGACAACACAAACGGTTGCTGGAAGATCCGAGCTCCATGATTGCTTTATGCGCTTTTGAGCACTCTCATTGGAATGTACGGGGCTTCCCGCCGAACGCTGTATCCAGTTCTCTTAATACATCCATGGGTGGAACGGTACATAGACAAGGTTGCGAGAAGGGGGGTGCTGAGGGTGCTGCAGCACCCCCTGCTGGCAGGAGCTGTATTTTTTATTTTTTAAATAATTACTAATTCGCTGTCTGACATTATTTATATTTTTGTACATCAAATAATGAGGCAAATAGCAAAAAAGGGTTATGGATAGGTTTGAATATAGCCTACTAAAAATTAACTGTTATAGCTGCTATAGAGGTGAGTCAAGTGGCGTGACTCACTGAGAAGTGAGCAGGCTGAGACTAGTGGACTGGAACGTTAGTTGTAGTCATTTCTTGTGCTAGAGTGCCATCTACTGGGCACAATTGGTAATTATCCTGAAATACGGGAATATGTTCAGCTTACTTCCTGTTCAGAACTACGGTTTACACGCTGGTTCAGTGTCTCCTGAAACTTTGGTTATTCTGCAAAAAGAATAACTTGCTTTAAAAGATAATTCCGTTCCCTGTGAGGGCAATGCCTGTAAGTATGATTGTTTTCATTGCATGTTTTTTGTAACAGAAACCGCTGTGACGTGGTTAGGACACATTTGCTGTGGAGAAGGCACAAGTTAGGAAATTGTTGGTGAGGTCATTGCAGCCTGATTATTATCATATATTTTCAAGCCAAACATGTCTGGTGTGGTTTTGGCAATCACAAAAGTAATTTATCTTAGCTATATACTGAAACAGGGTAATGATGTCAAGTGCACTTCTGTGATGTTAGGGTGCCCGCAGTGGAGTCAGAGTGGCAAGTGCTGTCGCATAATTGTGGAACAGTGAAATTTGTGGCTGCCCAGGACTTTTCTAAAACTTCTCACTCTCACCCATACACTGCGCTAAAATTACTTATTTAGCTGTCAAAATCTGAAACATTTCCTGGGGGGAGAAATCGTCAGACATCCATTATTTTGTTATTCAGCACCCCTGATCAAAAATAGGTTCCTGCTCGCCTGTATACAGAAGTCACGGTTCAGTTCATACCTCGGTTGAAACATCACGGTTTGGTACGAGTTCGGAACAATGGAGGGAAAAGCAAAACAAAAATGCAGAAGGCAATTTTTTTTTATTGTGCATGTCTCAGGCTGTACCACCTAGTGTCATACATTCTCTCACCTGAGCTAGCTGAAGTGTGTAAAGTAAGTAACAGTAAACAATAATTACCCCACATCATCTCCACACTCCATCTGTAACTTGTAAACAAAATAAGACAATCAGCTATAAAACTGAAAATACAGCATCTCTGTTCTCTGCAAAGACAAACTAAATTACCTGATTATTGCTACGTTATCACAACATCTCCCGGCCATTTTTCCCCGCAGAAAGCTGCTCCCTGCCTGGCTGAAGCAAATATAGTTAGCCTCAAGAAACAAGGCGTCTGTTCCAACTAACTTTACGGTTCCGAGCCGCGACACTGGAAACGTAACACTAATCTACAACAGTCTCTCGCCTGTACTACTGTAACTGACTGGGAAACCAAAGTTTTCCAAAACTTGCGATCTAAAAGAGGCCGGCAGGTCCTGTAACTCTTGTGGGTCATCACCACTCGCTATACTCGTCCTCAGTGCTGCTATCTCTGACTCACTATAACTGCATACATAGGCGAGCCCGACTACATAGGCGGCGCACCAATCAGAGCTTCAGAGCTAAGGCGGGGCTACAGATTAGGTTTATTTTATTTATTTTTATACCGTGTATTCTCCGTGTAAATTCATGCACCGAACCGTGACGCCCATACCGTTTCGGTTCAATACATGTACCGTTCCACCCCTAGTACACTATATTTAGAATATTTTCAGCACTTTACCTTGCGGTCAGATAGCCCTTTACAACGGGGAACTGAAGCAGTAATTTATGCTGTATTCTAAGCCACCAGACTTCCTTGAAATAAACAGCAATTTACATCGCAGAAAACATAAGTTGCTGTTCTACCACTGCCTTGATCGGTTAGTTGCTGGTCTTCTGCTGTCTCAATTGGTTCGTTTGTGTTATTGTGTGCCTTTCTTTAACATTAAGCAAAAAAAAACAATTTGCCTGTGCTAGCTGCTAGTGTAGGCTAACGTTACCTGCACTGTACACAGTATTAATCTGTCACAATTTGGTTATCCGGTTAAAAATGCACTCCAGTGGGCGCCTGGATAGCTCACCTGGTAGAGCGAGTGCGCATATGAGGTTTACTCCTCGACACAGCGGCCTCGGGTCTGACTCCGAATCGCAGCCCTTTGCTGCATGTCATTCACCCTCTCTCTCTCCCCTTTCAAGTCTAAGCTGTCCTATCAAATAAAGGCCTAAAAAGCAAAAAAGAAAAACTTAAAAAAAAAAAAAATGCACAACAGGAATTATTGTTTTACTTGTGTAGCATTTCGTTTTGCAACACTGTGTTGTACAATGACAATAAATCAACCTTGATCTATGTTGTTAATATTACAATCTAATATGATTCACAATTGTTTCCATTGTCATGGTGACATAACAGTTTGAGTATAACCAAGGAGAGAGAAAAAAAAAGTTGCGTGCAAGCACTCACACAGCCAAAACACAGTGCGCTATTTCAACAGCACTTTAATCATGACGGTACACAAGTAGTCTTTCAGAAACTCTCTGAACCAGGCTAAATAAAACAATTATGTGGTGCAATGGAACAAACCTTTTCTCACTACAGCAAAGCAATCATAGGCCTTGACCACAATTACAGCAACCAACTGTTTATCCAACTGCACACAAATATAAACAACTAAGTCTTAGTCTGCACATGCTGGAGATGAGACTGGGATATGTCGTCACTGGATAATGCTTCAACTCTAGCACCCATGTGGCTGTTGTCATTCTGAGTGGTTGAGTGTCCTGGGAGCGCAGTGTGGCCCGCCATTAACACAGCAATGTCCAGCTGCCTGCATGGACCGGGACCAGACGGGATGAGAGACACACAATGGAGAACAAAGGCCAACTAGGTGCTCTAAGAGGGGTGGGGGTGGGGAGGAGCAGTCGACAGCAGGGCCAGCATGACACAAAATCAATCATCTGTTTCAGAGCAAACAAGCCAACCACTGTCCGTTTGAGGCTCAGTAACCTAGGGGTGGAAAAAAGAAAGGACTACGAAAAAATACTTCTGCCTGCTTGACTACCTCTTTCTGATCTACTTCCATTTCCTTTTTCCCTCTGAAGTCAAGCTAAAATCAGGCTACTTCTATGGAATTAATGAATTAACTCTTATCATAAATACCTAACCATGGTGGCAGCCAACCTTGAAGAAAATAACACATATTGAAGACAAAACCTAACCTTAAACCTTAACTGTTGTGCATCTGAGATTAACATGTTATATTTAAAGTGCTTTAGAGGGAAAGACACTTAGTCTTCACCTTCACAATGACAGTATTCTCTGTAAACCATGTCTACTCCCAAATGTGGAGAGAGGGATATTTTTCAAGTAGTAGTCTCACAGAGGCAAGAAGTCCATAACAGCCATCTTGTTGTTGGATAAGCTCATGCTCTGGCATAACATAAACCAGAGACACCCTCTGTCTCTCACACGTGATCTCACTGCATAACAAACACATTTACATGACATTTACATTTCCTCATTTGACCAACAGTCTTATTCAGAGCGACTTGAGGGCTTGCCCTGGCTCCACCTCGCAATAACATTTGTAGCACTACATATATGTGAGACCACAAGACAATGCAAGATTGTAAGTAAAATCATTCAGGATTGGCAGACATTTTGAACTGTTGTAGGGCTTTAGTTGTCCCACATTCAGGAAAGTGTGTGTGTACGATGGGCAAACACAACAGCAATTTGCAAAGAACAACATTTCAGAAAACATAACGGCAAAATAAAAAAAAAACACGACAGCATTTGGAGAGATTCAAACAGTAAAAGGTAGGTATGTATTGGACAAGGATTCCTCATCGCTGATTGGATTCACTGTCAAGTCTGCAACAAACAGAAGAACTTATTTTTTGGGATTTCCAGCAGACTGGATGCCTTGTTGCACATTAGTGCCTCTCACAGTTCTGGATGATAAGATAAAAAAAAAAGAAAAAGAAAAAAAAACTTTATCCCAAGAGATACCTTTTCCGGTTTGAGTCTCACCAAATGCGGTTGCATTTTGTGAGATGTCAGTGTTTTCTGAATTCTTTTGTTTTCTGAATTCTTTTCCTAATTTGCTTTTGTGTGTTCCGTTTTAGTGTTGTACTTTGCCCTTCAGGGCCACTGTTAGGGGTGGGGGGAAAGACAAAAACTCAAGGTGACAGAGCAAGGCCCTTATGAACTGTAAAAATCTGACACCAACCATTGGTTTCCTCTTTTTTTTAGCATGCTGCTCTTCATTACAAAACAAGACAGCTCTGAGCGGGTTGGTGTAGAGTGGCTTGACTCTCATGGTTGTTTTTTTATTCTGCCCTGCTGCTTATTTGCTCTCTCTTTCTCTGCCTGACAACACCCTCTGAGCAAACACACTTGGAAATGTGCTTGTATTGCAATCTTGGTTTCACCTCCCATAAAGTATTTAGTATTTTAATCAATCATTACTTGGTCTCCTTAGTTACATGAAAGAAAAAGACACAGGACCAGGGGAAAGGAAAGATAGAGGAGGGTTAATGTGTTGAAGCCTAAAATGTCTGAGAATTTTTCCTGCTATACACTCAGCCAAGTATCACAAGCGAGACAGGCAGTGTCTCAGAAAAGTCAAGAAAAGTAAATGAAGAAGAAAACATAAGGGTGCAATAAAAAATATGATAGTAACAAAAGAAAGATCAGAACAGAGAGAGAGAGAGAGAGAGAGAGAGAGAGAGAGAGAGAGAGAGAGAGAGAGAGATGATTACATAGATTGCCTGCCTCACCCCCTTTTGGCCTTGTTTTTCCCCCAGCCTCCTCCTCCATTATTCTCCCAAGAAGCATTGCTTCTTGGCATGAAACAGAATTAACCAGCACAGCCCTCTGCAACACCACTCCACCAACGCAGAGGAAATGCTGGGCCTCATTGGAGCAGCTCCAGAGCTCCTGCACCAATGGGAAGGCACTGATAAGGCAGGCGTCAGAGTGACTTGTTTTTAACCCTGTTGTGCAAGACGGCAAGCCACACAACAAACACACAGCAGCTGCAGAGGGGAAGATACAGAGAGGGGAAGGTAGATGGACTGGTGCTATATTTGTTCATATCTACATGATATACATTTTAAAAGCATTACTTTTCATATGCTAGATATATACACACACTACATACAGGTGTGACTTAACAGCTGAATATTTTTATACAAGAAACCGGACTTGATTTGTCTTCAAGAAAAAAAGAAAGCTTCAGTTGCTACACACTAATGAAATCAAACTACAATAAATTCAGAGAGAAAATGCACATGGTTGCTTATCACTTAAGTGAATTTAATATTTTTGCTTTTATAGGGTGGTGTAGATCCACAACACTGGCTTAGTTGACTTGGTCACACGCACTGAACCTTATTAACATATCAATAGCTACACCTGCCCTCCATGTAATGATGCAGTGTCATCAGCATGCAAATGGAAACTAAAAAGGACAGGGTTCCCCCCTATTCCTATTCCTCACAGCAACACCCCCTGCTCCCGCTTATCCAACTGCCTGCATTGAGACAGAATCTTGTCTTCTTTTGGAAATGTGCCAATATTATGCTTCACTCCATTTTAAACAGCGCTCACACATTTTGATTATGTTTTCAAGGGCATGTCACCTAACAGTTACATTTCTTAGTTTGTGACCACTCTGTAAATGTGAAAAAGAATGAGACAGAAATATTTCCTTAGTAAACAAAAAACTAGGCCTGCCTAACCTTGCATGTCTGCACATTCCTCAGATCCCCAGTGTTTTAGAGGCACATATTGGGACAGCAGGGCCCATCCTGCAGACAGCTCCAAACACTAACACAGTGCTACTCTTGAAGGTAGTCCTCTTTAACCAATTGTTTTATCTCAACACCCCCAACACACGTATCTCACTCAAACACATAATCTGAAGGTGTTTGAGAGGAAAACCAACATGGCGAGTCAGTTCCCGACAGAGCAGCAACAAGCAGCCAAGCAGTTCATTCTTAGCTTTCCCATGGTGGCAGAGTGAGTTAATAAGGCACGTCAGGGTCAGGGGAAGTGCCGTAGGGGCTCATGTTTCCAATGGTTCTGAGAGACCAGGTTTGCATGCTGCAGCCCACACAGTCTATTAAAAGATTTAAAACATATTCAGAGAATGTCAGTCGCAACCAATGAAACCAAGGCTCAGCACACTGCCATCAGGAATCAAGATCAATACTTGGTGCTGGCAACCCCAGCAGAGCATAGTAATCTTTCTACTCATGAAGAAAGAAACACACTGTTAACTTGAAGCCCCAAAAACATTTTTCAATATCATATCAGTTTATTAAGTGTATTTTTAACTATGTTTAGTTCGAATGTGCTTGATTAGAGAGCACACTACTTTTAGTAGCACCAAATATGACTGACTGATACACCCTGACACCAGATGTTGTAATATTAATGTATTCAATCCAGAAAAGATTTTTGACCAAGAATAAAGACTAATATGTCTGAAGTATGGCCATCTTGAGTTATGACAGGTAAGACAAAAAGTCTCACTGCAGAGAGGTAGTCACACATTTATTGATCTAACCATGTCCGATAACGTCTTTCTCTTTGCTTGCTGTGTCCACTGCTCCGGACTACTGGCGCAGCACAATGCTAGGCTACGTGGTTTAGCTTAAAGGAGCACAGCTATTCAGGCGACGGTAAGGGCAGCCATTAGTGCTCGGAAAACGGGTCCTAATAAATATAAAACCTCGCCAAAAACATACTGCAAGCTAGCAAAGGCACTATTTAATATCTTAGCAGTATTCCTTGTCAACTGTGGTTGTCGCTAGATCACAGTTCTAAATGTGTTTCATTTGACCTAAAATGATTATCAACTGCACTGAAAATGACAATACGTAGCTGAAACTTGAAAACAGGATCTTTATTCGTGAAATCGATAGAGATACAGATGAAATTGGAGCGCTATCCTATAATTTAGAAAAGATCCGAATTAACGTTACCAAACCACGCAACGGTCTTAAAAAACATAACAGCTGAGGTCGCTCACTTAGTCGAAACTTGTGATTGCTGCATTCCGACTCAACAATGCTGCTTGCACCAAGTCACACGTTGAAATAAAAATGGAGGCTAAAAAAGGAAACAAGAGCTCCCCTCTAACATGCCACCCATTCCTCTTAACCGCCACCGAGGCTGGGGGTTGGTAGGTGGGGGAGGTGAAGAAGAGCAAGTCACTACCCAACAGATCTGGATTTCTGATTGCTGGATACCACACACGGAAAAAAAACAAGCACAAATAGAGAAAACACAACCGAGCTTTCAGCTTGATTCACACGACTAAGCGAATGTTACCAAAGACAAATGCATTAACATTATGTAGCCAAACACCATCATGATGCAGACACCATATTTTTTTTTCTAAAACCAAACGTATTAGTAGCTACTTATTAGTAGTAGAAATGTACTGCAGTAATTAGTTCAACTTACAAACGCGTCTTTAGGTGTATATGTAGCTAAAGGTTCATAGAGTTTGTGCTTTAGAGTAACGTTACTGGTTCAAAATAAGTACACAATCAACTGGAAAACATCCAAAAAGTTAGCTAAAATGCTAGTATAGCATTTGTTGCCTGTGGCTAACGTTAACCAATACAGCAGCTGGTTGCTTAGCTAACATGAGTCGCCAATAATGATCAAATTGCAAGTTGTGTCATGCGTAACTTTAAAAACATTCGACAGTTTCGTGGTCCCATAACAACATGTAACCCATTGCTGTCAAAAGAACAACGCCAGGGTTGGTTTTAACAAGTGCACATTAACAACGTTACCTTACGCGGTCTGGTTCTGAACTTCCTTACCTTAAGAGATGAGATGTAGGTCTACATTATATCCATTATATATACACATATCAGCATACTAACAACCACAACAACAATAACTATGCAACAAACGTGAATGGAGTAGATATGTGCTGCTGGAGTTGTTTTGACTGTGTTACGTTAGTGGTATGTTAATAAGCCTCTGCGGAAACACATTTTCGAAACTTAATTTATGTATTAATACAAACGAGATCAGTGTTTAATGAAGTGGACTCAGGGCAAACATAATATCTCTAAGGGTAATGTCATGTTAATAACAATAGCAAAAGGTGGTAGGAAAACTGAAAACAAACTGAACTAAAGGCACTAATGGACCAATACACGAGTCAAACTCTTGAAAACTTGCAGAATGGTGTTGAGAGCTTTGGGGACATGGTTTCTTAAAATACTGCGATGACATTGGCCATTATAAAATTAGTAATGTGGTGGATTTCCCAGACTAACAAGCTAGCTATCAAAACAACACGAGGAGCTGATCAAAAAGTCATGGAAGATCCGTCCAGACACAGCTAAGAGCAGCCCTGCAAGGCAGATCATCAACACGGGGAGCTTTTTAGCCAGCCAAGCAAAAGCGACTTAAAAGTGGAAAGATAGTGAGGGCAACCAACTTGTTCTAATAAACTTAAGTGGACGCTTTAGCCAAGTTGGTAAGCTTTATGGCTATGTTTGGTTGACTACTTGATCAGTAGCTACATGTATGTTATATTTATGTTACTGCCCCCATTTATATAAGGGGATATTAACACATATTTAAAGTACTCACCTAAAGAGGCATTCCAAACTTCAGCAAATGCATGTACAATGTGAGGTCCTTAGAGTATCCCAACATCAAATCCAACCAGACCAGTAGGCCTGAAGGTAGGCCTCGGAGTCTCCTGTATCCTTTGCCCTTAAAAGTAGCTCCCTCTCCAGGGGTAGGACACAAACTTCTCAGTGTCACCCACGCATAGGCGGAAAGTTAAATCCCCTGTCCTGTTCAGGTGCACTGCATCCATTGAATGTCTATTATAGATCCCCGGTGGATAATGTATTTTAGTGTATTGTATATATACAGTCGCTATTTATAATGGGGTATATGCTGCTGTATGTGATACTGGGCTCTGATTCTGTCTCGGGTCCTTACGTTCGCAGAGGCGCCCATCCCCCTCCTCCTCACCGGCATCGACCGCGGGTCCCAGCGAAACTGACACACAACCACGCCACGGGGTTTCCCTGGCGACAGTGCAGGGGCTCTCTCCTTGGGCGGCCCTTGCTGCGATATTCCGCCTCTCGCCAATGATTCGACAGCAATGTGTCAGTCATGTTACAAACGAGATATACGTGCAAGTCTTTGGTAAATTCCAGCGTCGATATTTTTTCTCCGTCAACTACGTCAATTGGGGCGGGCACTGCTTTGAGGAGGTCTGTCCGGCTGCAAAATTTCAGTTGCATTTATGATATGTGTGTACTGGTGGCTTACAAGGAGAGCAAGAGAGTGGCTGGATTCGGAAGATAATCTGACACCCAACAGAGGATCTTTACCTTCAGAATTTCGGGAAATGCTCTTTATTAAATTCAAATGCCATGGAATTGGAATTAATGTTTTTTATTTGAGGGTTATATTTATCTATTTAATGAGGAAGGAACTATCATGCAATTACATAGTAGCAAGCGTTAGCTACAACACGGGGTCTCTGGGGCCCAGTTCCAGGGACACCAGAGGCAGGGTTAGCCCACTGGGTCAGCCCCACCTACCGGTACGTCAGATGAATGGAGCGTGAGGCTTATAATATACCCATGGTATGAGGTGTCGCTCTCTGGTAGCATTTCGGAAGGGGTTGGACCTCTTTATATAGTCTATGGGTTGGACAGGTTTAATAGTCTATCTACTTCTGCTCGCTGTCGAAATCAGTCTATTCCCACACTCTGCAACAGACACTGAACAAGTAACGGACACAATTTAAAATACCTCTCAGCAGCGGACCCAAAAAAAATTCTTGGGAGTTGTACAAGAGAGCCAGGCGAGAGGACAACCTTTGCTTTGCTGTGATGTAATGCTAGTTATTGGCTTAGCTACCACGCACACTGGATTTACAAACAAAGCGGAGTCGTTATTTTTGTCGGATACAAGTCAAGAATAATTTTGACATATGGACGACTGCGATTTTTATAAACGAATAGTCACGGTTTCTTGTCCTGACATGAGACTGGAGGGGTGGGGTGAGACTCTGATTGGCTGTGGTAATAAATGCCAACGTCATTTGTTGCAGAGGTCTGATGAGCTATGGCTACGACATTAGACAGTGGAATAATACAATCGTTGCGGCTGTGTGAGGCTTCCATAATAAAAATGATTAAGACTCAGTTTCATAAATCAGAATTAGGAAATCACGCTAAGGGTAGGCCTAACAAAGCAGTATACGGATGTAGTATACACTGCTCCCTATATGTCATAGTGGCACAACTTAGCTTGACATCAGAAATGACAGACCATCATAATGGTATGTAATTAATGTAGTAACCATGAGGTAGTAATATTGAATCAGTCAAAGTACACTTTTCAATGTATTTGAAATAGGTTTCAACACAAGCTAGCTCAGCTGATGGCGAAAATGTATCTTTAATAGTCGAAGTATATAAAACAACACAAACTACCCACAGCAGTAAGGTAGATATGAGTGAATTGACTTCTTTATGTTTGATGTTACTCATAATTTCATTAGTATATAAATAAGTTTTCTTAGAATAGCGCTTTCCCGTCCTTTTTGTGCATCTTCTCGTGATGTTGCCCTTTATAAACTTGACCACTAGAATACTGTGACAAAACATCATGATGTTAATAATTGAAAGACAGTTCATACGTTTCTCAGCCAGCCTCCCATGATAGGCAGTGGCCATATTTCACAATACTGCCATTGTAACTGCGGTGAAAAAGCAATGTCATATGGTCAGTCCAAACCACGCACTGCAATATGGCTGTTCAACCCTCCCCCACACTGCTTTCACTGCCACAGCTCCAGCAAATCTCTTTTATATGCAGTGTGTATTTTTCAGTCTGTAAGGTAAAACACAATTCAAGCTGCTTGTTACTTAATCTGGAGACATTTTAATGGTCTCCATAGTCTGGAGCATTCACACAAATGACTGTATAACATAGGAGGTATCAAAGTGTGGACATGTTACTAAAGTTGACATAACTTTGGGATTCCAACTGTCTGTTAAAATGTACATTTCATATTGCATGCATGCCACTGCAATTTTTTTTTAAAGTTTTCTGTTACAAATAAAATCTTTGACATTAACCTAAGAATTTTGCGAGTGTCAGCTCATGCCCACAAATGTTACTGAGAACATACACATCATTCTTTGTGTATTAAGACTATTAGTCACCAAGTCCACAATAATCGTCATATATGCACAATTATCTGTGTTCTGTCAAGCTGTAAATTGAACTTCATTAGTGTAAACTATCCACCATAGGCAGTCAGAGTGCATAAAGTTAGGCCCAGCACAGATCTTTACTATTTAACATTTTGGCTCCACAGGACCTCTCGTCCACCATCAAATTCTACCAATACATCCAAAAATTAGTAAATAAGTATTTTCTTATTTTTGCACAAAGAAAAAACAATACAACACATTTCAGTAACTGTGCATACTGTTTAGGATGGCACACCACAGATTATACAGTATATGGCCCCCAACAGGCATTTACAAAATATAGCCATTTATTAATAATGAGTAATATTATTGGTTCTATAGGATAGGGATCTTTGGGAGAATAGTTGCAGACAGACACAAATTATTTAAACGTCAAAAATGAGTGTTCATATATTATCAGTTAATAAGTTACCCTACACTCAGGAGTAGAGAATCCAACACAGACATACATCTGCTATGGGTATAATTATAATTACATTATGCATTAGTCCACAGCACATTGCCCCTTGAATAAGCACAATTACAATATTGGTCAAAGACCAAAAATGCTTGATTTTACTTTGCCATATCTGACACTGGACAACAGACTAGATGTGTTTGAAAATGGATTAAGATTCGAATGTGACTATCTTCTAAGTAGATAGCCTGTTTGGAAAAGAGAAAGGTCACCAGAAAAAGAAAATTCAACTGCCTTCGCCTCATTTCCCTGTGAGCAACCGGCTCTTCTCTCCTGCTCTTAACGCCGATTAAGCGGCTCATACAAAGAATGAAAGGGAAATAAATGGCTGAGGGTGTTTTCTGGTGTTGGGACATGTCTTGTTTTCCCTCATTCTTTAAGCCTTTTTTTTTTAAAGGTTGTTACACACTTGCATGCCAAGACTCTCCCTGCCGCTGGGAAATGCTGCCCTCTGCTGGATGCACTGTGGCACTGCAAAGCTATGCCTCCCCCACAGTGAGAATGAGCCCCTCAGAGCAGCTTCAGACTCCCAGTGACATTGTTCACCATCTCTTCCTCCCCCATGATGGCTAGCACAGTGCGGGACCCAGCCTCCACCTGCCAAAGACAAGTGGGGTTAGTTTTGTGCTAAAACTCAAATGTCAAGTTAATGGGCAACACTGACTAATGGTGCTTACGGTACAGATCCATTTGTCCGACACGACTGAACCGTGGTGTCGCGACGTCATACAGCCATGGTTGATGCTCCACACCCCTGACCAGCAGCTGATTGGACGAACGCGTGACGTGTGTCTGGCTACTCGAGAATTTTAACAGTGTCATGGCGGCTCGTTGAGAATACGATCTCGTATTTTACAAAAATAGTTCACTGAAACGTGTTTCTGAAAACATTTTAAGCGAGAAATAGGCCATGCAGTTGCTGAATATGTCTTCATTTCAGATCAACAAAGGTTAGTTTGAAAGATTTTCGTCTACTTCTACTGGATAGTCGCGTCGCGTTCAACGGATTCCTTTACATAAAGCTGGGCATCGGACACAGCATTTTTTCCAATGCAGCGCCGCCTTCCCGGAATGCTTTGCAGGCCCGTTGAAGTCGCTTGACATCACCCACAGGAATAGAGTGGAGCGCGGCGCGACAGAAGCGTTGCACGTTCAAATGGATCTCAACCGCGGTTCCCCGTCCTCCTTTTTCCATTGCAGATTTAGTACCGCCTCATGCGTGAGGCAAGCGTGGCTGGTTGTTTTAGCAATGGCGCAGGAAACTGCCGTTACCTAACGCGACACACACAGAACGTCGAAAGGTGTGTTGTTTTTGATTCTCAGCATGTGGCTGTTGCCACAGCCAGAAGCTGGAGGCAGCAAAAAAAAAAACACAGCTGGCTAAACTATTTAAAAATGGCGGGTTTGTTCAGGACACCCCCGTCTGTCTCTAGCAATGACAACGCAGTGATTAGTGACGATTCTCTCTGACCAATTAGTAGTCTGCAAATTTTCACGTCGGTATCACCTCAGCTCGCTTGGAAACTCGATTGAGGGGATACTAAAAAAAAGTACCTGTTGGCAGGTACCAGGGACTTTTTTTCATAATGGAAAAGCAAAAAAGGCGAGTCGAGCAGGTACCTAAAACAGCATAACATTTTTTTACCAAATCTATTAGTACCAATAATCAATACAATATTTTGGGAATAACTACTGGTGCCTCCAAAAGACATTTACACACAAAATAATCTGAAAATGGTCTGTTCCACTCACCTGGGTAAGCCCTACATCCTGGACCAGGTAAGTGGGCAGGCTGAGGCTCATGGCCAGGGCCTGCAGTTCCAGTAGATGAGCCACATTGGTGCCCTGGACCACCACCTTCTTGGCTCTGTATCAACACCATGCACATTTATTTTTCATCATTAGAATTGACTTAATTATTAAACAATATTATAAATGCTAGCAAAAGATGTAGCAACAATGTCAGCAATAACACACTTGACTGATCTGAGCATTTCTACAAACAATGACAGAACCCAGTGTGGAGAGCCCAGAAAAATGCCAGAACATGATTGGAAAAGAAAAAAGAAAAATCCTGACACAGTTAAAGGATTGCATTTTTTAATTCAAAAGACTAAAGGGTGACAAGGGTCAACATTTCAGGAACTGGAGCATGAATGGAGTAAGATTTTGGTTTTCTGCAAACAGCGGCAGTAGAACATGCTAAATGAACTGTGATGTTGCCAGTCTGGCCCAGCAACAGGAGATCGGAGACTGTTGTGCCCACATCTTGCAGAGACCTGGCTTCATCGCGGCATCCCAGATCGGCATCTTATGTACTGACAGAGCGCAGGACTCCGGTGGGACGAGGGGAGGCGGACTCTGTATCAGTCAGTGCGTTTACATGCAAAACAGTAAGTGAATAACCGGGTTATACCAGTTCTCCCTGTGGGTACATGAGTGGGGAAGTATGGGGAAAAAATAAAGGGAGTCACTCTTCCTCCGGTACAGTAGGTAGAGATTTGCTAACGTACAACTGGTCAGAATAAGACCTTTGTCAAAATTACAACAAATTGAACCAAGAAATAATCCCCCCACTCGCTTTGTATAAAACAGTAGTTAGCATATTTCCTAGAGATAGTTATGCCTGACCTCTCTACAGCAAGGATTAACAAAGCCAAACCATCAACTACCAGCCTATGGGAAAGCGCAGCAGTCATATCAGTCCTAATGACCTCAAAGGCACAAGAACTAGAGGAGAGCGACTAGGCAAGGTGTGATTTCTGTTTGTTTTTTTTTTCATCTGTTCTCTGCACCACTTGACATTACCTTGCATGTATTGTTTTGTATGTCCGTATGGTAAATGGTGCTAAAAAAAAATATAAAAATTGATCCCAAAAAAACAAACAAATTGGAAAGCGGGGGTCTTATATGGATGGGAGAACATGGACGAGTTTTTAGCTCTGTATATTCATACGATCTCTATGCCTTACTTTTCGTTAGGTTAAAAGGTACAATATGTAACATTTCTGCTTTAAAATGTCTAAAAACGACCATTCCTATGTTATATATTTTTATGAGTTGTGTTCTTACACTATCCCAAATGTTTCCACCAAATGTCAAACCCAGAGAAATCTATTATTTTATTTTCAGACACGGCACGTTTCCTTTAGTCGCCCGTCAGTGGCGTCATATAACCTTTCACCCTCCAGTTACTCTTAACTTCCGTCAGAACACTGGCACCAAGATGATACGTTCAGGAGTAATTGTAAATCATACAATGTCACAGAAAAAAAATACTTGTAACCGTAATACTGCTTTTTTTTTGCCATACAGCATCATTTTGTGATTAATTACATTCCACTTTTTATCACAGTAATACAACAGAGACCTTATCTATTTTGTAAGTTCAATATCGATACCAGCTTAACGTTACTACAATGTGCTAACGTTGATGCTAAAGCTTTGTGGGTAACTATTAGAAATTCTTTGGTAACATGAGGTTACAACATCGTTCAACACGCTAATAGTTATTTTTAGTATGACTGTTTCGACCACAGCTAACAGGACTGAGCTAACCCACGAATAACTTCACTAGTAACGTTAACGTTAGCTGTATAGATAGACAATTAATCTAATGTTAATTTAGCCAGCTAGCACACCCCGGTCTGTCTGCCTCACTCCCCCGGCGCAGAGAGACTCAGTCGGGATGACAGCTGACAACAGCCCCGGGACATATAGCTAGCTAGTTACCGTTAGCCCCCAGTCAGCTATCAGCCAGCTACTTTCATTACAGCAACCCCCACCGGCCAGAACTTATCTCCAGTGCCTGGTGCTTACGACGCTAACAGCAGTTTAATTAAACGTCGGGAAACAGACCATATCAGACCCAGCACCGAGTCACAACAGCGGCCATCCATAGCGGTAGCTACATCTCCGTAGCGCTACCGGTGTATGTGCCGAAAATCTCCTCCCTGCCGAATTTCTCCCCCCTTCGCGTTTAGCTGTCTTTACGCCGTTAGCTAAATTAACCCGACAAAAGGTGGGTTAAGCACCAAAACGAAAAGTTAAGATTACTGAAAAGTGAAGGGGAGATCATTCCGGGACCGGGCAGCTGGGAGAGGTTCTGCTGCTGCACAACAGGCATTGACCGTCCTTGGCTCGCTATGGCGGAGATTTCCCCGAGAATCCCCACCCACACCAGTCTCTCAGCCTTGTTTAGTAGCTAGCTAGCGTTACAACAAACCCCGTCCGCCCCGGTGTTGAAACCATCCAAAAGGTGACATTGATATGTGAAATATTTTGTGTTTTAGCTGCTGGCTACTGTTAGCTTGCTGGCTCACTAGCTAAATGGTCAGCTACAAATAAAAATCTAATCAAGAAAAACGTAATTATGTTTGGGAAACTGCAGCTATTGTATTACAATAACATGAATAAACGTTACTAAACGTAACGTGAATAAACTTGAATGGGTAAACTCGTCCGTGAACTGATGCATTCTAACCGGCAGCGAAGGTGTTTAACACTAAAAACTCCCATAATTCCACGCAACTTCCCAACGTCATCAAAAGTCCAGTTTTACCGTCCATTGTTTTGGTTGAGAGACCCCTAGCGGCAGAAAGTTACATATTGTACGTTTAAGCGTGATTTATGCTTCTGCGTTAAATCTATGCCGTGGCTACGAGACACGGACCCTACGCCGTAGCCTAACGTGCACCTAGAGGTGCGAATCTTCACTGATCTCCCGATTCGATTACGATTATCAGGTCAGCGATACGATATATCTCGATGCATCACAATACATTTTTCTATTAAAGCCATATAGGATATTTGACTTGACAAACTTGCATTGTCAAGTGCAATGCCCCAGCTGCAATACGTAACTTCAGACTGGAATGATGAAGTGTTTGGGTTCATTTCTTTAAAAGGTAGCTACCACGAAGGTTTACCTATTTTTGGATTATTACCACCCTACTTTTAACCAGCAAATCTATTGTGCTGTATTGGAATAACTGACCCCAGACAACTCTTTAACAAAAAAGGTACTGTTTACTGAACAATAACTTAAATGTATAAATAACATTTAGCCGATTGAATAACAACAACAAAAAAACATAACACAAATCACACCCTTCAAATATGCTAACTGCAATATTTCTTCAAATGATATTACACACAACTACCACTTTACCAGTTTCTCTATCAGTTTCCACTTAAAACACTCCAGCTACACAAAAATAATTCCTCCTTACAGCAGTTTCAATGTAAAACTTACTCAAACCATATTAAACCACTGTGTTAACTCACACCTACCCACCCACACACACACCCACGCCGAGAGGGAAAAAAAAGAAAAAAGTTGCGGGCTCATGTGGACGTTATCTTCAGTGAAGCAAACACACAGAAATCCAACTTACAGTTAGCTGTTAGTCCAAGAAACACAGCTCAAACTCGAAAACGAAAACCAGTCACCAGCTACGGCAAAGTCTTCTTCAGCAGGGAAACACGCTGTCGTCCTCTCCGGTCCAAAATCAGCGTCCTCCGAACCAGCAACTCTCCGCCGTTAGCTCCAACTTTTGCTAGTCCGTTAGCGGCAACATCGATTATTTGATTAATTTCAACACCTCTATGTGCACCCTTCGAAAAATTGAACTACACGTCGTGGCAACGCACGTGGCTTGGCCGTGGCTTTGTAGCGTTGAATTTCCCGCTACTCATTTCCTGGTTCTCCTTCTCCATAAACAACATGAAATCAAGGACAGAGTTAACTTCGTGCTACAGATTTCCCACCGTGGTCAGAAAGCACAGGGGAGACACTTTGTTTCTCTCACTATGTCTTTTGAGTCGTTACTCTCTCTGAAGCTAATCATGGTACTCGCTCTACCACACACTCCCCACGGGGGCACACACACATGCCGGGCCTGCTATTCTCTTAAAGAGATTGACGCACACACCAACACACAGGTATAAACTTCAGGCCACTTAACGTAAGTTACAGCGAAAACTTCAAACAAATTCCAAGACCCTTAAAAAAAAAAAAAAACATTACAATAGTAAATTTTTGGTGGCCCAAATGTTAATATTTTTCACCCCATTCCCCTTCTTGCCTCTGGCTCTTTGCACTGGATATGCAAAAGAGCTGTTCACTGACCAGAGGGTTTACAGCAGGGCTACTCATAGGGGTGGTACGGTTCATGAAAAAACACCCGAACCGCTCGGTTCGCTAGTCTCGGTTCGGAGCGTGTGTGTACCGCACGGTTCGTCAGTACACTGTTAATGGTCACTAACCTCTTACTGCTGTACTGCCCACTTTATACACCTATGTTAAAACACTTACTGGAAATGACGAGTGGGATGGGCGTGACAAACGCAACCCATGGCAGCTGATTGGACGATCGCGTCACATGGGTCTGGCTGGTCCCAAATTTTAAAAGAGACTGTCATGGCGGCTCGTTCAGAATACGATCTCATATTGTACTAAAATAGTTCACCGAAACGTGTTTCTGAAAACATTTTAAGCGAGAAATAGGCCATGCAGTTGCTGAATCTGTCTTCATTTCAGATCGACAAAGGTCAGTTTAAAAGATTTTCGTCAGATTTGGAGAGACACCGAGCCGACCGCTCCTCAAGTGGAGTGGGGTGCCGCTGCAGGTCACGTCACGTCACCTGCAGAAATGTCAAGTGGCAGAGAGGCTGCCCGGAGCTGGAGGATGCGCCAGCGTCGTTTATAGTCTGGTGTGTGGGAACATTTTGGATTTCACGTTACCTATGATGAAATAAAACAATATAGAACTGTCACTGTGTGCACGTTTTGTGCAACATGCATTCAATATGCTAATTTTAGCTATATGATGAAGTATATTCTGGAGTGATAAAGAAAAAATAAGAACCGTACTGAACCGAAAACCGTGACCCTAAAACCGTGATACGAACCGAACCGTGGGTTTTGTGAACCGTACCACCCCTAGCTACTCAACTACACTGTTCTGGGGGACACATTTTCAGAAGCCTAATACACAGTGAGGATTATAGATATATCTATGGTGAGGAGAAAGAATAAAGAATGCATGATGACGTCATTCACGTGCATATTAAGTAGCCATGCTGGGGGGAAGAGCCGCTGTGTCTCCGGCAGCGGCTACATTTCCAAACATTTAGAAGCAAACTAATAAACAGTTAGACTACAAACCAACAGCTTTCGTTTTAGCTTGTTGGTAAAACATGGCTGTTAGCATGCTGTAGGCTAGTTGTGTAAAACATCGCTATTAGCAGAGTAGCATGCTGTAGGCTAGTTGTGTAAAACATTGCTATTAGCAGAGTAGCATGCTGTAGGCTAGTTGTGTAAACAGCGCGGTGGACGAGAGCAGCAGACGTTAGCTACCTTGTGTTGGGTTGGCTCCGTGGAATGGATGAGAACACTGGATGTTTGTTACAGAGGTGATGTAGCAGCATGTTTGTAGCTTAAAATGATCCCAAAATTTCTGTGATTTTCTCTCGCCTGTCTCTCCTCTTAGACCCTCGCTATTTTCGTCTTCTTTCATTTGTAATCGGGGCCGTCTTGTGTTTATATACTGTCCGTGCTTGTGTTGTGTCCGCAGAAGCGCAAACCTCTTGTACGCTAGTAATAATCCTCCGTGCGGAAACACAGTGAGCCGTACAACCTTAATTACATTGATTTTACGAAGCTTCGAGGCAAAGAATTTGCTTCGAGCTTTTTTTGTAATCGAATTATTCGAGTTATTCGAGGAATCGTTGCAGCCCTAGATTCCCCTGTCAGGCTTGAATTTTTTTTATGCCAAAAATAGGTAAACAGGTTGTGCCTGCCCTTTTCCAGTTTCCAATGGCAGCTTCTCAAAAAGTTCTGTGTAACAAACCATCTGGCGGGTCAGGTTAGTGTTTTACAATTACAATAAATGAACCTTGAAGGTTGCAGAGCTATATTTTTACCATATTTTTTTTAGGAGAATATCAAATGTAAAAGATATATGTACAGTAAAAGTTAAATGAATGGCATTGTTAGGGCTTTTTGAGATTATTAATGTTAATCGTTTTTAAATTGCTAAATTTCAAAGTTCATGGCTTGCAACTCATGTTTTGCTTTAATTATTTCTTGTTAAATGTATGGTCACTAAAAGTGAATTAACAATGATTTACATAATCTTAAAATTAGTAGATATTCAGTGTAAAACAAGTAAATTCATTTTAAGGCACTGCTAATGAACTGACATCATCACAAAGTGAGTGGTTGTTACATACAGATACAGAGCTATACAACAAATGCACAACTGTTCAGTGCATCTCCTCTTTACCTACATACTGTACAGGCCTTACCCACTGTGGTCCCATTTCCAGGCCATCTCCCTCCAGCTGTTCTTTTCCTGTAGAGCCTGGTATAAACCCACAGCAGCATGACCAACTTGGGCTGCAACCTGCACAAACACATAGCACTGAGCTCACACCTACGAGAATCTGTCGGAGTTTTCAGCCGTACTGTAAAAGGCCTATATGTGATGTTTCTGACCAAGTTCAAATAAAGTTACACACTGAAAAGATAACTGCACAAAAAACATTTCATTTCTTTTCTATTAGAATCAACCTAAAAACACTATGAACAAATTATATACATGAAATATTTTTAGTGCAACTCATATTGGCATAGTAAAGAGCACAGAAGCTGGTAGGCAATAATTATTGAATGAATGTGGGAAATTCCAGACTAATGCAAATTAAAGACATGCTTTGTGAAATAAAAGAACACATAGCGGCTTTACGTCACTGTAAAAGTAGATATATGATTGATTAAATATAGGAGTAAGAACCTAAAAGTTAGCTTGGCTGAAAAGTCCTTCCTTCATTTTTTGCCAGTGGAGAAGCGAACCATGACTGAGCTGTTAAATATTAGGACACTTTCTTTAGGATGGCTTGTGTAATTTAACACAGCATATATCCCACACAGTACACATTGGCACCGCTAAACTTACCTTTCCAACACCCATGGCAAGGTCCATGTTCACCACAAATACCATCTTGAACATGAGGTCATCGTCTCCCTCCTCCTAAAGGGGTAAGAGCATACAAAAAGAGACACTGAGATTTGGCTTTGGACAAACTCCACAAGGTCTAATGTACCAATGTGTACCTGTGGGGACTAAGGCTAGCTTATGGGCACCTCATTCTCCAGCTTGTTGAAGTAGTACATTGCCGCCTCCTCGGCAGAAACGTTCCGAGTGTGTAGAAGTGCCTGAAGTGACGAGAAACAATGAAAAGAGTCAGAGAACAAATAATAGTGTGTTCCATTTATTTTGGCTGACAAACAATTAACTAAGCAATACATATATTCAGTAAAATCTCATTTTTCACAATTTTTTTATTCACACTGCTCAATTAAAACTGAATTATTATTTGGGATATTCAACTATTGTTGGATGTAACCACAATAAATCAAATAAGTCCTTATTCTTAACATTAAAGGAGAATTCCCGTCGATTTCAACACGTAGCTCTGTTGTTTATAAATTTGGAGTGCTGTCAGTAGCAAGAAAAACAAAAACAATCGGTGTTGCCTTCACCTTGTTATTTTTTTATCTCTTTTCGGTGTTGTACTTTGTAGATGGTCCCTAAGCACTCGTCTTGCCATATCAACACCGGAACTAAACAGAGCTGGATTAGCACAACTTGTATGCATTTCTTTCACATCTACTGCAGTCAGATTCACTGCGTTAACTCGTAAGGAATCACTTCACATGGGTAGGCACTTGTAATGACATTTTGAACATGTTAAGAGGCTAAAAGCATGTTTAAAACCTGCCCGGTTTCAGCCTCCTGGGTGCTGAGGATAACATGGTGTAGGCAATACCGACTGTTTTCGTTTTTCTCGCTACTGACAGCACTCCAAATTTACAAACAACAGAGCTACGTGTTGAAATCGACCGGAATTCTCCTTTAATGAAAAGCGTAACTACGACCAGATTGAGCAGTGGTATCAATGTGTTAGGTTATATATCAATGGAACCAGTCACTAACATTTTCATATGCTACCCATTCCAAATTTCAAAGGATCCAGGAACCGATGATCTTTCACAACCAGCTAAGTCCCATTGGAGCGTACAGCATCTAAACAACTCTGTTCATCCAGGTGAAGTATCACAATGCTCAGGCTTGCTAACAGCATCTCTTTGGACTCCATGCATGTTTTAAACTATGAATACCAACTTGTGCCTTTTAACAGGCGATTCAGAGTCCCTTCGTTTATCAGTATATCCTGTTGCTAAACCATAAGCACTGTGCTGCCAATTAAGATCTGGACTAGGGCTGGGAAAAAAATCAATTTGATTTAAAAAAAAATCGATTTGATTTAAAAATCGAGTTGGTAGGTCAAATCGATTCATATTTTCAAAATAAATCGATTTTTTTAATCCAAATACAGTATAAATAATTTGGATGTTTAACAATCTTTGTTGCACACTGCACAGTGACTTTTCAGTTAGAGAAAGGGTTTGCCTTTGCAATTTTGTTTATGTTGATGCACTTTAATTAAATACAATAAATATATATTTTTAAAATATATTTACAGTTCGCAGTTATTTTGTTTTAAATGGAAGGGGGGGGGAATCGAATCGAAAACCAAGTTTTTTATTAAAAAAAAATTTTTTTAGGGAAACAAATCGCCCAGCTCTAATCTGGACCACATGATATCACACGTTTCTTTGTTATGGCTGTTGATGTGTTTTCATCTTTTGTACTAATTGTGTAATTGTTGTCTAACTTTGTGAGTACTTTTCTTTTGAGCAGAGCTGCTGATCGGGAACGCAAAATTAATTTTAATGTTAACTGATAGTAAAGTTGTATCTTTTCGTATGCTCCAGCTATTAAAGTATGCTATTCAAATTAATTTGATAATGAGATAATATTCTAACAGCAGTGAGGAATGTTTAGCATGAAAGCAGTCAAGTAATGCAGTGTTCACATTATATAGTACGGATCATTGGAGGTCAGCAATGGGAGAATGCTATATTTCCATTCATACAAATTATTGAATGTTTATGTAAATATGGCCTACATGTTAAAAGCAGCTGCGCACCCTGAGTGTACTGTCCCACCTGTTTGGCTGCCTCCTCTGGGATGTCCAGCTCTCTGAGCTGCTGCAGAAAAACAGGGTTGACATCCTGAGAACCGGAGTCTGGGCCTGACTGCTCTGATGGCTCCATTCTTGACTGTAATAGGAAAACAGTAACACTGAACATCCTGCTCAGCACTAACCCACGTGAAATAGGATACTAGTGTCAACTAAATTGACCATCTTAGACTAAAAATGTAAAATATACCTCGGGTCCACAATTGATATTTTTTCATATCAATGACTGTGTGCAGTTTAGAGAGACATTTAAAGCATATTCGGATTTATTCCTCAAGCTCTCATTAAACAGCTCACAACATTCTGCATGCCTCTGAATGCATACAGGATTATTTGCACATATGGATGGGTGGATCATGGCTTACACAAACACAAGACAATAGAATAAACTGAAGCCTGCAGCCTTGAAATACACATGCATATCGTAAATGCATATCTAGCGTTACTATTAAACTGCCACACTGTGTTTTAACCTATATATGAATTTAATCGTATAATTTCGAAAAACGTCGTAGTTAGGGTAACGTTACTTTACCGAGCAAGGCCGTATTAAAGATTTAAGAAAGTGTGATATGACGCTCTCTTAATATGCGAGAAGGAAATATGAAGTGAACTAAAGATACCCCTAACATACAGCCACAAAGTGTAAAAACACATGTCCTGAGATAGCTAGCTAGCTGTAGAAACACAACGTTATGCTAGCTAACGTTAGTTCCAGTTGACAGATGTTAGCTTACTACACACGTTAGCTAACTAGCTAGCTATCCAGCAAACACACACACACACACACACACACACACACACACACACACACACACACCTCAATGGCTAACGTTACACACCATTGAAATTAGCATCGCATACAAAGCAGCTAGCAACGTTAGCTTTCGTTTAGACTACTAGCTAAACTATTTCAGTGAGAATACAAATAATAACTGCACTACGATGCTTAAAAGCTAATGATTTCTTGACAGTTGATTAACGTTAGGACATCCTTCCTTGCTAAACAGCTGTTGGTACAAAGGTAGCTAACATTAGCCGCTACTGCTAACTGGACTAACGTTAGCTTCAGTCCAGCAGCTTGCCTGCAGTAACTCATACACATATTTATACATGGTAGTTAGTTACCTGTTCTTCTGCGCAAAACGACGCGATTTCTAGAAGTATTAGTTTTCACCTGCAACGGAACAATGTCTGTGAACGGGAAATTACATTAAGTGTAATTCCGACTGCACTGTCTTCAGCGTTAACGTTACTCCATTTTGGACCCTTCTGATTGTTGGCACAGGATGCTGCCTCTTGTCGAGTGTGGTGTTACAGATGTTCTGGTGATATGTGGTGACTTGAGTGATGATGATGATGCGGGTGCATGATTCACATGTGCCCCACGCAGTGGTGTAAGAAGTATTAAGATCCCTTTCTTAAGTAAAAGTACTGAAAACACACTGTAAAAATACTCTTTTTACATGTAACAGTCCTGCATTGAAAATGTTACTTAAGTAAAAGTAAGTAAGTAGGCAGGTCATCAGGAAAATGTACTTAAAAGTAAAAGTACTCAATGCAGAAAAATCCTCACATTTTAGAAACTGGAAACGATCCCAACAGTTCTGTGTTTAATGGTCTAATCATTTCAGCTGGACTTGTAGGCCATTATATTGTCTAGTTTCATTTATAAAAAATAAAAAACGACGTGTTTTGTGTGTAAATCTCTTAATTTGCAAAGTAACTAGTAACTAAAGCTGTCAGATGAATGTAGTGGAGTAAAAAGTACAATATTTCTCTCTGAAATGTAATGGAGTAGAAGTAGAAAGTGGCAGGAAAAGAAAAAACTCACGTACAAGTACCACAAATGTGTACAGTACTTGAGTAAATGTACTTAGTTACATTCCACCACTGTGTCCCAGTTACCGCTGTTACAAATGTGACAAGATGAATGCCAGCTATAGAAAATTAAGCTGTTTTTGTAATGTCATTGTAACACAAATTTTATGACATTTTATTTTACTTAAACCCACAATGATAATCCCTTCCAATATTTTGAACCTCTGAACAGGTGAGAATGTATTTATGCTTTTATATTGTTGCAGTTTAGTAACGATAATTCCATATATTTGTTAAACAGGTATTGACTCTGCCTCCTGATCTATTTGGTGATCCCGGCATCATGAACATGCATAGTACCAGATCTGGCCCCGGATAATTCACCATTAGAGGCATCCTGTCCGTTATTACTGCAGCCCTGCAGCCCTGATACAGTCACAAACTTACATATGAACATCTTGAGGGATTCAAGTGAGTATTTCGAAAGAAAAACAACAAATAATTTTAAGAATACTTTATTACATCAGCATCTGTGATAATTTGCATCAATTCTCTTATTAAACAGGTAAAACCACTACAGTTACATTTTAAATCAATATGTACAAGATATTAACACACAAAATAAGAATAAGAAACACCCTTAAAACTGCTCCTTGCAGAGCCTGCTCTACATTGCCAAATTTATACAGCCTAATAACAGTTATAGTTTTCCCTCAAATGGCTTGTCTTTATCATCACTGAGCTTTCACCACTATCTTAACTGACAGTGTCTGACAGAACAAACCATCTGTTCGTATGAGTCATTAGTTGCTTGTATGTGTTAGGTAATGTAGTAATAAACCTACGGGCTACATTCTGAAATACTGAGCCTGGACCTGGGAATGACACGTATTAGGCATTAGGCTCAGCTGACACTCTTCAACACTCATCTTTTTTGGTCACTGATGACTAGGGCTGGGTATAAAACCTCATTACTTTTAAAGTAGAGACTACACTGTGTCTAAAGCACTGACTTGAGTATTGACGAACTCAAGTATCAAAGTTGGCAAGTATCTTTGTGGATCTGGGTTTCCCCTATTGTTCACCTGAAGGTTATCTCTGCAGTGCCTAGCCATAACCTAAATATTAACAGAAATTAAGCCCTAACCACAGAGGGCAGTGCTATGGGGGACACTATTTAAAAAGGGAAACAGAGTTTGGGCGCCCGGATAACTCAGTTGGTAGAGCGGGTGCCCATATATAGAGGTTTACTCCTCGACGCAGCGAGCCCGGGTTCGACTCCGACCTGTGGCCCTTTGCTGCATGTCAGTCCCCCCTCTCTCTCCCCTTTCATGTCTTCTGTTGTCCTATCCAAATAAAGGCTGAAAATGCCCAAAAACATAATCTTAAAAAAAAGGGAAACAGTTTGACACGAGGAACAGCATCAACAAATGTCCAACCATACCCAGCCCTACTAACCCCTAGGAAGCCATCTCAGTCTTTGTCATTTAAAGGTGGAGTCTTTGTTTCTGGAGAAAGACGTTTATTTTTTAACTCAACACCCAAACAAATAACCCACTCCCATCAGTGCTCCTTCATGTGCCATATTTACCATCACTACCTTTCTCTTTATACATCATGGCCTTTCCCACGTCCTGTGCACCAGCACCAACAGAATAGTGTTTTGCTTGTTTCCCATTCACAGAGCAGGACTGTGTATGGACGGACAGCAAACAGACTGAGGAGATATTCGCTGAATTTGACAAAAAGTGTATTGGATTAAAATCAGAGACTCCACCCTTAAATGAGAACAACATCAGCAAACATGAGCTCATGTATATAAGGTCTCTATGCTCTAAATGAAATCAGAACAGTGTCACAAGATCAAATATACCTTCTGAACCAGTAGTAGTATAATCAATGCATAACCTGTATCAACTTGACAAAAATAAAATGTCATACATTCCTTCAGCACATGAAGCAATGCCACCTTGTGTTCAATACAACTGTATACCAACCATGATGTCGATACCAAAAAACATGTACCATCAACTCGGCCTGCAGTGGACCAAGGTGAACCATGATTACCTTGTATTGATCCCAAAAGGAATGTTAAAAATGTACAAAATAGACATATGACTGACTTACACAATAAAACACTGTGGTGCATACTAAGAATCCACTTCATGGAGTTTTTTTTATGGAAGGAGTTTTTCTTTTCCTCTAACATCTTTCCCATGACTTGAATCTGCATGAATAAGTTTAAAAGCAAGAAACAAAAACTAAAAAGTAAACTGTCACTCAGTTGGGGTTTAAGTACCTTAAAATGCTCAAACAAGCATGCTTTGATTTCCAATCACACACAGGAAAGAAAATGTGTGTTTGTACTGCTGCAATTGAGTCCAGCTGGAGTTAGGCCAGATCTTGCTGTGCTGCTGTATTGGTAGTTGTAGCTGGTTAACTTGAAAAATAGTAGTGTTGCGTGAACAACACTGAAAAAATAGAGGAGTATCTGATGCAGCACAGTAGGCTGAGGTAGAGTGGCAGTGACTTATTAAACTCTTAGCAATTGGCTTTGTGTAAAGGGGTTTCATTCTTAAACATTCAGAGACATTTCAGATCGCTGTTTTGTGAATACTGCTGTCTTAAAATCTAAAATATAATAACCACTTACTTCAATCCTTTTACTAGAAACCAGAAATGTGACAATACAAGATGTAGATTGACAACCAGGGCAAAATGGAACACACACACACACACACACACAACTTTTGACTAGACAGCAGCGAAAAGCACACAAGGCATAAAAGATACCGCTTTAAAAATTCACAAGGGAAAATGTAATCAGTCTTTAGTCAGATCAGCTGACTATGGAATAGCTGCTTTATAAGATTGTTAAGTTTTAAGTCCAGCACTGTTCTGTAGCGATGAAACCAGGGTGCAAAATTAACTTTTTTGTCCACCATCCAAATGGGCTAGTGAATGTTCAAATTTTACCAGCCACTCAATAGATTACTATTGTTTTTTTGGCTGGTGAGAAAGCAAATCTCCCAGACACTTGCATATTTTACCAGCATTTAGCTGGTGGAGTGTGCAAATATTGTACCCAGGATAAAACACAATGTTCTTCCTCTAAATGTCTCTTTATAAAGTTAACAGAGGGACAGCAGGACTGACTGGTGTCTTTTACACTTTCTTTGTCCAGATTTGTTCAGTGCCCTGCTTCTACAGAGAGCTCAGACTAAAGTCACTGATGCATCCTCAGCCAACACCAACAAAGGACTGAAGGTGCTGGGATGTGAACTTCAATGCTAAGCTGAATCTTCCGATACTTCTGAAAAGTTTCTTCAAAAACTCACAGCTCCTTGACTCCAAACCTTCCTCTTTAAACAAAGGTTGGTACTGTCTTCCAATTTGTCTGTCTGTTGCTTTCTGCTTTTCAGTTCAACCTGCAGGGTTTAAGTGTCTCATTCTTTGCCTCCTCGATTTGCCATAGCTCTGGTGGGTGTTTCCTCTGTCACAAGTCCGTGACTTTATTCTCCACGGCGGCTGCGATCTGCTGCAGTCTGTAGCCGAGCTGCATCTTCTGGGCTGTGGGGTCCTCCTCCAGCGCTGTGATGATCTGATGAGAAGAAGATGGCACAAGGATGGGTGGAGAGAGAGAGAGGTTAAGAGGAGGAAAAGAGATGTGACAAACACACAAATAAGTTGCATCATTCCCGTAAGCAGAAATGTACTGAAGGATTAAAAAAACAACAACGCATAAACCCCCATTACTAATCTTTTAAAACTGACAAAAAAAAAAGTAGTAGTTGTTTGTTTTTTCTGATTCAAACGGAGGATCTAAGGACAGAAGGGGGAAAGGCTTCTGAGACAAAATGTTATGGAGTGCCATGGGGAAACAGTCTTGAGGTGCACCTAGTCATTAAATAGTTTGTTGATTTTCCTGTGAGAGGATTGGTGTCCAGGATTTATGCTAAACTGATGCAAATATCCATAGGAGAACCCCCAATAGTAAAGAAATGGGAACGAGAGCTGAGTCCTGAGGGGAACGTAATTAATTGGGAGACAGTTTGGGACAACATTTCCCACTGTTCCAAGAACCCAAATCCCCAGCAGATCCACTTCAACATATGCCATAGAACATATTGGACTCCTCAGAAGAGATACGTCTCTAAAGTCATTCCTACTCCCTATTGCACGTTCTGTCAACCTGAACAAACTGGAACCTTCCTGCACATGGTCTGGGAGTGTGAACAGGTGCATGAGTTTTGGAATAAAACAACATCAATAATATCTGATGTGATAGGATGTCAAATTCCTACTGACCCGATTGTTTTGTTACTTAATGACGACTCTAAATTACACCTGCTTGGGAGACAGAAGAAAATTTGGCTAGCCGGCTTAACCGATGATAGCTCAATGCTGGCTCCCCCCCCACTCGCTTTGTATAAAACAGTGGTTGGCGTACTTCCTAGACATAGTTATGCTTGGGCTCTCTACAGCAAGGATTAACAAAGCCAAGCCATCGACCTATGGAGAAACGTAGCAGCACAGGTATCAGCCCTGGTGAACTCAACACCTCGAGAATTAGAGGAGAGCGACTAGGCAAGCTGTGATTTTTGTTTTCTTGTATATTGGTTTGTTTTGTTTTCCTTGAGACCGCAGAGGGTTGGCGAGGGTTTTGGTTCTTGTTTGTTCTGTATGTTCAAAATATAAAAATAATACAAAATTGATCATAAAAGTTGAGTCGGTCTTAACTTTTCGCCGCAGGCTCGTTGCATTTTTTTGCATATGCAATTGATTTAGGCTACAGAAGCAAACAACACTTCTATTTTCAGCCAGTTTTCTTTCCTAAACCTAACCAAAATGCGAAAATAACACATTAACTAAGAGTAAAACTAAAAATCAATTCTGTTCTTGTTGATACATGAACCCCACCTTCCATGGTGTAAGCTTCGAGTCCGACCCACTCAAGCCACAACTTATTTGCTATGGGAGAGAATAACCGAATAGCTGCTGTGTAACTATTCTCACCCGAGTGCAGATACTCCATAGTTTTTGGTTTTCGATAGCCTATTTCAAAGTAAATGTATGTTTTTATTAAAAAAAAAAGACAGCTCTCCTGTTAAAAACCGACTTGTCGCTGACCTGTCGCCTTCTTTCCATAAATTTAAATATAAAAAATAAAATATAAAAGTATAAATAAATATATACACATTCAAACATTTAATTATATAATTCTACATTTATTTATGTATTTATTTATTTAGTTATGGGCCTTAAATGCTTCCATGGCTTCAAGGTGTGCGCCCCTAAAATTTTCAGTTAGGGGCTACAGTGCCCCTAACTGAAGTGTAAAAAGTTAGTCTGTAGCCCTGAATAAGTATTATTTGTACATTCATCCTGGCTGTGAAAACAACTTCATGATTGGTCGGTCACATTACAAAAGGCAACCAAAGACTTTTGCAATTAGATGTTTTAAATGTCTTCCACAGTGTCACAATGTTTGATACGACCAAAGTCAGAAGAACAAACCTGACTGAAGAAGAACCTACTTTTAATTCTCTCTTAAATAAAACAATGCTGCTAGCTTTACATGCAGCTCCTCATCTACATATTCAGGTGGAAGTTGTAACTTTTGATATCTCACACTGACTTAATTTAGTGTAAAGACTTTAAATATTATTTTATATTTTTGATCCATTTTACAACTTGCACATCATCACATTTTTATATTGTACCATGATATACTGTTACACCTCTACAATTGAGTCCGACTGAGTGATATACACACCTGGTCATAGTATTTGTTGATGTACTTGTAAAGCTCGTGCAGTGCAACCAGGTAGTTCAGCTCTCCAGAGTAGTTCTGAAACACAAAGCATTGAGGTGAGATGTGGACCTCTGTGCCTGCATGTCTCTGTACTGTGGGCTCTGAGGTTTGGCTGCACTCACCCTGGACAGTTCAGCCAGAGCAGAGTTCATCTCCTGGTCACTGGCAGAGATGGTCTGCCGGATATCAGCATAGTACCTGCAATAATGATAATAATAACATTAAAGCTGCAAGCAGCGTTGGACGGGCCCTCGCGCCTCTGCGCACGTCAGGGTTACTATGACAAAAGTAAATTTTGTCCTCAGGCCTGGACCCTTGTCAAACTTGAGAAATTTGAGAAAAATGAACTTCTTTGTTCATCGATAAATGCTCAAAATGGCTGCCACGCCCATACTGTTTGACGAAAAGTTTTTCTTTTAATAACTTTTGATCTTTAAGGTGTTGAGATGTTACACACCATATTTGATGTCCATTGGATGAAATCTCTAGGAGGAGTTTGTTAAAGTATAGCACCTTGACTTTTAGGTCTACTTCCTGTTGCCACTAGGGGGCACTATGACTTTGAGCCAATATCAGCATATAATTGTCGTCAGGGTTGAACTCTTATGAATCCTGAAAAGTTTCGCGCTAATTGGACAATGTACACTCAAGTTAAACCCACTTCCTGTTTCAATGGCGAAACGCACAAAATGGCTGCCCCGCCACGGCATGCCCTATGACGAAAAGTTGTTTTTAAAATAACTCTTTAACGTCTTAAGATGGTACAGACCAAATTTGAAATTGATCAGATGAAATCTCTAGGAGGAGTTCGTTAAAGTGCAACATGTGGAAATGGCCAAAATCGCATTAATTTCGAACTTTCAATTCAAAATGGCGGACTTCCTGTTGGGTTTATTTCATACTAAAAAAGAAATTTTACAAACATTTTCTTTTTTACCCAAACAGAATTTTTGATAAAATCATTATATTTATTATAGTACAGAGCAATAAAATAAAATAATTAAATTCCAAAATGCATAAATTATATTTGGTGTGAATTGTTAGTCATATTAGCCAAGGAGCTGTTTTAGAATAAGTTTTAATCCAAACCAACCGTTCTACCATCTGCTTGTAGCGGGGGATGTCTCGGGCATACAGCAGCTTGTTAATGGGAGAGTCCTGTTGACAAAGAAAAGAGGGAATGAGAAGCAAAGAGAGAAGGAGGAACAGGAGGCTGCTGTCTGAATGTCAACTCTATTTCTGACTGCTGTAAAGTCGCCACCTGCAACTGAAACATCATTGAGGGCCCTTTGAAGCATCTTCTTGCCTTTCATCATTTGTGTTCAGTTTCAATTGTGACTGTATACCAAAAACCACACACAACTATTTAAATAACAATACACATATAATGTAAAGTCTTTTGAATCAGTTCTAATGTGCCTGAAGCTTCTACTGGCTTCCTCCCCCATCCAGCCTCACCCGTCCCAGCTTGTGCTCAGCGATAGTGCAGGAGTCCATAAAGGTTTGGGCAATGACAGAAAGCACTGCATCCACGTGGTCTGACGCCTGGACATCAAAGATAAACTGAGGGTTCTTCACAATATTGATCCAGAAACGCAGAGGGAGACTGGAGAAACAGAGGAAATTATTGTTGTTTCAAGATCCAGCTTGCATCAATCTTTGAAGTGGTTTAAATTCATTATTTTAAAAATGAAATACAATTGTGCTGAGGTAAAGCAGATCTAATATATTTTTAGACAAAACACTTTTAACCCTTTACATTCCTGGACAATGTCATCCTCATGTCTGTTTGTGTAAGTCTATACTGTACCTGTTGGTCTTCCAAATGTGTATAGTCTCTGGGTCGGAGATGCCATGTTGTCCTGCCTGGTCGTCCAGCAGATCAAAGAAGTATTTGACAGCCAGCGGTACAGGACGACTGGTGCTGAGGATCACTGTGAACAGATCATCTACAAACTTCTGCAATGTACCCTGAAGTAAACGGAGAAAGAAGTGAAAATGATTCAGTACGGAGGATTGTTTGCTGCTGTTCAACAATGTACACATTACAGAGAGGAGGACTGTGTCACTGTGTTGACTCTGTTTAATCAGTATATATGCAGTTGGATACATGGATTCCCACTGTGTACCAAAATCATACAGCTAAATAAAAACTTTATGAAATATTGTAAAAAAATGTTGCCCATTAATAGTCATGCAATGGTTGTATAAATAATTAGGTAGCAATGTTTATAAAAGAAACTAGGCTACAGTAGCCTGGCATCGCTAAACTCATTCGCAAATGCGTATTATTCTGGAACCTCTCAGTTCATTTTCAATTTCCAAGGGCTGTGATGCAGACCAAAATGCCTCTCTGCACGCAATTGGATAGACCTACAACTAATCAGAGCAACGAAACAACATAGCGTTGAGCTATTTGGCCCATTTTAAAGCAGCCAAAAAATTATGGCAGCTAAAATTACAGCTAAACAGGACACTGCAAATGTGTTTCTGAAATATTTAAGGCGAGAAATATGCACTACAGTAATAGAATCTTGATTCATATTTGATCAGCACCGCCTAGTTTGACAGTTTGATCTGAGTTTCCTAAGCCTGGTGTGTTGTGCTGGACTGAGAATTCCATCTACGTCCAGTAAATACATTGATTGTCTTAAATCCGCCCCGTGTGAGATAACGGTTGTTATTGGTCTTCCCAGGTTCTGGTCAGAAGGAAATCTGTATGAACGGGAGGGGGGCCAGACGAATATCTGCCTGAGCAAATAAAACATGAGCTGGCAGATTCAGCTGGTTTCAAGGTTAAGGCTTATCCTGCTTATTACACGGCTAATGTAACTTACTAAAGAAATCAATAATTTGACACAAAATACATATAATATATAATATTTGACATAGCAACAGGCATCATTTGGCCCGTTTCCATGTAGTAACAGTCACTGATATGGTCATAACCACTACAGTGCTCAATTACCTATTTTTGAGGGGGAAATAAACTACAATTTTTCGCCGCAAATACATGACCTGCCCTCCGGAGGACATCCACCAGACCAGCGGGCGCTAGATGGATTGTCGTCAGCCGCAGCAGGCGAGGAATGCGGCCGGGGAGGAAGCAGAAGCAAGGATGTCGCCGGGCGGGCCTACTAGCACGGCTAAGGATACTAGAGCTGCAACAACTATTACGCCACTCAGTCGTGGAGATTAAAAAAAATTGAGTTGAGCGCAGAGCGGAGCGAAAGAAAAGAAAAAAAGAGCAGAGGGGGGTAGAGGAAATACGGAGAGAGACCGGAGAGACGCGTCTGAAACACATGGCGGAGGAAGAGAAATCCCTACGACCTAAGTCATCCAAGGTGTGGGAGCATTTCACACTAAATAAATTGAAAACGTGTGAATGGCAAGATAAGCAAAAGTGACACGGCATGGCACGGGCGCACCACCATGGGCATCAGCTGCAGGGCATTAGCTGCAGCAACTTCAGTTTGCTAGGACCGATTCGGCTCGTTTTTTTTTGCTATCGACAGTACTAACATAGTTATAGCGATCAAGATTAACGTAAAAATTGGCAGGAGTTCTCCTTTAAGGAACAGTGTGAAATACCCTATATAACCATTCTATCACCCCTTTAAAATTGATTGAGTAAAAGGGCCAAAAGTGGTCTATGTAGACTTTAGCGTCCCCCTAATGGCCGATCTTCGCCAAATTTGGTACAGAGCCTCAGAGCGGCATGCCGAATGAGCATGACAAGTTTCATGTTGAGAGCAATTACTACGGCAGATAAATTGTATTTGCAAATTTCCCATTTAAATGCATGGAGTTATTTGCCAAAACACATAAACGTTGATTATAGCGCCCCTAATGGCCGATCTTCACTAAATTTGGTAGAGAGCATCGGAGTGGGATGTTGAGCAATAATCTCAAGTCTTTTGCATATAATTTGGCTGAGATATGATAACATTTGTGTTTGGTAGCAAGCTAGGAAAATTTGTTTGGTTGTCAAATGTGCATACTTTAACGTAGCAAAATTGTTTCCATAACTTTTGGTCAGGTCCATCTGGAGGTGCTACCTACCACGTTTCGTGCAGATTGGTCGCACGGCATAGGACGAGTTCGGAAAAATTGGCTTTGTACATTGCGCGATATTGCGAAAAAACTTCTTAGCAGAAATGGGCAAGGCCTACATCATGTGATTCAGCTTCATTCAAGGAACACGTGAATGTAATGTTTTCTAATGTGCGATGTGTAATGTGGGAGTTAAAGGCAAAAAAACATAGCGTTATGTGCTCACATTAGTGTAAGTGGTGAATCCAAATGTGGGTCCATAGGCCACGCCCACTTTGACCAATCAGTACCCCACTGTAGGGGTGGCCTCAGGAGTGGCCCTAGATTTTGTACTTACTTTCGTAAGTACAATATATATATATATATATATATATATATATATATATATATATATATATATATATATATATATATATATCTATATATATATATATTTGCACCATGACCTTGAGCCAAACACCCCCCCAGAAGCTTTTTTCAGCTGGGTCTAACATTGGGAGAGTTAGCGTAGAGCAGCGTTATCAGCTGAATAGCTTAGCGCAGGCCGGGGCTAATGGACCCACGTTTGTATCTCGTAAATGACCCCACTAATAATGCCCGAAATGATACCAAACGTCTACTGTAGTACAAATAGGTTATGTACTCATAAAACGATGGATTGGAAAGTTTGTAAGTACACCAGAAGTTTATGTAAATAACACTTGCCTGCTGGCTTCTGCTCTCTGCTGTTGTTGTTGCTGCTGTAAGACGAGTGCTTAGGGCTGTCTACAAATTACAACACCGAAAAGAGATGCAACAAAAATATTTTTTAATTTAACTTTTTTTTTAACTAAGTGCTGTAGTATAACTAGCAGGAGACAAGTAATAACTGAGGTAAGTTTGGAGACATTACCTTATTTAATCATTAAATTAATAAATATTTTTGTTGTATCTCTTTTCGGTGTAGTAATTTGTAATTTGTAGACGGCCCTAAGCATTCGTCTAACTGCAGGCAGCAGCAGCAGCAACAGAGAGCAGAAGAGAGCAGGCAAGTGTTCATAAACTTCTGGTGTACTTACAAACTTTCCAATCCATCGTTTTATGAGTACATAACCTATTTGTACTAGTGTAGAAGTTTGGTATCATTTCGGGCATTATTAGTGGGGTCATTTACGAGATACAAACGTGGGTCCATTAGCCCCCATAAGCTATTCAGCTGATAACGCTGCAACACGCTAACTCTCCCAATGTTCGACCCAGGTGAAAAAAGTTTCTAGGGGGGTCGAGGTCATGGTGCAAAGGACCCTAGGGTGAAATTACTCCGAACCATCACTTTAACAAAAAAGTGTGAAACAACTGAAAACATCTCTTATCTTAATGTCTTATATTCTACTTTCTTCAAAGTAGCCACCCTTTGCTTTTTTGATAGCGCTGCAAACCCTTGGTGTTCTCTCAATGAGCTTCATGAGGTAGTCACCTGAAATGGTTTTCACTTCACAGGTGTGCCTTGTCAGGGTTAATTAGTGGAATTGTTTCCCTTATTAATAAAAAAAGCAAAGGGTGGCTACTTTGAAGAATCTAAAATATAAGACATGTTTTCAGTTATTTCACACTTTTTTGTTAAGTACATAATTCCATATGTGTTCATTCATAGTTTTGATGCCTTCAGTGAGAATCTACAATGTAAATAGTCATGAAAATAAAAAAGGAAACGCATTGAATGAGAAGGTGTGTCCAAACTTTTGGCCTGTACTGTGTATATATATATATATATATATATATATAATTAGATTATAATTAGAACATTTCACAAGCTCTTGGTATGGTATTAACTTGTATGTGTTGGACCATTTCAGCAACATGTCATGTGTGTGTGTGTGTGTGTGTGTGTGTGTGTATGTGTGTGTGTGTGTGTATACCTTCATGGACAGCAGGCGGGTCAAGTAGATCTCAGGGATGGCCTTGGCCCTCTCTCTCTCCCTCAGGCTGCCTCTGCGGTGTTTGGGCAGCTCAGGCTCCTCGCTGGCTTTCACCAGATGCCACAGCCTCACTCCACCTTCATCTGCATCCTCCAGCATTGGAGTCTCTGCACAGGTCAATGTTTCAAAAAGCTTTATTTTGTATAATTTACTGACCAGTGGAGCCCTGCTTCACCATCAGATATACAGAAAGCTCACATTGTCACATTATATTTATCAAAAACAATTATTGGAATATATAGAGATTCACTTTGAATATAAAAAAATCTGGTATCAATAAAAAAAAAAAAACTAGTATATGGGAGGACCGTGTATGGTCAATATGCTTAGTAGTTACAGGAATAGTCACTGGTGGTGTCTATAATGCTAATATAGATATTAAATGTTCATCTGTAGTGGCGTTAACCGTATTTTCATCGTCATCACGATATGAACATGAACACAACGCAAAAGACAAGTAAAATGCAATGAATAAGGAAAATCATTTAATTTAGAGTTGGGTATCGAAATCCGGGATTAAACGGGCCTAAAACTGTAGTATTTATCCTCACTCTCTACCCTGCTCTGTGTCAGGGCTGAGCACACACACACACACACACACACACACACACACACACACACACACACACACACACACACACACACACACACACACACACACACACACACACACACACACACACACACACGTCCTTGTTTTAGCTTGTAAAAAACCTCAGAAAGGCAACATATACACCATCTTCTCGACGAGAAGCTCGGGTTCGGGGGAACCTGACTGCCCTGCCGGAACGTTCGCAGCTGGCTACACGATGGACGCGTGGGAGAGGTGGCGGATCGTGTGTCTGGCGGTTCTTTCCGTGGAGGACATTGAAGATATCTACCTATTCGGAACCATGATAACAGGTCTTTTGCTGATTGGCTCAGGCACTGCCCTGGTTTATCGAGAAATTAAGAAAAAGACGGGAACCGAGCAAAATACCAGGCTGCCCGTCATGGTTGAAGCTGTGGGCAGAGCTGTCGGAACTCAAATTGTGACTTTGACCACCATGAGCCACAAATTGGATACTATGATCACCATGGGCCAAAAATTGGATACCATCTTGGAGAGACTGTCAGCTCTGGATAGGCTGGACAACATCTTGGGGAAACTCACGGTTTTGGCAAGGAAATTTGATCGATACGGAGACCAGAGGGGACATTTCAGAGAGTCGAGATGTCAGACGAAGTCCTGCAGTGACTAACTGCGGCTCCTGGCCCTAAGACAAAACAAATTCCAATCTTATCTTTTTTGGCTCCCTGAACCAGCACTGGCCTTGGCCGAGGCCGGTGTTGAATAATCACCTCCCCCTGGAGCACTGCAGCGAGGCACACTCTTGCGTTCCCTACCCGATTCCCACAGACACCTGTTGATTGTTGACTCGGACTGGGTCCTGTTTCAAGGCTGACTCCATGGCAACCAGCTGGGTATCGCAATGACAATCGTGCGTGACTGAGAAAACCAGATTAAGGGGGCCAGACGTAGCTTGACTACTCAGGCCTACATACACACGAACTCTTACATATATACAGATATGCAATCACCCCCCACCCCCAATTCAGCGCCTTCACCGCTTCTACCCCCAGTGAGGCGGGCGGGTCTGTGACCAGCGCCTTTGTTTGGCTGCAGGACCAGATGTCTGCTTGCCTGTGCTGGACTACCTGCACCCCAACACCCTCCCTCCCCCATGCCCCCCAAGACTCCCCTCACCCATTGCGTGTCTTGTGTGCCCTTGTATTGGGTATGTGCTTATGTTGCTGAGGTGTTTTTTTCCTGTTCCCACACTGTGCTCCTAGTGGGGGCATAGTCTGGGAGTTACCTTTTTCTCCTCGTCTCTCCTCATGTCATGCTGTATTTTCTTTACCCAATGTATGTTTGTATGTACCTTGTAAAGCGCTTTGTTGGTTTCTTATCTGTGAAATGCGCTCTATAAATAAAATTGGATTGGATTGGATATACAATGATATATGTTCAGAATATCATTGGCTATACGAACTCAGTCATCAACTGGTTGCAATTTTCTGAGTCTGTAAACAAAAGAAGAAAGGCCACAGTCACTCGTTGGCTATTGTAAGATGTGGACGAGACAAGGAATCTCTTATTGGTTCAAGGCGAAATTTTTTTATTTAAAAACTGCTGTCCGTGGATATCTTTAATTTTCATAATGTGTTTGGAATAAACAGTTTACTGGATGTTATCAACTGGAACTTTATCAATGTAACAAGACAGTTTTTGTCAGAATATTGTCGATCTGTGGATTAAAATGAGGCTTCAAAAGGTGAGTTGCCCAACTTGAACATAGCATGATGCGCACAAAAAAGGAATACGGCCCGTGGGCGGGCTGTTGGAACGCTAAGGGGTTAAAATCAGTAACAATGAGCCATAGTATACTCTTAGTGCAAGACACATGCAATCATCTATGCTGCCTGGATTTACTTTACAAATGATGAGAGTGGTATGGTTACGGCAAAAATGTCACACACAGAAAGGTGCTTATTAAAGTGCAAAGTGACGCACGTTCGTCACGGAAGTAAAGGCTGGACTACAATTGAGCTGTTTGGAGCAGTTTGTGAACAGTGTTTTCTCTGGAAGATGGTAAGTCCCTTTGGGGTGGACTTTGGGCTTTTTACTTTGTAAACCTATAATGTGCACAAAAAGATATATAACACAATAAGGGAAAGGGGAAAAGCCAAAAAGCACAATATGAGCACTTTAAGATTCAGTCAAGAGTTTAGTAGAAGCGTAAAGGATTTTTAGGTGACAGTTCGATCATCATGAGGAGATTAATTTTTCCAATAATGCTGTTCTCATGTTAACTCACTCTCTCCTGCAATGTAGTCGTGGTTGTCATTGTGAATGTGTTTTGTGTGGCGAGGGACCAGCGCTACTGTTGCACCGTCTGGGACCTGATGAACAAAAAATATAGATAGCATTATTAGACCACAAACCTATCTATTAACTACTTTTTAGTGAGTAAAAGTGTGTTAGAGAAACGTGAACATTAACCTTGTAGTGCTGCAGTGTGTTAAGGCGTTTCCAGTTGCCCTGAACCACAGACGTCAAGTCCTCATCTGACAAAATGAGATGACCGGCAACACCAGACCGCCACTCTGAACAAGAGACAACAGCCAGACAGTCAGCACAGTGTGTGTGTGTGTGTGTGTGTGTGTGTGTGTGCGCAGACATTTATTGTTGCCTTGGACACAGCTCAACAAAAACAAACACACAAACAACACTTGAAGTCAGGTGGACCATTTCACAATTTCTCTCACTTTACGGTCGCAGATATAAATATGAATAACAAAAATGCTAGAATTGATTTCAAGTGATTTAAGGTGTGTAATGTGTATATGAATTCTCACCAAGGTCCAATGAGTCTGCGTGGGGTCGGTGGGAGAAGGAGGTGCCCTTGTACACCTGATCCAGCAGCTTTTCTTTCACCTGTGTGATGGTGTCACAGTCCAACACTTTGGAGGGCAGCGGCTGGCTCTCGTTCACTCCTCCACCCTGCACCAACACATTCAGAGTCTGCAAAAGAAGACAGAAAGTAAGAGGGGTAAGAACGTGAAAGAGGAAACAACAACTTCCTGAAGGTCATGGTGGATGTCTGGGATTCTTCAATAAGATGCAAATGATCATTTGATATGAAGTCAGTTCGCCACACCAGGGTCTTGTACTCCACGTCCTCTCGCAGCAGGCGGTTGTCATTGAGGGTGTACTTGGCCTTGCCGGTCACAATGTCCACCGGTCCTTTATCTACCTGGTGCTTTATGGCCCTGAACAGCATGTAGAGAGACTCCCCCGCTGAGTCCTAAAATGCACACACACACGCACACGCACACGCACACACGCACACACACACACACACACACACACACACACACACACACACACACACACACACACACACACACAATTAGCACTGTCCGAACACTCTACAGGATAGAATGAAGGGCTCAAACGACAAGGACATTATTTTATCTATTTTAATCAGTGACTTGCAACTTGAAAAAGAAGCCAGAAAGATTACATTCTACAAAATCATGGTCTATCAGGAATCAGCGTTTTTTTTCACTCTAAAGCCGCTGAAGAGGCTGCTGTTTCAATCCTGTCGGCCCTCTGCAGCGAGCAGGGCTGCTCATCTCCCCATGACTGATGCGCGCACACACACAAACACACACGTGGATGCAGGGAAAACCGGAGATGAGATGTACAGGATGACCTAAATTGAGTTGTTATTGTAAGTGCAATGATAAGTTAAAGTCCAATAAGTACTTTATCAAACCGTATCAATGTGTGTCCCAGCCCAGGTTATGACAGGAAATTAACTAACAATGTTAAGATCAACAAGCCACTGACAGACATGTTCAAATTTGATTCATTCATAAATTATTATTTTTTGTCCTAAATCCACCAGCCATTTTCATTTGCAGCATCCAGAGGCTTTTTGGTAAAGTTACTAAGAAAACTCAGCCCAGAGTAGTTTTATTCTCCCCAAAACAAGTTTCCTTTTTATTTTTAAAGAACTATACAAAAAGAAAAAAAACTTTTTTTATGTTTAACGTATTCTGACTTATTCCTCTTTTTCTTTTAAAGGATACAATTTTTGTAAAAAGCATTGTCTGGCCGGATGTGGCCTGCGGGCCGCCAGTTGACGATCGCTGGTATAATGGCAGAACTACCATATACATATAGTTCACCTGGTTCATCTTTTAAAAACATTTTTTGAACAATTACAAACAGCCATGTGATCTGATGGGAGTACCACTCACTTTCATCACATCACACCTGCGAATGCTCTTGTTTTATAAAAACTGGGCTTATAGGGAAAAGTAATTGTATGGAAAGTAGATTTAATGACATATGGACTGGATGAGAATAGTGTAATGCATAAAAAAATTGTTTGGGGAGGGGGGTGAGATTTTAGGCACCCCCCTTCCTTATTTGACAGGAAGGACTGAGCCTTTGTACATGGGGCGCACGCTCAACCAGGTGAGCTACCAGGGGTGTAATGTGTCTTTCAGGTCATACGGTAAAATTATTCACAGATATTGTTCATCAACTCTGAGATGCAGCAGAGTCTAATATGCTAACATACTAAAATGTTATAACATGCAGTCAAGTGACTGTCTACCAAGCATTATGTTGTTTAGTGATGACTGACAGCTACTAAGACAAGTTTTAAGAGGATATACCCACACACACTCTATTCTATCTATTTAACATTGTGTCCTCTTTTCATCATCTTTCAGTTCTAATAATGTTGACTGAATCTGTAAATGACCTTACAGGATCAGTTCGACATTTTGGGAAACGCTTATTATTAGCCAAAGTTTGACGACAAGATCAATACCACTCTCATATTTGTACATTAAATGTGAAAAAGTTAGCTTAGCACAAAGACTGTTAACAGGTGGAAACAGCTAGCCTGACTCCAACCAGCACTTCTATAGCTCACTGATTAACATGTCATATCTGGTCTGTTTAATTCGTACAAAATGCACAACATGTTGTGTTCTTTATGTGCTGGACTTTTTCTTAGCTGGGAAGAGTGACGTTTTGGATTCTCAGCTGGTTTTACAAGACTTCAGGAAGTTACTGCTCAACTAAGCTAACCAGCTACTGGCTCCAGCTTCAAATTTACTGGTATGGACTTTCTCTCTGCAAAAAAGTGAATAAATGTATTTCCCAAAATTTCGGTGGGCTAAATTAATTGGATGTCAGCAAAGGCTTTGTCTCTTTCTTTTCATTTTCTTTTTTATATTTAATTTATTTAGTAATGAGGATATATATTATTAAATTATATTTTTATTATTAAATCAGATCTTTGATTCAACCACTTGTGCCTTTTTGTATGAATGGTGTGAAATCTAATCTAATAAAAAGATGGTCATTAAAAAGAAGTTACAATGGAACGTGTTCTTCTGAAGGCCATCTTAACAAAACATGTCATGTTCAACCTTCCCCTTACACATTTTATCACCAGGTCCCAGGGCTCAAACACTCACAAACACAGATCAAATCCTTAAAAATGTTACTTAATAAAAAAGATTTAAAAAAGTATCACATTTGGTTGTCCTTTACATTTGGGACTGAAATGATATTTGATTGTGTAGTAGTGTAGTAGCAGCACTATAAAATCATGTCTTATGTTTTGACTGACCCTGAGGAAAGCATAGAGGCAGATGGACATCCAGTTGGTCAGCAGCTTCTCCACCACCGTTTCTGTTCTGCAGAGAGAAAACACTGAGTTTGAATCAGTGCCAAGCATCTTTAAAACACCTTTAAAACTATGGCCATGTTGTTCTTCTTACCGTCGCAGCATCAGTTTGGGGTTCTTGGCCACATACTGCTCCACCAGGTCGTTGAGGAGAGTTTTGAGGATGTCGGTGAAATACTCCAGTTTGCCGTGTAGCGACACCGTCAACAGGGAGGCCACATAGGCCCGGTCTCTGGGAGAGAAAGTCCGCTGGCTCTCCAGAGTGTGAATGAACTGAGAAGAAGAGAAAAGGGAAATTATCTCTCTGCTCAAAATGAAGGTATCGTCTTAAAGCATTGCTCTGCTCATGACACTGATGACTACCTTGGTGAGGAAGAGTTTACTGTTGAGCAGATTGGACAGCTGCACCAGGCCCTGCTCCACCGTCTGTCTCCGACACTCCTGAACGTCCAGATCTCTCCTCAGTGGAGACTCCCGGTGGCCGGGGAAGAAAATGCGCTCAGCGTACCTCCGGTAGTCAAGGAAAGGAATGCCAGAGCCCACCAGGTCGCTGGACATGTCCATCATCTCCGTCATCAGGTCTGAGTCAGCGGGGAGGAGGAGGGACGAAAGATCAGCAGGTGAAGCTACAAGCTCTTTTGTCTTCAGCTTCTACTATATATCATATTCAAAGTGTATGCTGTTATGAGGTAGGCGCTGGTAAATATTGACACTGGACAGTGTTGGCAGGCTAAAATTAAACTCCTCTGCAGCAGCCAGGAGGTGTGATGTAATGGGATAATCTCATTAGGCCAGTGTGAAAACAAAGTTTATTTTAGTTTGAGGGCCAACAGATCGTTGGCCTCAAACTAAAATAAACTTTTTGTTTTTCCGTCTCTGGCTCTCTAACCTCATTTCTCCAATTCCTGCTCTCCCCTTTGTCATGTAACTTCAGTCCTTTACCTGTGAACTCTTTCTTGCAGCGGTCTCTCACGCTGGTTTCCAGGTTCTCAAGTTGAATCTGGACCTTCTTGTAGTCCCTCACAGCCTGCTTACTCTTTCTCCTGACATGCAGCAACAAAAACAGGACCAGAGAGTGAGGCAGGGATAGAAAAGGGAGGACAAATAATACTAGTTTCACACTGGATTAGTTGAAATCCAGTGAGATGAAAAGGTTGACTCAAGTGATTTGACCCAAATAGCCCCCATCAGGAAGTATCAGAGTTAGTTATGGGGTCATGCTGGTTCAGGATGGGTCAGGATGGAAACATTGCCTGATTTGATTACACCAAAACGTGAATATCCAGATCACTGTAGCACTTTTATATAAACTAGTTAAAGTGTCATCATGGCCGAACAATGTTCTTCCCTCCCAGTAGCCTATTGCATAGAGTATTCTTTATAATGTCCAACAGAGCAGTATCTTTGAATGGCAGGACAACTCTTATTTAATTCCTATTTGCTACTATGCTGTATGTAAAGTGTTCAGTTGGATTTTCAGAATTTCATCCAGGCAGCTGGCATGAATGAAAAGTGAAAATATAGAGTGCTTCTGGTCTGATGATTGGACGTTGTTGTACAACACACTGTGAGAAAAAATCTTTTGATCTGACATGAAAGATATCTCAACAAATTAAAATGTGTTCATTCACAGTGTTTCATAATGTATTAAAACTAGTGTAGTCCCTGTTTAAAATTTAAGATTTAGTTACTAGGACAATGCACATTAATCAACATATCTGTAAATGTGCCAGTGTTAGCAAGTCGGCTAATTTTCAACTTTAGTTACCTAGTTACCTAGCAAACGTGTCTGTTGGGAACAGGCCGATTGCTTGGCCTGTGGTATTGCTGCTTGCAGCTTTCTTGAAAACCACTCATCTTGTGAACATCACACTGCGCTTCTTTGGGTGCTCCAGAGCATAGTTTTACTTCAGACAAAAACTTTTTGAGTAGGCCTACGTCTTCTATCACTGCCAATACCAACGTTTCCAGTTAGAAGAAAGGGTGAAAAGTAAATGAAGATGCTGTTTGCCTGGGACCCAGTCAGCTCTCCCGGAGTAAAATCATTTCACTATGTCAAGTTGTGCCGTCCACTCTGTGAAAAAGTCAGCAACCGTGTTCAGGCTGTTCTTATTATATATCCATGGACAACAGGCAGCTGAACTGGACCCAGGTTGAGTCTCAATGTGAGACGGAGGCAGCCGCCCCGAGGAAGAGATTTGACCGGTCAGGCTCCGAGATAACGTTATCAGACATGAGATCAACATGTTAAACTGCCATTAAATTAACATAATGAGGGCACCCGGATAGCTCAGTTGGTAGAGCAGGTGCCCATATATAGAGGTTTACTCCTCGACGCAGCAGGCCTGGGTTCCACTCCGACTTCTGGCTCTTTTCTGCATGTCATTCCCCCCTCTCTCTCCCCTTTTTTTCTTCAGCTGTCCTGTCAATAAAGGCCTAAAAATGCCCAAAAAAGAATCTTTAAAAAAATGATTTACATAATGAGCTGCATGTGTGAAAGGGGCTTACAATTAGCCGTAACTTATAAAGTATTGATTGTACTGTTTATTACCAAGCCCTAACTAGTTCTCAATATCATCAAAACAAAAACCCCACAAGGTACCTTTAACTGACTTATAATTTGACCAGATTATGTCTCATTTTTCTTTCTCTATACTCAACTACACAGTAAACAATTACAGAAACACACGGTCCACCCACTGACCTGTAAATGAGCACGATGATGAGGACGATGAGGGCTACTATGGACGCCCCAACCCCAACTCCAATCTGAGCCTCCAGGGGGAAGGTAGACAGGCTGAGGTTGTCATACTGAACCTTTCCAAGGGAGAAGTTCAGGTTGCCCATTCGGACCTGAAATACACACAAACAGCAGTGTCCTTGAAAGATGCTCACACAGTCCCACCCTCCCTGATGAGTCACATTAATGGGTTTTCTGTGGTTTTGAAGTGAAAGCACGGACTCACTGTGAATTCAGGCAGATTGTCAGAGCCCTCACGTTTCTTGCCGTTGGGTCCTGGTGCAGGCTGCTGAGGTGGGGGCTCACAGTACAGATGGTTTCTGGTCAGGGTCTTAACAGCACACACACCTTCCCCAACCAACACTACCACCTCATCCTTAGTGATGGCCAGGTCCAGATCTTCCCCCTGAGAACACATGGAGAAAAAAGTGAAAAACTTTAACCTTTTTTTAATCTTATTGTGACAACTGCAACATCTAGTTTTTTTTAATAATAACTGTTGCTTGATTTTGATTGATTCATGTGACTGTTCTGTCCTAGCACAATGAAAAAAAGCCACTATTAACACCCAAATCTGTAGTGAATAGGCCATGATAAATCAGCATATGAGTCTGGTTGTTGTTTTCAATGTGACAGGGCCCTTATACTTAAAAATATTGTAACATTAGCCAATGCCACCATTGCTTTATTAAGTAAAACAACTACTTCCTATCACTGGCTCTCCTCTGACCTCCAGCTGGATGAAGCTGCCAGGGTTGTAGCGGTAGGCCTTCAGAGGGTCCTGCTGGTTAAGGGGCCGCAGGACTGGGTTGCGTGCATAGCTGAAAGTCTGGGGGTTCAGACTGCTGAAGTCAAAGCGCAGGTTGTCTAGCAGAAACTCTGTTGTGACCTTTGACCCCCAGATGGAGGAGTCCACCATAGGAGAGCGGCATAGGATCAGTGAAGAGGAGTTCACCTCACAGCGCTCCATGAACTGATGAGACAGGGAGGGTGCAGAAAAGATCTTCAGTAAAGGAAGAATAGAACACACACACACACACGCACACACGCACACACACGCATGCACGCATGCACGCATGCACGCATGCACGCACACGCAGGCACCACACGCACACACCTGTTTGACAGAGCAGAGTGGGTCTCCAGGACAGATAGGTTCAGGAACCATCCTCGCTGCCCTCCCAAAAGTCTTCTTCCTGTCCTCCTCTTGCTCTCCACTCCTCCTCCTCTTTCTCCTTTTATTTGGGCTGATTGACGCGAAGGGAAAGACAGCCACCACCATCCGGGGCTCCTGCACCACGTCCAGGTTTTGGCCCGACACATAGATCAGTCGACCACCACTAAACAGACACAAAACTCTTAAAATTCACAGCACTTTTGGCACCTAACAACTTTCTAAGTATCCCTACACCTAGAGATGATGATTGAGAGATGAAGGTCAGATTCCCAGACTCACTCCAGGAAGCTCTTTGCTGGTGTGGCGTGGGTGATGTTGGGGTTGTGGGTGTAGCGGTAGGCTGAAGTGTGGAGGTGACGCTGGCTGCTACCGTAATGCAGGGTGACCCGCAGATCTCCTGTCTTATTACTGCTGCCTGTCACACACTGAACACTGGTACTCTGCACCTCTGACACACTGAGGAGAGGGGCGAGGAGGCACACAGGGGAGACAGATTAACAAATTATGTGATACTTCATTGACCCCAAAGAAAGAAAGAGAAAGAGAAAGAGAAAGAGAGAGAGAGAGAGAGAGAGAGAGAGAGAGAGAGAGAGAGAGAGAGAGAGAGAAACAGACAGACAGACAGACAGAATCTTACATGTGACAAGTCACCCCTCCCACAGTGACAGTGAGGTCAGAGGGACGTCCTGTCAGCAGGTTTCGGCCAATGATCGTCAAGGACGTTCCTCCGGCTTTGGGTCCCCTTTCAGGAGACACCCCCATCACAAACGGGTCCTGAAAATGAGGAGAGGAAGGAAGAAGAATGCAGTTAGAACTGCCTCAACCTAAATAAATCAATTAAAATAAAGTTTCATTTAAAAATGAATCCAAATCGTCAGAATTCTGATTTATTATACTGTATGTCTCCGATATTTTGATGTTTTTTGTTGTATGCTTTGCCTATTTGCTTCTGCAACAACACAACAATGGGTCAACAAAACTTTATCTAATCTACTTTAATTAAATCCAATCTAATGTACCTGGTAGCTGAATGTCTGGCTGGACACACCAAACTCTCCTCCGCTCACTTTTACAGAGATATGGCCCACCTTCTCTCCTCCACTGGCTTTGGTCCTGCACACAATTCTGAAGGACAGACTTGTTCTTAATAAAGCAGAGTCAAACCTGCATTATGGCAATGTTTCATTAAGTGAATGTGAATGCCCCCATATGCTTTTAATTGAGTTTTGTAGTCAATTCACAAAGGATTCCATCAAATTCCCTTAAAAACAAGACACAACACTTCAGAAATCAGTTCGTCTTTACCTGGAGGAGACCTCATAGAGGCTGGGAATGACCGTGCAGGGAATCCCGGCTACTGACACAGAGTAGAGGATGTCTTCAGCCTTCTGGCCCAGGTTGGAGCCTGAGATGGTCACCATTGTGCCACCTTCCAACAACCCAGAGAGGGGCTCGATCTGACGAAAGTCAGGACAAATCTTTATTTATTAATAATCTTAAATAAGAAGATAAATTGTGACTATAAGTACCTACATTGTTGTATTTTGTGTTTTCCACACACCCAAAATAAAGCGTGAAGAGGTCAGTACTCACAGAGTGGATGACGGGGGCAGGGCACATCTGCTGTACAGGTTCTCTACAGGAGTCTGAATACAAGCAGCTGGCCCGAGCACCGCCACACCACACACAACCATACTTGTGGTCAGCTGTGTGGCAGCGGCTGCAGTCAGAGCGGCCCACAGAGCAGTTGTACAGAGTCACTGAGGTCATAACAGACAAGAGCATCAGTCAATGTTAAAATGTGTTAACATTCAGTGTATTAGGAGAAAAGATGCTGAGGATAATAGCTGTATGTTGAGTGCAAAAAAGCAGAATGACCTCACCATATAGATCAGGAGAGCTGTCCACATGGAAGGTGTCCCTCCTCTTCACGTACACCATGGCATTGTATTCCTCCACTGGAGCAGAATATGTGTACTGGACAAATAATGGTTTCATTAAAAAGACAATTACTATTTGTTACACTGCAATAATATCAGACATCAAAGTAGACACAGTTTAATCCTGCCTCAAAAAACATTACTTTATCATCATTCGTGACATAAGTCCTATAGAGCTCAACAGTGTTGTTCCGCAAGTAAAAATCCATAAGGATTTTGATTTTATCACTTCATAATGTCTAAACCATCCGATGTAGACTGACCACAAGCTACGAGGTTGTGAAACGAAAGTTTCTGCTCCTGTAGAAGCTGGAAGTTCATAGAAATCAACCTTGTTTTAAGAAAAAAATGTTTTATTCGCGATCTTATGGAGAAATACTACATGATTAATCTCTGAGCTGGTTAGCTTAGTTCCAGGCTTAAAACTCTTTATGTAAGCATGTAATGAAACGTCACTTCCAGAGACGTTAAAAAAAGTGGGCAGTCTGTTGAGCTCAGTGGCCCTGGGGTTCAAATCTGTATACATCTGTCTGTGTTGTTACACACCTGGTGTAGTTGACAGGTGATGTCAAAGTTTGATGGATTCATGTCATCAGTCTCCACATAGGCATCCACCACCACCGTCTGCCCCTCGATCACCAACACACACTCATAGTCCAGCTCTGGATCCTGAACACACAATAACTTGTTTTTGGTGAAGGGGTCACCAGCCAGGCAAATCATCGTGTGTGTGTGTGTGTGTGTGTGTGTGTGTGTGTGTGTGTGTGTGTGTGTGTGTGTGTGTGTGTGTGTGTATTTTACCTGATAGAGGTGCAGGTTGCGGGCTAGTAAGGTGATCTTCTTCTCCACTCTGACAGGGAGCAGTGATGAACCCTGGACCTTCTCCACACAGGGACAAGCTGAGGAACCCCAGCTGACATAGGAGCCCTCGTCGCCCTGTTGCCCAATACACACACAGTATAAACACACAAGTTCCCCCTTCCTCACTCTCTCTATGTTTAAACCCACAATGTTTCATTATGATCCAGTGGGGTGTCACAGTGATGCTGCAGATCAAACTAACAATTTACTGTTTACATTAATGTGGGTGCACAGCTGTGCGCCAAAGTTCAATCTTTCATTGAACCTCTGGGTGGCACCAAAGCTTGACATTTTAAACAACACACGCAACATGAACACCCCCCTTTCGTCATCACCACCCACCCAGACAAAAATCAAAAAGATGACACAGTAACTACAATATTCTAGACAATTGTGAATTTCCTCTCGTGGGATAAATAAAGGCATTCTTCTTCTTCTTCTTCTTCTTCTTCTTCTTCTTCTTCTTCTTCTTCTTCTTCTTCAAGACCATTCAACAAAACAGTAACAAAATAGACAATAAACCATTATTTATTTATTTATTTTATGAGGAATACCTCTTGAGATGTATCATCTAATTTTCGAGAGGGTCCTTGTCCATATTATAAACTATTATATATATATATATATATATATATATATATATATATATATATATATATATATATATATATATATATATATATATATATATATATATATATATTATGGCATGCCGTTAAGGAAATTATTATATATATATACACAATATGTAAAGTTTGAATATATTGAATGAACCTTGAATATATTGAATGAAAGTCTGAATATATTGAATGAACCTTGAATATACTGAATGAAAGTCTGAATATACAGAATGAACCTTGAATATATATGAAAGTCTGAATATATTGAATGAACCTTGAATATATTGAATGAACGTCTGAATATATTGAATGAAAGTCTGAATATATTGAATGAACGTCTGAATATATTGAATGAACGTCTGAATATATTGAATGAAAGTCTGAATATATTGAATGAATGTCTGAATATATTGAATGAAAGTCTGAATAAATTGAATGAACGTATGAATATATTGAATGAAAGTCTGAATATATTGAATGAACGTCTGAATATATTTAATGAAATTCTGAATATATTTAATTAAAGTTGAAATGGAATCTGACGTCATTGTCTGCCAGCATATTGTGTTTTCGTTCTGATTAATCGTAACCGAAGTGTGACACTTTGAGCGAATCAGCAAGAAATATATAATAATAATATATTCAGACTTTTATTCAATATATTCAGACTTTCATTAAATATATTAAGACTTTCATTCAATATATTCAAGGTTCATTCAATATTTTCAGACTTTCATTCAATATATTCAAGGTTCATTCAATATATTCAGACTTTCATTCAATATATTCAGACTTTCATTCAATATATTCAAGGTTCATTCAATATATTCAGACTTTTATTCAATATATTCAGACATTTATTCAATATATTCAGACTTTCATTCAATATATTAAGACTTTCATTCAATATATTCAAGGTTCATTCAATATTTTCAGACTTTCATTCAATATATTCAAGGTTCATTCAATATATTCGAGGTTCATTCAATATATTCAAGGTTCATTCAATATATTCGAGGTTCATTCAATATATTCAGACTTTCATTCAATATATTCAAGGTTCATTCAATATATTCAGACTTTCATTCAATATATTCAGACTTTACATATATATATAATATTTTCCTAAACGGCATGCCATTTATATATATATATATATATATATATATATATATATATATATATATATATATATATATATATATATATATGACAACACCATAAGTGTGCATGATTGCGTGTCTTGCTCTAGACACAGCTGAGAAGTCAAGACAGACAAAATCACCATAAAACTGGTTTTATTTTAAAATGTGTTTCTTTCGTATCCGGCTGCGCTGTGGCCTTCCTGTATGGGATTACCTATCTAGCAGGACACATTCACTTGCGGCTTGCAAAGAAATAGAGACGCGATTGCTGCAGCGTGCGGGCCAGGGCGGCTGCTCCTGATCGCAGCTGGTATGAACTAACAGTAGTGGCGGGCGTATCGATCCAAATATCGATAATATCAATACCAACGTTGGTATCGATATTGATCAATACCAGTGTGATAAGATCAATACTTTACTTTCAGTTTCTCTTGAGTATGCACCGCTGTGGTTTCATCAAAGATGCGTCCTGGCTGTGTATGTGTAAGTGCCGCTGCTTTAAAGTGGTCAAGTCCTGTCACAGCGCGGAGCAGTTTGCTCCTCCTCCTCCCCCCTCTTGTGATTTTGATGTTGTACCGTCACGTGACTCAGCGGCGCCAGACAAACAAGCAGGCAACCAGCCAGGCCCGGCAGTGGCCAGCACCACACACTTAAATTCCGGCCTGGGTTTTAACTTATTAATAATCCAAATGTAAAATCACAACACAAAGGGCTAAAGGTCATGAAAATTCATCCTCCTTAATTATTAAAAAGTATCCGTATCGTATCTGTGATATTTGCCCTGTATTTACTTGGTATCGGATCAATACCAAATATTGCAGTATCGCACACCACTAACTAACAGATTGGACAACATGGCCGGCGAAATGAAAATAGCTCCGCTTCACGACACTTTGCAGCTATTCGCGGCACTTCAGTGCGTGGTGTGTGTTTTCACTGTTACGCCGGGAACACAATGCACGCAGAAGCACTGCCAATAGCTACAAAGTGCTGTACAACGCCAGAAACACCGCAAGGCTATTTTCATTTCGGTGCCCATGTTCCAATCTGTCTGGCCACACCATTAGGTGCAAAGTGGTGGCGCAGGGCCCGAGCGCTGGCCCGAGCGCTGGCCCTGAGCGCTGCAGCAATCGTTTTGGCATCTCCTCTAAAGAGAGCCGAAGTCCCGCCCCTTCCGGTGGACCTCATGGGACCTAAACTCGGAAAAAATATGAATGGTATTGAACGGTGGGGGGCAAATTATTTTTTGATCCCGTTTGAATTGAGCCATGGATTACAAATATGATGTTCGTCAATTTAAAAGATAAGTTTTCAACCGAAGAAAGTCTCAGTTAGCCGTAGGTTTGTCATAGTACCACTTATGGCGCTTTTCCATTACATGGTACCTACTCGCCTCGCCTCGACTCTACTCGCCTTTTTTGGTTTTCCATTACGAAAAAAAGTACCTGGTACCTGCTAACAGGTACTTTATTTAGTACCTGCTCAGTCGAGGTTCCAAGCGAGCTGAGGCGAAACCCTGCAGGCTACAGATTGGTTGGAAAGAATCGTCACTGATCACTGCATTGCTAGCAACAGACGGCATTTTTAAATAGTTTAGCCAGCGGTGTTTTATTGCTGCCGGAGGCTCCACGCAGAGCTTTCTCCGTAGCATACAAGTGGCCTGATGGTTATACTTGTGCTGGTGTGTGTGTCGAGTCGCGTGTGTGTGTGTGTGTGTGTGTGTGTGTGTAGCTGGTGAGCGAGGGAGAAGTGAGAGAGTGCCGGCGATTAGCTCCGCAGCGAGTAGTGACTCTAGAGTCTTATAGTGACAGAAACAAAGTGTCTCTCCTGTTCTTTCTGACCACGGTGGGAAATCTGGAGCAGGAAAAGTTAACTATCTTCTAACTATCTGATTTCATGTTGTTTACGGAGAAGGAGAACCAGGAAATGAGTCGGGGGAAATGCAATGCTACCAAGCCACGCCCACGGCAGTCGCTATGATGACCACCCACGCTGAGGCGATACTAAAATCTGCAATGGAAAAGGGACGCACAGTGCGCCGAGTCGAGTCGAGGCGAGTCGAGCAGGTACCATGTAATGGAAAAACGCCATTAGTTTTGTGTGAAACTGTTCAGTGAACTACATCTCCCGTCTCACACAATCTACCTCACCTAGCTTGATGATCGGCTTGCTCGCTAGCTAGCTAGCTTACTCTGTTAAACAACACATGTAACGTTATCTTAACTGATGGGTTTTATCCAGTGAAGTGTTTTCAGCAGATAAGCAAAAGAACAAGCAAGATGCTCTGCTCATTAGAGTAACGTTACATCCCTGGTACGATACACAGACATCGTAGATTCAGCAGGACGTCATCCATGAAGTTTGTAGTCTTTCTAATTAAGTATTTTCACAGTCTTATACTTCAACAGTTTAACAATAAACTGAGACTTTCTTCGGTTGAAAAATAATGTTTTAAATTGATGAACATCATATTTGTAATCCATGGCTCAATTCAAACGTGATCAAAAAATTATTATTATCTCTCCATTGACACAATATTGATCAGTCTTTCAGTTCCACATTATGTACAGACAAGGATATAAGCCAGTGTGGGAAATATTGTCTAAATGCAACACTTTCATTCACTGCAAACACACACAGCATCCTCCAAGAAAACTTTTAAAATGACTTTTTTTTAAAGTAATAAATGTAAAAAAAAAAAATAATTATTATTGACTCAAAAAACAATGGAATCAGTCTATGAAGCAAAAGCAAAACAACAAAAAGATTACAGGTGTCAGACAGTAGAGGAAGAGCAGGGTAACAAGGGCAGACAGGGAAGCTGGAGTATAGAGTCAGGAGCTGGGAGCGCTGGGAGGCTGCCAAGAAGAAGAAGTAGTAGTAGTAGAAGGAGAAGGGAGGCGGCAGAACTCACCGGGAGGAAGGCGTCAGCTGGATCATACTGGTAGTCCAGCTCTGAGTCAGTATCCAGCAGTTTGGGGTAGGATGGGAGGGTGTGGTCGACCTCACCATCACCTGACAACACAGTGGCAGCAGAAAATGTGGCTGTGTCATTTTCTGACTGGACGGCACTCTGAGCGTGGACGTCTCCTTCTTCTTTTGGCCAGAGGAGCACCTCAGGGTCGGTGCCTGGGCTTCCTGCCTCAGTCTGGGAGTCTTGTGGGGGCATCAGGGTGGAAGTCTGGGTCAGGTCCAGGTAGAGGGAGGACTCGGAGTCGCCAGGTTCGCCCACAGAGAAGGGCGTGGGCAGGGGGAAGCCAGAAGAGGCCAAGGTGGGAGGCTCTGCCAGGCTCAAAGCTCTCTCCGCTTCCTGGGCATCGCTGGGGGGCGACTCTGTCACCACCTCAAGGGTGGAGGAATCTGGTTCATGCGGCGGGATGATCAAAGGCACCACAGGGTCCAGATCTCCACTTAGACCATCAGCCATGGTGACAGGCACCAACTCTGTGGCTACCATGACAACAGTGGGTGTAACTGCAGCACCTTCAGTGTCACTTTGGGTGACAACAAAAAGCTCTCCTGCTTCAGTCTCTTCTTCCTTTGTGGTGGTGACTTTCGGGGGTAGAGGTGGAGTGGGTGCTGGTGTGGTGGATGTTACGGTGCTGGCAGGCTGAGGGGGCAGTGTGGTGGGTGGAGTGGTTAGCTCAAGGCTGGTGGTGGTCGCGGGTGGAGTAGTGGGTGCAGGAGGGGTGGTTGGCTCCTGAGTGGTTGCTATAGTGACAGGGGCTGCAGTTGTTGTTGTGGCGATAGTTGTACTTGTTGTGGGAGTTGTTGTGGTAGTTGTCATGGTACTGGTTGTCAGGGCAGCCGTTGTGGTAGTGGCTGTTGTGATGACTTTAATAGTTTTGGTTGTGGGTGGAGCTGAGGTGGGGAGTTTAAACTAGGGGAGGAAGGAGGAGGAGGGGAAGACATGGGGAGAGGATAAGACATAAATAAAAAAAAAAACTAATAGACAAAGAAAAATTGAAATAACCAATAACTGAACATAAATGTGATGTTAAACAAATAATCTGCTGGAATTGTGTTATTGTTGCTTATGACAGCAATGATTTATGTTACAAATAATGTCGGCTTGCATATGAGGCACAACAAAACATGTATGGGCACTGATGAATATATGCAAAAATGCATTATATTTAAATAGAAAAACATTGACCATTAATTCACTTAATATGTTCTAATTAATAAAAAATACTTGTGTCAAGTACTCAGTACAACCGACCAACACAATCAAGTGCTTTTAGTTTTGAAAAAAACATTTTATGACAGCTGAATGAATGAAGAGAAGAAAATAACTAGTGAATAAATTATTGATGTTTTCCTCATATCACATGCTCTCTGCCTCCTGATGGGTCAGCTGTGGAGGTGATGCGAGGCAATCCACCAATGCTTCACGTTATTTCCCTGATCTACAGAGCGCATCAAAAAATTCTCAACTTTACAGTCAGTTTAGCCCTTTGGCTCGTGGGTGAATAACTTACAATACAACTTTCCCCAAAGAACTTGAATACACAAGAGCACAAAGTCTTCACACATGCTTTATTTAACATGGTGCACCAGCTGTGATTGTGTGTAATTTACATCTCAGTGAGTGCTCTACAGATGTTTTTGTTTGAATAACTTACATGTTGGTTGTAGATGATCACCCCCTCTTCACAGGTGGGCTTATGGGTGCACAAGTGCTGGTGAACACACCAGTTACAGCCCCATCGGCTCAAAACACAACCACGGCAACTGCACACAGAAATAACATCATGTACAGATAAGAGACATAAAACAACAGGCTCTGTTGAAGGACTGTGCATAAAGGTGGCAGATAAGTAAAGGGGAGGCAAACAATGAAGCTATGAAGAGGTCCAATAGAAGTAAAAAAACAAAAATTAAAAGAGAAGTAAAATCATAAGACATAATGCAGATATATGCAATGGGACACCCTGGTAAGCTATTTAAAGCTTGTGTAAAGGGGCCCGGACACTAGCAAATAATACACATTATAAATACAATCATAGTGTTTGGATAAAAAAGTAAAAGTATTATACAATTACATTTACACAAAAAGAAAAGAGAAACCATAACTACCCTAACTCTGCCTAAGTGGTCCCAAAACATTTAGTCCATCAGTCTAAGTATTGGTCAAATATAGTAGAAGTGGGAGAAGGGAGAGGAGAGAGAATGGTACGGAGAAACAGAGAGATGCAGCTGCTGTAGTTTAATAATAGAATTGCTGCCAATCTGGACTCTGTGGTAAGAAGGTGGTCTAATTTAATTGAGGTGGTTTCTGGTGGGAAGAGGAAAGGACCAACAGAGAGAGAGGCTGATAAAGCAAGCAGGTCTGGTAGGATACTAAACAAGCATTCGGCACAGTGATGTTCAGAAGGCTCACACTTTCATGCATTTGTATTAGGACTCATTATTTATCAAAACAGAATAGCTTTTTTCTCAATTTTGAGCCTACTGAAACTTGCTCCTTAGTTGGGTTAGAACTACATTACAATTATTTAAAGAAAAGAACCAAGAACCACTCGTACAAACACATTTGTTCTTAAATGGCACGTACAATTGATATTTTGCTGATATAAATCAGCTCGGGGTCATCTTTGTGTGGGCAGTGTGTGCATATGAACGATATGTGGAACACTTGTACACGAAATCTTCACTGGAAAAAAGTTTAGGATAAAAATTTGAAAAGCATGAGACCCAATGTCTTCCACCTCTTATATAATGGAGACTACTCTAACCTAAGCCAGTCAGTATGGTTTTGTGGTTACAGTTAAACCCAGAGTCAAGGAGCACAGCGGAGCTATGTGATGAGGACTCATAGCCTCCTCTACTCAGAGGTTTAAGTCATTCATTCAGTATTAAAAGCAGGCGAGCACGTGAGAAGAAATGGTACAAAACAGACAGATAGGGTACAAAACAACAACAGCCAGAGAGAGAATAAGACTTGATTATAAGGTCTACAATGAGCAGAGCAGATCGGGAGGAGACTGGAGAGCAGAGCTGATAAATCATGGTAACTCACGGCATGCTGCCAGACAGCTGCTTAACAGCCGTACAGTCATAGAAGGTGAAATCCCTCGCTGTGACGGTGATGTCGCCAAATCGAAGAGACAGGGTGACTGTGACAAAGTCTGAGGAGAACAAAACATAGAGAGAGGAAATAGCATCATGTTTAACCTGAGCACAACACTGAAAGAACAGCCTTCTGAAAATATTTGGCCAAGCTTATCATCTCCAGTTCTGAAAGTCTGGGATGAGTACGATGTTTCTTAAAAGACAGTGAGAAAATGTGGGAGAAGTTTGGTCTAGACAGCAAAAACATAGAGGCCTAATAGAACCCATGTGCATCCTCCATCCTCATCCCAGAGAGTGCAGACATAAACAAGACACAAGATGTTTTAAAGCTGCATGAAGCTGCACTGTATGGGTACACTTGATAAAACATTATGGAATACTAAATGTGGGTCTTGTTTTCATAGTTCTGACCATCAGTTACAATAATATTGTACTTACTAATGTAATTTATGAAGTCAGGGAACAGGACAACATTCAGATGGTAAGACCAGATTATCTAAACAACTTTATTTGGGGATAAAAGTGTAAGCACACCCAAAATGTTGGCAATAATTCCTCATTGCACAAGAAAATGTGCGCACAACTACGAACCAGGAAGTTGTTATGTAAACTGTATGCTTACGACTGACAGTTTGAGTAATCAAAATTGTACGGGTTGCCTTCATTTTCTTTTCCAAATAAGATCATTTTAAGTCCAACTGGTCTGATTGTTTTTTTTTACCCGTTTTACTTCTTTAAAGTTCTCAGATCTCTGCGATTAACATGCTGAGTACAGAATTATTATAACTGATAGAAATAAAAATTAGAACATTGTTATTCACAAAACATAACTGTTGAAATGAAAAGAAATGATAACCTAAACCACATTAAAAGAAAACTATATGAAACCAGAATTCATTTTTTAAATTAATTTTTACTTTGAGCATTACACAGCCATTTGATCCTTTGTTATTATAAAAACATTGATTAGTGCACCTTTAAGGTTCCAGTTTGTTCTGTCCTGTGGATAAACAAATACCAGAATGGTCTCTTTGGGTCTCAATTAGTGTTTAAGAGATGGCTTCATTGCAACCATACTTTGGCTGATAAGGTAACATGGATTTAAATTGTATTTTTTATTTATTTACTTATTTAAAAGTTTTTACATACAACACTTGCTGGTAGATGAGGACGACCCCATTTCAATACATTTCGGACCAGTCAAAGCAGAGTTCCAAAACCGTACAATGTGTTTTTGCATTAGAAGCTTCATTAGACGGCAGCAGCCAGGTGATAATCAGTTGCCCTTACAGGCCTTGTCTTTTGCTATTTTTTTTAAAATTATTATTATTAAGTGAGCGCTGGCACTAACCCTCTTTAAGTAAAGGTAAGCCACAGCTGGATCCTTAAATGCAGCCTGTGTGTCTATATCTCAGTAAACCCCCCCAGGCTGATTCTTCCTGATCCCTGCTCCCAGAGAACTACAACAAGCTTTTCAGAAATGCATGCATGGGAACCAGTGTCTGTGTTTGTGTTTATGTGTGTGTACGTGTGTGTGTGTGTGTGTGTGTGTGTGTGTGTGTGTGTGTGTACTTGAATGTTTGAGTGAGTATAACCTCTTTAGAGGCTTCAATTTTTATTCACAAGCCCCTTAAATCTTCTTTTATCATTGCCACTGACCATAACAAACAGCACTCTGCACGCTAAACAACCATCCAAATCTAGGAAAACCAAATCACATATCATAAAGCAGAAAATCTCGAGATAAAAACATTTATGAGGAGTTGTTTGCTTTAAAGTAAATATTACTTCCTGCTGTGTAAGCTGGTTTAGGAAAAATGGATTGGGTTAGAAGTGTAAACGTGTATTGTATGTCTGGGCATGCAAACACACACATACAGAAACACACACGCACAAAGATTAATCTCATCACAGGATGCAGCCAAATCCTCCAGTTGCAAAGTTGAAAAGTTCAAACAACAGACGGTCAGGTCTGGGGTTAAAGCGCTCACCCTGTCCAGGAGGCACCATGGGTACTTGGCTGGTGTCAGGAGAATGGCAGGTGACCCCAGATTCGGTGACAATGGCTGGACTGTGGCTGTCCATGAAAAAGCAGGAGTAGGACTCATCTTTCTCTAACACTGGAAGTCCTGTGACTGTCAGAGACACCTGATGAAAGACAAAATATTAACACTGATTCAGACAGAGCTGCAGTGCATGTGATAGACTTAGTTTAGTTTTATGTGTGGCCATTTAGAGTTTCTGTCCTTTACCCACGCAACGTGACATCACATGAGACAGAGGAAGAGAAGAGGACAACCAACATCCAGCAGCAGACTGGTGGAGCAGGAAAACATGACATAGAAACAGAATAATAGCAGTCCATACCTGTGCTGTTACAGAGGACACTGAAGGTCATAATGACAGTAAGTGATTCAATTGTAAATCTGATCTGCTCAGTGGTAAATGTCAATATGAAATAATTCAATTGGAAAACTAAAACTGATTCCCTGACTGCAGGAATATGACTCATACTTTATTTATTATCATACTAATTTTTCCTCATTCATGTGCTGTTTCTGCACTGCAGCTCCAAGATGTCATCTGTCAATCAAAGAGTTTGACCTCTACAGTTTGTAGATTAGCCTATGTCTTCCATCTACTGGCCACTAAGAGACAGATACACTGCCAAGGTTCTTCAAAAAGGATAACTCTAAATCATAACTGCAATTCTCATCCATATCAATATACCTTATGTTGAGTTTATATTCATTCCACACATAAATTGCATTAGTTGATAAAAAGACACAGGCCCATATGTTTCTTTATTAATTGATGCAGCTCTATGACAGACATGGCATCCTGCTGCAGGATGACCTTTTATAAGTGACAACACAAAACAGCTAAACACATTTTCCTGCATAGTTTCTCTTACATAAGGATCAGTGAGGATATCAACCATCTTGTGTGGATTAAACCTTAATTGATACTATTTAGTTTAATTAGTAACTTTATTAGTACCAAATCATAGTACCACACCTTTTTGAATAAATGCCAATGACTGCACAGCAGACCTTACCACCCACAAATGTTTAAGCTATTATCTCATTAGACAAAGAAAGGCAATATTGGAGGTAGGTGCTTGAGGTGGATGATTCTTTTATTCTGCAATCAACAGAAACCAGAAAACATGTTTCCTCGTCATTTCTTTGTAAGGATGTGTACAGACGGGTAAATGTCAAGAGTTTTGTTTGAGTTTATGTAACTGCATTCAGACTTACTGTCCTGCTCTCCTCCCTGCTGATGTTGAAGGGGTTGAGGTCCTGGATGGCCAGACACTGCTGCTCCATGTCAAAGCTCCACAGCCACTGACCTGGCTGCTTCCCACGAGCACACTCTGACTGCAACACACACCTGCAGGGAAAACACCAACATACATACACTGTATTCACTGGTAAAGTCAGGCTATTTGTCTCTCAAACAATACAAAAAAAGAGGAGCAGAGAGAAAAACATTAAGGGGAGAGGGAGGAGGAAGGCCAGGTGGTGAGGCCGAGCAGTGAGGAGACACAGATGGGATGGAGAGGTAGATTTATGTCATCAGCCTCAAACACCATCTCACCAGTGCACACTCACTTAGTTCTTAACATGACTTGGTAAAAACACTTCAAAAACTAATGAGTGCCAGTAGCTTTTTTCTCCACTGATATGTCAACACTGAACTTTTTATTTCAGTTATATTCTTTAAAGGTCCCATGACATGGTGCTCTTTGGATGCTTTTATATAGACCTTAGTGGTCCCCTAATACTGTATGTGAAGTCTCTTTCCCAAAATTCAGCTTTGGTGCAGAACTACAGCCACTAGAGCCAGTCCCACAATGAGCTTTCCTTAGGCCGGTTACACACTGCACGCGTCGCGCGAGCGTATCAGCCGCGTGGCGTGTCCGTTTATATTTCGGCTCCCATGTTAAAAGGTTAGAGCTTACACACTGCCGGTGTGAGACGCGCGTCTCGAGACGCGCCTGAGATGCGCCTGAGACGCGTGCCTGCTAGAAATAGAACCAACGTCTATTTTTCACGCGAGAGACGCGAGCGTGTTGGAAGCGTTTCCAGGCAAAATAGAATAGGAAAATATGTTTACATGTCATTTAGACACAATGCATATTAATAAATCACATCTTGATGTTTGAAAGTCCAGGTTTTGACATATATGTAGATATAAATGTAATACAAAATTTCAGAGAAAATATTTTCAAATGTTGCACTGGTCATACAGAACGAAATATTCTGTAACATATTTTGCAGTCAATACTGCCGACGTTGTCTTGCTTTAATCAAATCAGTAGGCTATATATAAAGGGTAGTAGGATAGGCTACGATAACAACTAGAGTGACGGTCCAACATCAGATAGGCTGTATAGGCTCTTTACAGCTACACAGACAGCCCACTTACCCATTTTTCAGAGTTTGAATCTGTCGGCACTATGTCCCGAGATCAGCCCTCCCTGTACCTAGCAGCAGGAGCAGCGCCGCGTCAGACACGCTTCTGGTGTGTAGGACACAGAAAAATCCACGCAGCTGACACGCAGCTGAGACGCAACAGAAACGCCACGCTCGCGAGACGCTTGCAGTGTGTAACCGGCCTTAGTATGTGCCATTTCTGTGTCTGAAGCTATTGAGGAGGAGAGTAGGAGGGGCAAGGTGGAGGGTGGGGGTGTGGCCTTGACCAACTGCCACTTTTCTCGTTTGAAAGCCATGATGGCTCTCTCTCATGGGTTGGCCAAATTCTCTGGGCGGGCAAAGCAGAAAAAGGGGAGGTGTTGTTAGGATTGTTATGACCTCATAACAAGCAGATTCCAAAATGGCTCATCTGAGCTTTCCTTTTCTCAAAGACAGAGCAGGATACCCAGGGCTCCGTTTATACCTATCACCATTTCTAGCCACTGGGGGACCATAGACAGGCTGGGGGAACTCATATTAATTTTAAAAAACCTCATAAAGTGAAATTTTCATGCCATGGGACCTTTAAATTACATCTGCTTGAAAATACATTACTGAAAATAAACGTTTTACAGCAACATTGCGTATAATAAATCTTGATAATGTCAAACTTTAGATAACTTACAAATGAAAAGTATCATTCATCTTTATGTGGTCTGGTATAACCAGTAGCTTATAGTGGCTAACGCTAGTGAGTGTTAGCAAACTTTAGAGAGGTATTGCTATGTCACTGACATAACTGAGTCACTTAACTGACTTTGTGGCTCTTTGCTAATTTTTTTACTGTTACACTACGTCTTAGCATTTATCTTCATTGTGTAATTTCCCCCGCCATGGAGGTCATGTTTTTGATTCGGTAGGTCTGTTTGTTTGTCAGCAGGATTACTGAAAAACTACTGGCCTGATTTTCATGAAACTTGTTGGAAGGGTGTAACATGGGCCAAGGAAGAACCTATTACATTCCGGAGAGGATTCAAATCACAGGGTGGGGACACAAACTATTTTGCACTTTTGTTAACATTGAGAGGTATTTGTGTTTATATCATGTGGTGTCAGAAAACTTATTCCAGACTGGAAAACTCACACTGCACTGACATTGTAAGAATGGGCAGTCTGCGCCCTCCGAGTGCCCTTCTAGTTATAATTTGCATATAATATGTATTCTGTTCAGCGAAAGTGTCATAGATTGGCTTTAACAGTAACAATTAAAGTTTACAATATTTTATTTGGTTACTATTATTCTGAGATAGTGTGTTTTGTATTATTTTCTCCAAGTCAGAAATTATACTTTTTCTAGTTTTCAACTGAAGGTGGGGCAAGCAATATAAAAAGAAATGATGCAGACAAATGCCTATCATGCCATTAGCTGAGCCAAAACTTATGCTTATTTTGTCTTATGAACAATAAATCCAATAATAAATTCAAATGAGATTGATGCAAAACATAAAGATGTTTAGTTTTCCTAGTCATGCTAGCGACAATTCAGTCTGTTGGTCAGTTGTATAATATTTCAACAACTTCAGATACCTGTATTGGGTATATTGCCAAGAAATTTGGTACACACATTCATGTCACCCTCAGGATGAATTGTAATCAGTTTGAAGACCTCTGAATGTTCATCTAGCGCCATCATCTACTCAACATTTCAGTTTGCCCAATACTTGGATTATGACCATTATGACAAGGTGATCACAGTAAACATACTACGTGCTTAGTGCTTACCATCAGCATGTTAGCATTGTCATTGTGTGTATGTTAGAACACTAACATTAACATTTAGCTTAAAGCTCTGCTGTGTCAAAGTACAGCATCACAGAGCCGCGATAATGGAGTGGTTGATAAATGACAATAGGTTAAGACACTGTCACAGATTTATTTATTTTTTGATCATCCAGTTGGTTAATGGACTAATTAACGCTTTTAGCACTGGTTCTTATGTTCTTTATGCATTACATGTTAAGGATCATATGGTATCTGATACCTTTATTTGTAAATAATCCAACACTGAGTATAACCAGTTAGATTAGGTAAATTATTTTACACCTTAAACTTTAGTTCTAATTGAATTCAATAACAGCCACACTTTCTTAAATGCTTGATTAGGACACATTTTTAACAGCTGGGGTTTATCTTACCTTCCCTCCAGGACGCACCAGCCACAGTATGGGTCGTGGGCCAGCAGGCAGGAATAGCAGTCTGGGTACTGCTGGCATTCTGCCACAGGCCGCTTCTGAAGCTGCAACCAGGATAACACAATTGTGTTCAGTCGTGCAAACCATGCACACTAAGCTCCCAGAAACCTGATTAAAATGAATAGGTGGCCCACATTTTTCCAGTAGAACAAAGCAAAATAAAATGATGGTCATTAGAATAATCTTAACTACAGGCTGCTCTACTGGAAGAGAAAGAATTGGGGCAGAAACAAGAGGGACTGAATTATTTCTCTTTAGCTTTATTACTGCAACACAGGAAGGATGCATTGAGAAAAAAAAAACATGAAATGAGGCTACAAGAGTCTCTGTGTGTCCATATACCACGTTATGAGTCATGATGAAGAGATGTTCCTCTGTTTGGTCCAGGATGAGGTCTGAACTGATAGCAGTATTCTGTTGAATGGAGATGACCGAGTACTCCTCCACCTCGCCGTTTGGCCCCAAGAACACCTGAGCATATGTACACATACAAATGTTTGAATTATGTTATGATTTAACAGACCTAAATAAAAACATGCACTGAGTTGCAACTCAAAATGTGAATCTCTTTTAAATGTCCTTATGTTATACATTTATTTTAAATAAGAACATAAAAATACACCAATTTATTATTTTTTCTTCTTGCATATCAGCGTTATAGAATATACAGTATTAAAGGACACAAACAGATAGTAAGCATAGTAGGCTATGGTAAGAATTTCATTTGACCATGTTATATGTGTTTAAGCCAATATGGATGAGAAATCCTATGTGCTATTATAGAAACATATGCTCCTGAGCATGTCAACAGATCCATCTCTATGACAGCTGATGAAGACCGTGTGATATGGTGAAAGTTAAAAAAAGAGTGTGGATGTTGAGTTGGGGTTGTTTTTTTAAAAAGGGAATTTAATTTAAGAAAAATTAAAAGCTTAATGGAATCCAAAGAGTACTCCAGCAGTGCACTCATGTTCAGACACACAATGGAAGTTTTAAAAAAAAGGATAAAAATGTATGCAGAAGAACAAAAGATATCATCTTTTTTCTTCTTCCTTGTTAAAACTTGCCGCCCTGTGTGTTATGCTAGTAGCAGCTAATGTCGCCTCAAGGCAGTAGCTTGGAATAGACAAAATAGTCAAAAAACCATAAATCAAATAAACATATGTCGAAAAAAAACAACACCATAAGCCCATCATACACATCACTCCCCAGCACAAAGCTTCCTAGGAGCCCTCCAGAAAGCTCAGGTACTTTCCCCATTTGCTAGTGTAGAATTCCAATCTGGCAAACCGTTTATGACATTTTTTCAAACGCCGCCACCCTGGCCATCTCACAAGCTCACTCCTGGATTGACTGCACCCCTTCATTCTTCCATCCTCTAAAAATAACCTGTCTGGCTATCATTAACTAGTCTGGACCCAGCTTCTTATGTGCTTATCCATCCGTTTTAGGATTGAGAACAAATAATGTCAGGCTGAATGGAACCTGGGTCTCTGCAGTCCAACATAGGTTTTCATTTATCCCGGTCCAAAATTCCTGGACCTTATCACAGGACCATAGGACATGAAGTAATTGGCCGTCCTCTGTATTACATTTCCAACAATGTAGTGTGTCTTTCAGACCAATTCCAAACAAACAATCTGGAGGGAGTCCAATAGAAGTGATGCAAAATCTTGAATTAAATGAGGAGCACCCTCACATCGGGTGAAATCATTTTAATAGTCCCACAGATTCTGTCCCACTCCTCATCATCACAAAACAACAAAGGATAAAGAGGTGAGCCGTGTCTTGTTCCCCTTCCAAGAGCAAAATATTCAGAAATGAACCCGTTAGTTTGCACTGCAGCCTAATCCACTTTATAAAATGCTGCCAAACCCATACATTTCCAAAATGTTGAACAATTGACTATATCAAACGCCTTTTCGGCATCGAGGGAAATAGCAGTAATTGGGGATCGTCTATCAGCTACAGACCATGCAATACTTAATTGTTGTTGTTTTTTTTGGGGGGGGGAAAGCATTTTAGGCCTTTATTTGTATAGGACAGCTTAGACTTGAAAGGGGGGAGAGAGGGGGAATGACATGCAGCAAAGGGCCGCAGGTCGGAGTCAAACCCGCGGCTGCTGTGTCGAGGAGTAAACCTCTATATGTGGGCCCCCGCTCTACCAGGTGAGCTAACCAGGCGCCCAGACAGACCATGCAATATTAATGAGATGCCGATATTATGTAATGTAAATGGAAATGGACTGTTCTTATATAGCGCTTTTCTAGTCTGAACGACTACTCAAAGCGCTTTACATGGTACAGGAACCATTCACCATTCACACACATTCATACACTGTGGCCGGGGCTGCCGTACAAGGTGCCACCTGCTCATCAGATAATCATTCACACACATTTACACTCCGACGCGCAGCATCGGGGGCAACTCGGGGTTCAGTGTCTTGCCCAGGGACACTTCGACATGGGACTGCAGGGCCATGGATCGAACCACCAACCTTCCGATTGGCAGGCAACCGCTCTACCACTGAGCCACAGCCGCCCATCATCTGACGGGCTACGCCCGCGAATAAACAGCACCTGATCAGGATGAATTAGAGAAGTAATAACCTTATTTATTCTATTTGCCCAAATTTTTGAAATAATCTTAACGTCTTTTATCATTAGGGAAATTGGGCGGTGATTCGACATACAGTATCTCCTCCATGGTCTTTTTTCAGTTTGAATTGTTCTATCTTTCTATTTTTGCTGCTTTTTTGTATTCTTGGTCTCCCTCCACTTTGCAAATCAGTTTCAGACATGTTTCTCTCTTTTTTAGTTTTGTATTCGGGGACTTTTTTCGAGTGTTGATTGAGAGCTAGTCGTTTATGCTGCCACCTTAGACTGGGTCCTCCACATCAGCCTTTTAATGTTATTTACAGGAACAGCATGCTTAATTGCATCTAATGTCATTAGTGAGATATTCCAGCACAGGTCAGGAGGAAGTGTTGACTTCCTGTGTGTGTGTGTGTGTGTGTGTGTGTGTGTGTGTGTGTGTGTGTGTATGTGTGTATGTGTGTATGTGTGTGTGTGTGAGTGAGAGAGAGAGATATGGTGATATGGGTCAGTTTATTTCCTCCAGGTATGTGGAAGATTTGAGGTCAGTTATGAAATCTGATACTGTTTGATCCCACAGCACCTCAAAGACAGACTTTCCAAGTTGTAATACCTGTCCATCCTATAGCACATCACTGATACGACACAGATGGGGAAACCGAGACAATTGACTAAATGACGTTCCCTTCTTCAAACCAGTAAAAGAAGAGCAAAAGGGACACGCAGCAGAGGTTTTTTTCTGTTAGTGAGGAAGACAATCATTTAAGATTTTTGAGGGCAGGGCAACATTTGAGCAACATGTGTCCACCCTAAAGAAAATAGCATAAAATATGTAAAATAAGATATAACACAAACACAGATGCTAATAGAAGAGTGGGACATGTAAGAAAGAAAGTTAAACTGGAAGCTGCAGATGCATGCTTGCTCCAGAAACCCTCTCTGTCTTCCACCATGACGCACAGAGCGAACCTCAACAAAACAAACATTTAGAGATGGAATCCTAACTGGTCAGCAATGCAAAGCATTAATAAGACTGGTTTCAGGAATAAGACTTCCCCTCAAATACAACTGGCTCTGTGTCTTCAACACCATCTTAACTTCATTCAGCTGCAATTAGCCAATCACTGTATATAGTTTACCTGCCAGGGGCCGGAGGTCAACATAACTGGGAGGATGTCAAAACATAAGATTACATTTTTATATTAGCTAGACTAATATACTAGTTTATATTATTATTCTATGCTTATAAAGAACCTGGGGGATGGAGCCTGGACAGCCCTCAAGAAGACATGGGAAAGGGATCTGAGTATTACACTGGATGATGAGGAGTGGGACATAATCTGTAGGAATATCAAAAACTATGTCACGCGATGTGAGGGTGCGGCTCATTCAGGTCAAGATAATACATCGCTTCTATTGGACTCCCTCCAGATTGTTTAGACTTGGATTGAAAGACACACCAAATTGTTGGTAATGTTAGACAGAGGGGTCCAATTACTTGATCTGTGGTCCTGTGATAAAGTCCAGGATTTTTGGACTGGAATACATAATAATCTGGGTTCTATTCAGCCCAAGATGATTTGTTCTAGGAGATGGACCAATGTTAAACGGGACAGATAAGCACATAAGAAGTCGGGTCTCATTAAGGTCTTCCACCATAATTACGTTTAATAATTAATAAACTTATAATTTCTGACCCGTAGACATGTCTAAGAGATACAGTACTTTAAAATTGATTATTAACCTCCATCCTTAAATGGTAACTTTAGTTTTTTTCAACCTGGATTCTTATGTTTTGTGTACCTAAGTGACTAATGGGACCAACAATCTTTGAAATTAGTCCAGTATTAAGCAAGATTGCTACAGTTGGCAGGGGCGAAGCAAGCTACAATGTAACGTTATTGGGCAGTTTCGCACTATCAATTGACGCCCACTAAAAGTGCTGTTCTTGCCACGGACATGTTCAGATTATGCTCATATTATTATTCTAAGTGTCTGACAACATTATGGAAAGGATCCCTTTATGTTAAAGAGTAAGATCATTTTTGTTTAACATGAAACAGCCCTGAATAGCTATCAAACCTACCAGACTCCATTTAAATAAACAGTAATTAGTAATTGGACAATAGCGATCTTTGAGCTGTTTCTGGTTAAACAAAAAGGATCTTACTCTATAACAAAAAATTCTATTTCTGTAGGGATCCTTTACATAATGTTGTCAGACAATTAGAATAATAATATGAGCCTGTCAGTGGCAAAAACAACACTTTTAGTTAACAAAATTGATGATGCACATTTGCACAATAGGATTACATTGCAGCCCAGTTCGTGGCTGACAGTGTAACAGCGTTCTCACTCATTAATGGACCAATTTCAAAGAGTTTTGTTCACATTGGTCACTTAGACACCAATGCATGAGAAAATAGAAAATACCCTTTAAGTAGGTAGGATTGTGAAGATCCAGGACTTCGCCAAAGAATTTGAACATCGACAACTTCTCAGTCCCTCCCCCTCTTTCTGCTAAAGCCCAAACGGTCTCCTAAGCCCCTCCCTCCACAAGGGAGAATGAATAGGCTTGTTCGAGATGAACTGCGCCTCGCCTGTAAAGTAGACGAGAGCAGGCGGCAGCAGCGGGGGGCGGTGACAAAAGTCCGCTCTCAAGTCGGACAGTTTTCCAGCTGATTCCAGCAGCCTTCAGGCTCAACAGGAAGTGACACAAACACTGTGGTCCGATTCCGATTTAATAAAATGTTATCAAACCCATATATCAGCTCCTACACAGTCTCCAGTTGATTTTATTATGACAGAGTAGCTGTCAAAATTCTCTACATGCGATCTGTTGCTGATTTTAATTACCAACAGACTGTAGATGATCCGTAATCTGAACAGATTTAGTCTCTCTGACTTATAAACATAACTATCAGCCTCACAACAGGTGTTCTGTACAGAATAAGCCTTTAAATCAGACAAATAGCAGTTAAAATCCCTCCGATTCAAAATCAATAAAAAAGTTTATATAAAACGTCATCATGTTGAGTCGATTCTGAACCAATCAGCTGTTCGATCAGATGAGAGGCCGGCGTTTCCCAGCATGCAGTGGGTCCACCTGCGTCCGCCTGGCTCTTGCAGTTGGTGAAAAGCAACTGCGCTACCTGCGTCTCAGAACTGCGGCCACCTTGGTCTCGTGAGATTATCGTTGCCCACGTGTGCATGACGTCAGAGCAAGTCGGGATCAAGTCGGACACAAATCTAACCGGCATGCATTGGGCGGCGATCGCCGGTGATCGATTCTGCGCAGATCTGGCTCATCTCGAACGAGCCTAATGTGTGTGCATGAGCAGTGACTGACACGCAGTTAGACACCCCCCCTGGCCATGATTGGAGCATCTGAACAGGGCACGTGGATTTTTGCAAATCACACTACAGGCAACAGGCCAGAGGAGCCAGATATTTTTTTTAATTACCAGCTTCATATAGTTCTACTGGAACATAGGTTCAGTTTCAGAAAATATGACAGAAAGTTAGTTTTATAAGTCTTACTACTACATCTTTAAGTAACAGATTAATTAGGCTGAATGTAGACTGAACATTTCATAAAGGCTGCCAGTCAGTTTCTATGATTAGTTTAAACAATCTATACTGTGGCACGAATAACCACATGTACTTTAAAAAATGCTAAATGTATAAAAACGGTTTCCTGGTTTCCTATGTTCCCGCCAGTTTTGTGGCAACAGTTAAGGGAAGGCCTTTCCTGTTCTAACATGACAATGCCCTGTGCCAGGCCTGATGTAGGGGGGTATTTTTGCCAACGGTAATGTTATTAGTGTTATAGGTTAGCAGCCCACTTAAACAACTGGACCCAGGGTGAGCAAAGAGGGCTAGTCTGACTGAGAAGGAGGAATACTGCTCTCTTTGCCCGAACAGTTCCAAGATGACGTTATCTTCTGCTGCTGTGTGCTTAGTGCCAAAGTGATGAATTTATAGCCCACAGCAACTCAATACGATCAAGTGTCTACGCGATCTAGTGTCGGCAAAAATGCCTTTTTATTGAGTTTCCTCTAAGCAAAATGCTGAGTGAATTTAAGCTGGACCTTTACTGTGAAGGGTAGACGTTTTTTTTTCCTCAACCTTTATTCCTCAACCTTTTATCATTAGGTCGTTTAGTTTAATTCACAGTTTATTAATTTACAATGCCCCACACACACACACACGTTTATTAGAGAGTTGTCAGCAAAGCTTTTGAATGCCAATGCAGATAATGATGAAGAATAAGGGTTACATTTACTTGCCACTTCAGGAAACACTGGAAGGTGACTTGACGGAAAAAAATCAGACAGGAAGCTCCAGGATTTATTATGAGAACAAGACATCACAGCTTTAATCAGCTGGGAAATAAACTGCTGAGTGTCTGAAGTGATCGAACAACAATAAGCATAGAGCCCACATAGCCCATTTAAAACTCAAATACAGACAGTGTCACACGTTTATGTCAGCATTTCAGAGAGGTGGCCCAAATATCAAGACTTCTAACTAGAGCGAGCACATTTCATCTGTGTATTACATAACTGCAGATAACACACTAGCTGTGAAGGCTAATATCTGCACAGTTTGTACATTGGCCGTTTCTGAGGAATCAATACAGAGAGCGCAAATTATACAGCGGCCATGTTTATTTTATCAAATTTTTTGTGTTACTTTAATCATGACGGCCACTAGAGGGCATAGGCTGACTGTACATGAATGAAGGAATTAATGAACGAAAGAAAACAAAGGAATAACAACTTTGTTACGATATTTTCTCTGCTACACAAATAAAAAATAAAATGAAAGAAAGAAAGAATTAATAAAAGAAAGAAAAAGAAAAATGAGAGAGAGAGAGAGAGAGAGAAAATGAGGTTCACTGTGGTGGTTGCAGTCAGACAGCACAGACTGACAATGTATCCATTAATGACAGTGACATTGACACAGACACTGTCTGCTGTACGCCAATACTCTACATCAATCTGAATGAGTCTCTCTGTTAGGATGTGCACGTGTCTGCCAGTCAGCGATTACAGTGCACAACACAAGTAAGAAGCTGCGTTATATGGTCACAGTGATGTGCGACTCTGTGTGACGTAACTGTGAAAAAATATGTTAATGGCTGTCATTGTGCTATTTCTCCATGTGCAGGGGGCCTCAATCACAAACCCCCATTGAGAAAAAAAAATTACACTATGAACCGACTGTGTGGAGGCAAGCTCACAATCTGTAAACTCCTGATTCCCTACAACCTCCCTGCTCCACTGACCTTTGAGCTCAGTCCAGTTATTAATTATCAAAATAAATAAAATACATCTGTGATCAACAAGGCCAACACTTGTGTGCTTAATTGCTTTTATGCTTCCCAACGAATACACATGCTCAGCTGACATGTTCAATTCAATACACATGTACCTGTTATCCCCCGGATTTGCTCTGATTTGTCTTCCACAACAGGACATAACTTGTGTCGGGCCGAGCTTCACCCTGATCTCCATTTGAACCCACAGAGACACTGCCATACATGACCACTGTGACTCAAGTGGGACCCCCTCATTCAACTGCAGCACCTTGGAAATCAAACTAACAGCCTTGTTGAGGACAATGTCATTTCAGAGGAGCTTCACATGATCCAGCCACAGAGCTGAACGCTCACAGGCTGGTTGCCATGACTGAAATGTACAGACATTTCTATTGAGTGGCACCCAGTGCCAGCAAGGACATCCCCAACAGAATGAGCTTCATTATAAAAGGAGAAGGGGCCCACAGCTCCTCTCTGTCCCTGGTGACAGAAATTGTTGCAACCAGTCAAGACATTAACAAAAGGTTTTTTTGCAGGTCAGGTTGTGAGTAGTGAATGAGCAGATTAACATGTAGATTTACACCTATAAACGTTCTCATAATAAAATCTTGCTACGTTAACTAAAGACTTAATGACATCCAATTTTAAAACTTATGAATCTATGTGCCATACAAACTTGATTTTGATTTTATAATCTTTTAATTAGCAATGGGTTGATTGTCTTAAAACACCAGAGGCACTGATGTTTTTGGAGGTCTATGTTCTCATTATTCATTGGGTGACTTGAGTTAGTACAACAATGGAACCAACTACCATAATCTAAGTGCATTCCTTTAACAACAAGATGTACCAGGACTCTGCTCCTGAGATTATTTCTGAAGTGCTGAGTTCAGCCTGCCGGCCTCTACACATAGACCTCCACTGGTTGGCACATGAATGGAGTGGCCGGCGTCTGGAGGTGAACAGACTAAAGAGTTGAATGGGATGTCAGCTGGGTTGATTACCATGTCTGTGGGACAGGTATTACAGATACATGACAAATACCCAACACATTACCCAAATAGGGTCTGAACTCAAAATGATGACACAATTTGTTGGGTATGCCAGACTCACTTCATATTTTCAGCAATAACAACACAATCTCTACATAACATCACAGTTAGCCCATATACAAAGTACACCTGTGTGTGTGTGTGTGTGTGTGTATGTGTGTATGTGTGTGTGTGTGTGTGTGTAATGCAGGCTGACAACCTGTCTGTGCATGCCTTGAAATCTGTGACCTCACGCTACCTTGTGCAGGTTCCCCTTGGAGTCTCCTAGGAAAGCAATGGTATGTCCCGCCCTCACGCTGACAGCCACAGCAGTGAGACGGGCAGATGGGCTGTCCAATATGGTCTCTGCTTCTATGGCCATCCTGCTGGCCATCGGGCTAGGGGTGTGGTCAGAGCCGCAAGGGTATGCAGTCAGAGTGTTCTTACAGTGGGGACACAGGAGAGGAAAATCAGTATGTGTCAAGATGTCATGTCAGGTAACATGAAGATTATGTCAAAAGATGAATAACGCACATGTAGCATGCAAACTATAACTGCTTGTTTAGTGCAAAAAGAACCCTTCAAGTGATTTGCTATTCATTTCTCAGCAAGGACGCCAACTAAAAATAACAGCAGTGTTTCTTCTGTGCTTAGTAAAATCCCAGTAGAACTGATTGTGGAGCGTTTGGGAACAAACTATAACTAGATTCCAGCGACTTTTACACTTTAAAGCCTACAGACAATTTGTTTTTGCTTCCACAGTTTGGCATTAGGGAGTCTTTGCTCTGGCAGCATGGTTGTTTTTTGTTCCCGGCAATTTATTTTTCCACGACAGCGTTTGAAAGCAGGGTTATTGCTTCATTATTGGTCATCTTAACAATAGGAAGTAGAGGGAATGAACCTGAGAGCTCTGCTTGTTGAAGACTACTTGTTTTGATGGACTGCATGTAGTTGGCTAGTGTGTTATGAATGGACTCCTTATTTGGCCTGCTGTTTAAGACTGCTGATATATGGCACACCAATGTCCAACATTTAACTTGGCTGTAATAACATAGCTGAAGTGTCCAAATAGCTATATGTAAGCCTCTGTGAGTATTGATGAAGTTAATCATGGGGAATGAAGGAGTTTAGAAGGCCTGTTAGTCCACATTATGAGAACCCAACCATTAGAGCAAAGCAAGCAGGGGTGACTGCATGCTAAGAATAGCCCAAACTACATTATGACTACTGAAATAGTTATGAACTTATGACGTCCGGTCTAGGAACATGGCCTGGAAGCTTAAAGACTGGTCTGTCACTGACTGCGCTGGCCGATGAGAGCCTGTGATTACACTGTAAAGACACATTCAGGCTGCAGTCATCTGGACATTTAACACCAACACTGAGGGCAGTAATGACCACAAGGGAGTAACATAACGAGAAAAGATTGCTAAAGTTGCATATTGGCCACTAATATTTGGTAGGAGTTCTGAATCCTGATCATCAATAACTAAGCATTCCCCATAGACGTGGCATGAGAGTCTGTCCCTGGTGCAGATGGACTGTCCTGGCAAAGACTAAACAGGGATGAAGCTGCTTTGTTTTTTGTGTAAAGTGTGTAAGTAAGATTTTACATATTTAATGACACTGTAAATCTCTTTTCAGCTCCAAATCTCACATCACTGTTCCCCTCCAGCCATAAGGTTTGCTTTGGCTCCCCCATTTTCACCTTTATTTTCAATAACATGTACTCATACCTAACCCCACCATTTAACTTTTCTTTCACTTTTTGCTTTACTGTACATCTGTATCCCTAATGTATTTTTCTCTTTCTCCTTCAAAGCCTTGTCTCTGCCTGGTGTGTCTTTTTGCATTCTTGTCAGGTTAAACATTGTTAAACATTACAATTAACCCCACCCCACTAAGTATGGCTAATGCCACCGATCGATCTCTCCCTGACCAGCAATTCTATTAAATTATACTGCCCGCACTACCTTCTCCCCTAGAGCTAATCTGTTGTACGTGGCTGCAAAGATTGAGGGGTCAGCGCTGCTCCATGTCCTCAAAACAGGAGAAGTGATAATAGAAACAGGAGAAGTGATAATAGAGGAATAAAGGACGTCCTCCATCCAAATGCAATGTTTACATGCAGTAAACACATTAATGCATACGCATGAACACACCCTATAAGTCCGGATTCCAGAGTTGGGGTTATGAGAGGGTAGGGCTGGCGATATGGAGAAAATCAAATATCACGATATTCTTGACCAAATACATCAATGTCGATATTGTGACGATATTGTAAGGTTGACAACTGGTGCTTTCACAAAATATTTTTTACAATGAGATTTTAGATAAATAATCATCAATAATGTAGTAAACATTAGTAAGTAAATCATGTGAAAATATAGAGAAAAACTATTTTTTGATGATGATATTTTATGATATAACAGATTTCCTGAGATAATTGAGGTAGTATGTGCATGTTATTATAAATTTAGGCAATGTAATTGTATATGACAATATCTAGATATATGATTTCATCACGATATGATTCCATTAAAAGACAATAAATTATCATATTGAATTATTGCCCAGCTCTATGAGAGGGTTGATAATTAGGGGTCCAAGCCCAAGGGGTGGGAGAACCGCGGTAGCAAAGCCATGCGGTTCACACAGCAGGGCTGTGGGGGGGGTGCCATTTTCAGGACTGGACCAGATCCCTGCAAGGACCTCGGACAAAAAAATTCACCCACTTCCACCACTACGTGGCGCTATAGCAGAAAAAATGCATTTGGCTTTATAACTCACCAATCGTACATCGCACATTAAAAATACACATATCCACGCTTTCCTTGAATTCAGCTGAATCTCCTGATATAGGCCACGGCCATTTCCGCCTTAATTTTTTTTTGCGTGGAAAATCTCTATTTATTGTAAACCTACTTTTTCGAACTCCTCCTAGACCGTGCAACCGATCTGCGTGAAACTTGGTGCGTAGCATGTCCCGACTGACCTGACAAAAATTTATCAAAAGATTTTTTATCGGATGAAATTTGTGTAAATTATGCACAAACAAATTTGCGGAGCTAGCTACAAAAAAATGAACTTTGCCATATCTCAGCCAAAATATATGCTATCAAAGCAAAACTTTAGATTCTTGTTTGCCATGACCCTCTGGAGCTTCTCAACATTTTACGAAAATTGGCCACTATGGGGTGCTTCAAGTACAAAAAGTTTATATCTCATGAACAGCTCATCCGATTTTTATGAAATTTTGAGGGTACCATCTAGGTAAAAAGTAAACATATGGACCACTAGGTGGCGCTATAATGACGGCAAACGTGTTTTTGACTCCCACACTACACATCGCACATTAGAAACACTTACATCCACATGTTCCTTGAATCGAGCTGAATCGGATGATATAGGCCACGGCCATTTCCTCTAAGACATTTTTCCGCAATAAGCAAAACCAACTCATTTGAACTCCTCCTGGGCCGTGCGACCGATCTGCACGAAACCTGGTAAGAAGCATCTCCAGATGGACCTAACCAAAAGTTATCAAAATAATTTTGCTATATGTTAAACTCTGCGCAATTTACCACCAAACTAAATTTCATAGCTAGCTACCAAACACGAACTTTAGTATATCTCGGCCAAATTAAATGCTATCAGCAAAAAACTGCTCCGTACCAAATTTGGCGAAGATCGTCCATAATCAACATTTATGTGTTTTGGCCGATAACAATGCATGTAAATGGAACACTTGCGATTGCATTTTATCTGCCGTAGTAACTGCTATCAACATGAAACTTGTGATGCTGTTTGGCATGCTGCTCTGAGGCTCTGTACCAAGTTTGGCGAAGATCGGCCATTAGGGGGCGCTATAGTCAACGTAGACCCTTTTACTCAATCAATGTTAATGGGATATTTGCAATGGCAATGTACCACAGACCTTGCAGCTCACACCTCTTGATATTTCCTGACATTTGACTACCCACCGTTTCGCTTTGGGTTCCGCTTTTGTATGCTCCCCGGGTCGTCGGGGGTGACTCACGCCGATGAGGCTTGGACCCCGTCTTAACTGCTTGCAGTTCTAGTTAACTAATTAAATCACTCCTCTACAGCATTACATTTGTCTGTTAGAAAAATTCAATGTCATTCTCTCTGATATAAATAACACTATGGATGCAGCGATCTGATGCCAATATCTAATATTGGGCCGATATTGACTCAAATGGCTGAATCACGTATCGTGACAATGTAGTCTATCTATTCAATTCTATGTTTATATACTACATACATTATATACTGGAATTTTAATTCCTGCTGAAGTTTTGACAATTTTTTAACCAATTCAGTAAATTTACTTACGTACTAGCTATTAGACTGAAAAAGTCAGATTGGTGGATCCCTAGCTGAAATAGAAATAGAACAGGCCTGGGTAGCTTCAGTTGCATGATACAATATTTGGCAGGGGGATTCTCATTCAGTCATTACAGAAAAAACTCACTGTGTTCCACTCTGCCTCATGTTTTTCATTCAGAGAAAGAAAATATACTCCAATACAGAACAGCATAGGGCGAAGAATGAAGGCTGTTACTCTTAGTATGTAAGCTGTTTTTCAGTCATACCCTGTCACACAAACATACAATTACACATACTAACACATGGGAGTAGAGCGCTGTAATTGCTATGTGGTTCAGCATGTTGACCACTGGAGTAAAGTGATGGTTAAGTGACTTGCTCAAGTATATCTCAGTGGTCAGAAACACATAAATTCTAGGATGGTCTAATTGATTTAAACCAAAAATGTATTAGTGCTCATTTGTTCATACTGGATTGTTAGAAAAGCCCAAATACAAATAACTATATGACAAGTACAGGGCTGCAATTAGAGCTGGGCAATATATCGATATTATATCGTGATATGAGACTAGGTATCGTCTTAGATTTTGGATATCGTAATATGGCATAAGGGACTGTTCGTTATTTATTTCAGGGGCCACCGGAGGAGTTTTGGGTCCTTTGGTCAAAACAGACATGACCCTCCCCTTGCCAGTAATCAATTTTTCTATGACCCTCCAAAAACGATTTGGAAAAAAGGCATGACCCTCCCCTGATAATTTATTGATACCTTCTGCACTGGTTTGCGCTTGGCAAAGATATACAGATTACCATTATTTTTTTTACAGCAATGACATACAGGGTTAAACCTCTGCATTTTCATCTTATGCATCACACTCCTCTGTTATGGTGTGGTGGCCATTTCAGTAGATTTACTCACTAACGTTGTTGTGGAAACAATAACAATTAAAGCTGCGAGCAGCGATGGACGGGCCCTCGCGCCTCTGCGCGTGTCGGGGTTACCGGCGGACGCCGCTCCTTGCGACTGTGCATTTGCGCGGCACTCAGACGCCGCAAATCGTCAACGATGAAAAGGGAACTCCCCGCCGAGTTCAGTCTCAGTCACACAAGACTCATACGTCATACGGTTCATTAGCTGTGAAAAGGGGCGTGGCTAAAGCATAGGTGGCGGGTCAAACCATCACCAATTAAAAAGGAAGTCTCTGCTGAGTTCAATGATACCTCACACAAGATTCTATCTTAGTCTTGCCATAACATTAAAATGTATGAAAGGGGGCGTGGCTTGAACATAGAGGGCGGGCCAAACCATCACCAATGAAGAAGGAAGTCTCTGCTGAGTTCAATGATACCTCACACAAGGGTATACCTTAAACGGTTTAAATGTTATGAAAGGGGGCGTGGCCTGATTAAGTGGGCGTGGTTAAAGTATAGGGTGCGGCTCACTATCACATGTTGACCGCACATTATAAGTTTCATGTAAATCGGATGATGTTTGTCATATAAGGTGCATTTCCTGTTGCCAGCGGGGGGCGCTATGACCAAAAGTCAATTTTAGCCCGTAGGTGTCCTCAGGCCTGGACCCTTGTTAATCTTGAGAAATTTCGGGCAGATACGACAACGTACACTCAAGTTACAACAACTTCCTTGTTCATCACTAAACACTCAAAATGGCCGCCACGCCACGCCCACACCGTCTGACGAAAAGTTTTTCTTTTAATAACTTTTCATCGTTAAGGTGTTGGGATGGTACAGACCAAGTTTGAAGTCCATCGGATGAAATCTCTAGGAGGAGTTCGTTAAAGTAGCACCTTGACTTTTAGGCCTACTTCCTGTTGCCACTAGGGGACGCTATGACTTTAAGTAAATATCGGCCGTCATTTGTCCTAAGGGTTGGACTCTTATGAATCCTGAAAAGTTTTGAGCCAGTTGGACAACGTACACTCGAGTTACACCCACTTCCTGTTTCGGCGGCGAAACGCACAAAATGGCCGCCCCGCCACGGCCACGCCCACGCCCTATGACGAAAGTTTTTCTTTTAACAACTTTTCATCTTTAACATCTTAAGATGGCACAGACCGAGTTTGAAGTTGATTGGATGAAATCTCTAGGAGGAGTTCGTTAAAGTACGACACATGGAAATGGCCAAAATCGCACTAATTTCGAACTTTGAAATCAAAATGGCGGACTTCCTGTTGGGTTTAGGGTATGGCTCTAATTAAGTTTGACATGCTACATATGTTTACCAAGTTTCGTGAGTCTACGTTAAACGCACTGCAGGGGCTCAATTTTCTTAACTTTCTAGGGGGCGCTAGCGAGCCATTTTTGTGCGCCTATTTCCGAAACCCTTAAAATACGTAGATTTTCACCAGACTTGATGTGACTGCCAAATTTGGTGAGGTTTTGAATATGTTAAGCCCCTCAAAAAGGCAATTCATTTGACGGGAAAAGAATAGAAAGAAAGAAAGAAAGAAACAATAATTCCTTCAGTTTCAATAGTGCCTTCGCCGTTGTCGGCGCTCAGGCCCTAATAAGCATGGAAACTAAATGCACACTTCCTGCATTACTGCATTACTTCAAATACTAAGTTACTCCTCTAGTAAACTAGTATTCACATGAAATAAAACAATAAAACATTGAGACAATTCAGCAAAGCACTCTGGGTAACATTCAACACACAAACTGGTTGCTATGGACTCGTCACTAGGCTTCCTCCACTTCGCCGTTTAAACAAAGTGGAATAAATGTAAGTCCAAATCTACACAAAACCCGCAATCAATTAGTAAGATGACATCAAATGTGGCATTTAGGAAACCTTTATTGCAACCTTGGCACGGAAAGATGTCCAGACTAGCAACATTCATTTTCGTTTTTTACGCCCTGCTGCTCAGCCATTTAGTTGTTTTGTGTTATTTAGCCAAGATATTTATAAAATATCTGGTCATGCCAGATGTAATTATTCCACTCATTTTTTAAACAATGCAATTATCCGTTTCAGCCACCAGTGCTCCCCCTGCCCCACAGCAAACTCATGGGTCAGACCCATCTGGTAGCGAAGGAGGGCGGAGACTGAGAGCTACATGGATGCACCAAACAAGCCACTTTGAAATTTTGCTGTTTCTATGAATACAAAAGTTGGGTAACCCCCTCTAACCCCCCCCTGGACTAAAAAATGTTGGATGACTCTCCACTCAACAAAGAATAAAAAGACATAACCCTTCCCTATTTTCCTCCGGTGGTCCATTCCATAAATACCGAACGGTCCCTAAGTGTTGTCTTTTCCTTGTTTTAAAGGCTGCATTACAGTAAAGTGATGTACTTTTCTGAACTTACCAGACTGTAACTGTTTTTGTTCTGTTTGTTTATTTGCCTTTACCCACTTAGTCATTATATCCACATTACTGATGATTATTTATCAAAAATCTCATTGTGTAAATATTTTGTGAAAGCACCAATAGTCAACACTACAATATTGTTGCGGTATCGGTATTGAGGCATTTGGTCAAAAATATTGTGATATTTGATTTTCTCCATATCGCTAAGCCCTACCTGCAATGATTGTAGTAAATGGTATCCATTTATATAGCGCTTTTCTACATTACCGGACTAAGTGCTTTTGTGTGGTTCAAACTGAATACAGTGATTATAATACAATTGTAGGAAATTTATTTTTTATTATTATTTTTTGGGGCTTTTCCCTTTATTATAGTGACAGTGGATAGACATGAAAGGGGTAGAGAGATGGGGGATGACACACAGCAAAGGGCAGCAGGTCGGATTCGAAGCCGCGCCGCTGCAGGACTTAGCCAACATGGGGCGAATGCTCTTATTGGGTGAGCTAGAGGCTGCCTATTTTAAATTTTTAATATAGAAAACTGATAAGTGTTAACACAGTCCCACAAAAACAAGCAAATTCAATCTGTTGGACTCACCTCTGGGAGGTTGGCACAGTTAGATTTGACTTCATACTCTATGTAGGCTGCCTCCAGTCCTGCTTCTTTCCCCATCTGTGTGTAGCACAGGTCTCTGGTGGAGTTAATCCTGTGGTCCACGTCTTTAAGGTTAAACATGCAGAGGGCCGAGTCCTCACTGGGCCGAGTTGATGAAGCCAAATGAGTGGAGAAGACACCAAGAAGAACTTCTGAGCCTTGGCTCAATTTACCGTCCTTGGTGGGCCCAAGCTGAACAGCTTGCAAGAGGTTGTAAATTTTTCCTGCCCTGGAATGGCACGTCAAGGGCACTTCTACATAGGAGTAATAGGCCTGGTCGTCCAAACACACACGAGAGACGTAGGTGCGATACTCGCGTGACTGTGACTTTAGGTCCCGCCTGTAGAAGAGGAAGTATACATGCTGACGGTGGGCGAATGAGGCTACAAAATGATGGTCATATTCTGAGAGACGGCCAGCCACAGCCAACTTGGCAGTCTCTTCGTAAGAAAAGATGGGTTCCTGGGCAAGGTTTCGTGTGGAAATAGGTGGGTGGCTGCTGGTGTAACCCCGCCCAACAAACAGAACTGGCTGCCTGTCAGGATGAGAGCGAACCACCAGTCCCACAGTGCTAACATTGGGGTGGTTAGCTGCTACGTATTGAGTATCCACCGGCCTCTCTGTAGAGAAAAGTACCACATCCACAGAATCCAAACTACGTTTCTGGCAGATTCCTTGGTTGACGCTCCCGCAGGTAATAAGTTCCATGGAATACGGGTCGACCAGCAGGAGCTTGTTGTGGTTGCTGGTGACCCTAGCCTGGGGGCAGTTGCTCTCAGTTACAGGAGGTAAACACTCCCGACTGTCTGTGACTGGTCCAGTGTCATCCTGAAGTTCAAGTTGGAGAAACTGATCCAACTGGAACAGGTGATCTCGGGCCCCGACGTAGACCCGACTCACACTGGGGTCAGGATGCAGGGCCAAGTGCTCAAACAGAGTGTCATTCCGGATAAAGGTGGGATAAAGACTGGAGGGGGAGGAGTTTGATCCTTGGACAACACCACTAGGTAATGAGGTGAAGGGCCAGCCGACGGCTAGCAGCAGGAGAGACAGCAGTGTTTGGACTGCTGAAAGACGACGCACCATCCCCTGAAGCATGGCAACAGAGCTGAGGTACAGAAGACAGGACAGGTTGTTAGAAAGAATGTCTGCGTTCACTAGAACAGGGGATCTCAAATGTTTTCATGTCACAGACCTCCAAATGGATATATTATGACACATTTAGTTCCAGAAACCCTTTTTTTGTTTGTTGATTTAGTATTTATTAAAGTCGCCATTTCTTGCACCAAGCATTGGAAGCAGAAAGCATCTTTTGTAAAAGTATAAAAAGATCATCTGCATAAAGAAGGGCACTCAGATTCTCCTTATCACATCTCACTGCACATTCTAGTTGTTTAATAACATTAACCAAATCATTTATGTAAACTGCAAAAAGTGTTGGTCAGAGGAAATCACCCTGCTTAACCCCACTTGGAGTTGAGAACCACCCTTCATCAAATAATTTACCCTGACACAAGCTTCTGGATCTCCATAAATGTATTTGAACAGGTTATAAAATTGATCATTTACTCCAGTTTCAAGTAGTTTGTACACAGAGGTCAAATGCTTTCTGGAAGTCTATATAACAAACAAAAGTATGCAGGCCCTTTTTCAATGTATTTGAAATCACAGTACAGATTGTGTATAATATATGGTCAATGCAGGCCCTTCCTTTCCTAAATCCATTTTGCTCTTCAGCCAACATATTTGTAATCTCAATAAAGCTAGTTAGTCTTTCATTTAGTATAGAGGAGTATAGTTTGTATACTGTAAGCAATAAACTAATTCCTCTATAATTTAGGGGTACTCTAGGATCTTCCTTGTGAGATTTTACTATAGGATTTATAATCGATCTATACCACAGGGTGGGCTTTTAAACAGGCCATGCAGAATCTGCAGCAGTTTCAGAGATCTTAAAACTTTGATAGGTATATCTTCAATGCCTATGGCTTTTCACAACTTTGCTAAATATAATGCATTTTGGACCTCTTCCATTGTAATTTCAGCATTTAGATCTTCGTTGCTATAGCTCTCTATTTGTGCCATGTCATCTTCAATGTCAACTTCATCAGCTCCTCACCATTGGTTTCCAGTGCTGTTTTACAGAGGCATGTCACCTCTTGACCTCCCAGCAGTTCGGGTTTAAAAACACATCCTTCTGGACACAACCTGTAACACAAAGGAAACAGAATACACATCAGTATACTCTATACCAGGGATTCTCAAAGTTTTGATGACCGAGAGACAATTTAGGGAGCCAGCATAAAATAAAGGGCTGCACGGCAAAAATGCCACCAAAATCACAAACTTTAACTAACAGAACTAGCATTGATGACAGATTGTGATTCCTGCAACACTCTCGGGATGCCACTAGTTGCCATGCAACCAGTAGCTTTCTATAAGTTGTCATTCCTAACCTGACAGACGCTTCTTAGGGCAGTTTGACGCAGTAGCCGAGTAGTGTAATAAATGTAAGCTATTGAAATTAAAGAGTATTGATGATTAAAATATAACGCATGCATTAAATGTCACATTAGGAAAAAATGGTTCTGAAGGCCGCACTTTGAGTAGCTATGTTCTATAACACACACAATGTGATTTACAGCAGCAGATGCAAAGATGACAAACCTTACCCTAAAGGACATTAGCATAAGCCTGCGTGTTTGCTACAAACATAGACTCTGACATTCAAACACCTTGTATATTTTTTGGCATCACTGCAGTCCATTAAGAGTAATGGGAAGCTTGTACCTATTGAAATTCCTGTCAGGCCTATGTCTTACTGGTTACATCCGTTTTTGGGTGTGAAAAGCCCTCAGCAGAGGCCAAGTCAAGTAGTGTCAGTCCAAGAGGGCTTTCAGTGCCACACACACACTCTGGCCCAGTATACAATCCTCCCTCATTGCTAAGATACAAGGTACAAAACCCTCCTGGCCAGAAAAACAAGTTGATGTGAGGTAAAAGAAGATGGCATGAGAACCTTGGTAGAGTTCCCTTGTTTGATCACTTGAATCCGTTTCACGCTTACTTTGTGAAATATTGTAATATTTAGCAGTCAGTTATGACACAAAATTCTCCTTTGCACTACATATACAGTAAATCCTACTCTTTCCTGCTCATTATGTTCTTCTTCTTTCTATCCACCTCTCCTCCTCCATCGCCTCCCTACACACTTACACTCTATCACTGGCACAGAAGCAGGATTATCTCTTCCAGTGGGCTTATCCAAAGGGGAGGTTGGGAAAAAAAGACAGACAGACTGAAAAAGACACTATTCACCCCACTGAACAGACCGATCCTCACCAAGTACACACACACTCTTTCGCTGCCACACTAAAGGCATTAAAAGCTTGCTTTATAAGTGGCAATCTCCTGTATGTGGGAATGAGGGTAAAGGCCTGGCAAGAGGCCAAAGATGAAAATATTACATTTACTAGAGCACAATAATTTTGATCATTGTTGTATATACTTTATACTATATACTACTACTATTATCAAAAAAGTAAATTAAATCAAAACTCCTCAGCAGGCTGATCTAGAATCTTGCTCCTTATGAGGTCATAAGGAGCAAGGTTACCTCCCCTTTCTCTGCTTTGCCCGCCCAGAGAATTTGGCCCACCCATGAGAAAAAGACATCATGGCTTTCAAACGAGCAAAGTGGCAGTTGTTCAAGGCCACAGCCCCCACACTCCACCTTGCCCCCCCCTCAATAGCTACAGACACAGAAATGGCACATACTAAGGAAAGCTCATTGTGGGACTGGCTCTAGTGGCTGTAATTCTGCACCAAGGCTGAATTTTGGGAAAAGACTTTAGATACAGCATTAGGGGACCACTAAGACCTATATAAAAGCATCCAAAGAGTACCACGTCATGGGACCTTTAACAAATACAGTGCTTCTCCTGTTCCCTCCTCTCGGAACAGTGTTGAATTTGAGCACACAGTTGTCTTCTCCAATAACTCTCAACATTTGCAGGCTGTCACTCTACTCATCTAAGAGTAATAGGCCAATCAAGTCCTCATCCATCTTATTTTGCTATTTGCTGAAAGCTGCAAATCAAAGAACTACAACTACAAAAACTACAGTAAACTGGGCTGCCATCACTCCGAACCAATCTCATTTGGAAACGCTTTCCCTTTCCTGCAGTGAATAATCCAATCAGGCTCAACTTGAGACACGTGAGAACAAGAGAATGGACTTTTGATTCAATTCTCCAACGTTAAAAATCACATTTCGTCTACGAGTGGAAGTCTTTTTTTCTGGTGACTTCAGCAAGCCAAAAAGGTCAGGAAATGTTTGCCTGTAATTGCTTTATCTAAATGTTCTTTTACTTCTAAGTAATGGTGTCCACCTTGTTCCAGCACTGTTTGCAGAAACGGTGATTTAACTCAGTTCACGTAATAGAGCAGGTATTCCAAAAAAACACACATTTTGACAAATAGAACGTGGTATATGAAGGACGCACAAGAAATAATCCTGGTAAATTGGTCATGATGACACATTTTTGACGCAAGTGGCATTTTATAACTCATGAAGCAAAGGCTGAATGAGAGCATCAGTCCAAGTATATTTTTTAATTCTAAAAATGTTCCGCTATGCAAATATCTTGGTCACAATTCTTTGAAAAAGAAAGTTGTCATGTGTTTATGTAAACAAAGTAACTATCTGTTGATATATAGTTATCATGTTTTAAACTCTCAAATATCGATACTGATGGGTCAGCCTTAGATAGATCAATAGATATGTTCACCAACCATGTTCCTTTCCTTGCCCTTGTCTTGACAGAATTCAGCTGGTAGCCACATATCCTTTCAGTCGTCCACATGACTTATTGTTTCATGTTGAAGAAGGCAGGGCCATGTCACAGTAAAGGAACACAGGAGGAAGGTTTCAACAGAGCTTTGAGGCTGGACCAGGCTTTGTTCCCAAAGGAGAGATTATATGTAAAAGCACTTCCAAACTAGTACTCATGTTTTGATAAGACAGAGGCCAGGTAGTTGTGTGACCTGAAGTAGACTGGACCAGCAGGGTAGAATCAATATACGACAAACCAAAGTCGACCAACCTCTACCCACCACAAATGGACTGGAGCTTGAGCTGCAGCCAAAAATACTCAACAAACAACCAAGCATTCCAGAGAGGCACATTCATTTGAGCCATCATCCGCTTCATTGAGTCCAGCCTTTCATTCATTTTCAATTCAACTATCCTATATTCTGGAGGAGGCCGAGAAGGGAGAACAGCAGGGAGGGGGACAGACATTCTGAAGTGAAAACGCTGGCAGAGTGACATTAGTGGACAGAAAAAAGGCTACAGGAAGACAATGGTGCATGGGGGAGACAGGGGTGAGAGAGAGAAGGGAAGAAACGACGAGGGAAATGGCCACAAACAAGTGCTTGCAAGCCTCAGTGCTCACTGAGTACTGATGGAATGTGACTAATGATAATAAGCTAGAGAGAGAGAGAGAGAGAGAGAGAGAGAGAGACTCATTCAACACCCTCATTCACAGTATGAGGGAGAGCGGTAATAAACCATGTTTCTAATTAGTGACATGATTGTGAGCATAGACAAATGTGCATGAGCACACACACTCCCATAATGAGTAGTCCCTCCTCTGTACACTTTAAACAAATAAACACGCACACAGGGAAATAGTGGGACTCAGCGAGGCCTTGAGTGAATGCAGCCATCTGCAATCAGTCACTGCCCTTACATCAACAAACAGTGTTTACAAAGGATGCTTTAGTGGCTAAGAGAGCCTACGGTGTTCAATTACACAAACACTGGCCGTCAGCATCCTCCTACTCCTCCACAACACAACTGTTACTGCTGTGATATATGAACTATGTAAACCATTAGGGCGACCCTGCAACACCGAGCAGGAAGGACACCGACTTTTGTCCCTCTGGATTCACAGAGACAGAACATATCAGACTATAGAAGCATAAGAATGGTTCTGGACTGAGCTAAGTACTGGTGTGATTTATTGTACCATAGTGTCAGGTTTGACAAGTTGTCAACACGTACAGGGGTACTCAATTAAAATTGAGTAGCAAAGTACAAGAAGCCTCTGGTTCCACAAGTATTTGTTTCTATTGTAATTTGAAAGTTTCTTTTAATGATATTCTTAAGGTTCCTCAACATAGAATAATGTAACAATGCTCTAGGTTTATGTTATGACTGTAAGTGTTTAACTACTTAAACTGCACATTTAAGAAATTATAAGTTATGTACCAGTTTGGTATGGTCGATTGCCCTAAATAAAGCAATGCCCATGAGCCTCAACTGTCGTTGTTATGAAGTAGCCGGTCAGAGACCAATCAAAGCTGTAACAAAATTCAGAGCACTTTGTTGTTGAATGTATCCAAAACTGACCTAGAATGTGAAAGTGAATTTAGTTAAGCTGCTGAATGTTTTATCATTCTTCTACAAATTGTAATCTTTATATTGTATTCAGGCGATATCTGCAGAATGAAATATTATTTATTATAATTATATTATACAATAATATTATTATATTATTTTAACTTGGGAGCCATGATGGTTATTACTTTTTGTTAGCCCTGTAGTCACGTTACATAAGAATCCTAAATTATTATTATTTTTTTTTTTATTGTGTTACATATTTCTAGCAGATCGTTGGCAAAGGTTTTATAGAAGTGTCATCTGCTCTAGTCAGCGCTTTATAGTTACTTTGAATAACAGACAAACATTGCTTCTGGAGAGGTTTTAGCTGCACAGCTGTCACTTATAAAGTGTGAGATTTACATTTCTTATAAAAAGATCTGAGTGTGGAAATCAAAACCAATTGCTGGCCCATGGACTGTAAATCATTCTGAATGTATCTGCCTCACAAAATGTGATTTATGATAAAAGATTGTGAGTCAGTATTTTAAAGTTAGATATAACTGTGCAGAAGTAGCAGTAGTTAAAGGGATACTTCACCGATTTAGCATTAAGCTTTGTATCAGTAGAAACCCGGTAGTATTTTCGAATGACCGTGCTTCCCTCCCTCATGTCCCCCTGAGACGAGAAATCTCTGTATTGTAGGTCTGGAAAAAAGATTTTTTGACCAGAGGCAGAAATGGGGTGCTTGTATCCAACTAACTGCTGGTGGAGTTTCTGACTGTTAAATGCCGACCATTTAACATTCCACGCAAATTTATGGCTGTTTATACTCTGTGTTTACAGCCCACCAAGCGCTAATGCTAGTAGCTATGTGTTAGCTGAACTTTACGGAGCATATAATGTGTGTGCACTAAATGTAGTTGTTTTTATATAATGCCGTTTTTATATATTTTAACTGTGTAACCACTTGAGCCAAAGTGAAACGTTGTTTCGTGTATGGCTGAAATGACAATAAAACACACTTGAGTTGACTGTCTCACTGTCTGTCTGTCTGTAAACGGTAGGTGTGGCTTGGGAGTATACTCTAAAGCAGCGAAGCAAGTGCATTCTGGGATTTGGTGTCTTTCATCCACATGAGCCAAAAACACATTTTCTGGCTTTTCTCGGCCTAGCCACCAATTTAAAAAAAAAAGAAAAAAAAAAAAAGAAATCACATTTCTACTACATAAGTGACCCAATTTAAAGATATATTCATATTTCCAACTGTGAAATATCCCTTTAAGTCTGCCCCCTGGAGCTGGAGTGCCCAGCTGGCTGCCTGACAAGAAGTTATTTATAGAAAAACACCCAAAAATTGGCGACCATCTAAAAGAACACATTCCTCCTCGCCTGATGAATTTAAGAGAGAGCGGGCGAGGAGAAAGAATCATCACCCTGTGCTCTCTTCCGGAAAACATCCTTCCAGAAATCAAGACTGAGCCCCTCAGTCTCCCTGATCAGGACCTTTTAAGGGATGAAGTCCCTCAATGACATGACAGTGGGCTTGTCTCAGTGGTCAGAGGAGAGCCACTCGTTGCTGCAGAGGAGCTGGGTGGGTAAAGGAAGCTCCCATGGTTGTTAAATTTTATGGCCCTCAAGAAATCACCCTGGGGTGACAGAGGTTGAGCCTGGATATAAAACAGGACGGATATCCGGGTCCCAGGGATCACCTCATACGTTTGAGTAGGACTCTTTGACCAAAGTGTGCATATTATCTCCTTTTTCCTCATCATGAATCAGTGTTGCTCTCTATGTTAAAGTTCTGTTCATTGGGCTGGGTCACATGTGACAGCAGCCACAAAAGGACAATTCCTGCATTATTTGAGTTTTTTCCTGTTTTACATTTCACTTTTTTCATGTTGACTGTGACATTTTTTTTCATTTTCGCATAATCCAACATTTCACGCTCATCAACATTCATTCAAAACATAGCAATTAAGAAATGATTAAAGAAAATAAGTTAACATTTTTTGATATTCATACTCACGTTCAGCCAAGATAAGACAGGAGGTTGATCGCCTTTTTTAAAATGAAACTTTAAATAAAGGCTAAGCTGTACCTCTTTGATGACACTGGGATCTGCCTTCTGCCTCATCATTCAAGTCAGTATAACCAAAACAAGATGTTTCTACCTAGAGTCTAGAATCTGGGAAATAAAATATGACAATACAATTTAAAGACAATAACACTATCCCACTTACAATTTCAGGAAGATAAGAAATGAGCAACAACTTCAATCACACTGCAATAGTCCTTTGTGTCATGCCACATGATAAAGGGGCATGTCTGTGGTGGAATGAAATGTTAAGGGGCATAAATGGGAGCAAGTAGCAAGTCATCATGGCTATCATAAACAGTCACAGCTGCCAGACAGGAAGCTATTAAATCTGTAGAGTTTATCTGGATCGTAACTTAGATGCAGACAGGTGCGGCTGGAAGCACACACATCATAAAGTATCTAAAGCAATGTTTGAATGCACTCAAGCAGAGAAACTATGGGATTATTTTTGTGACTTTAATTCCAAGCAAAACTTCTCAAGTATCAAAAAAAAACACTAACTCAAGCAAAAAAATTCACCTCAAAAGGTAAAACTTAAAACTTGCAAACAAAACATTTGTGTAGCCGTAAACTATTGGTCTTTTATTTGTTTGATATTATGTCCTTTTGTTTACAGTTCCCTCTGCTTCTTTCTCAATGATCAGTCTGTGCTCTCTCCATCATGTTTCCAAGTCTTTGCTTGCAATTCTGGCACAAATATCATGCGTGGGCGGGTCTTACAGGGGTGCGTCCCCATTGGCTAATGAGTTTTTGGAGTGCTTTTGAATGACAGCTCAGTGCCTGCCTGCACCTGTTGTTTCAATGCAGCTAACGTTAGACTTTGGAAGACACACAAACCACTCCACAGCGGATTCCTACAAGAATAATAAAGTGTAAGTATTGATCATACATATTGTCTGTGATCTACGTTGCAAGCATGGTTACTAGACATTTTTTGTTTCGTTGTGTTAAGTTACTAGCTAGCTAGTAAAGCTGTGTAAGTTAGCATTTAACGTTAGCTTACTGCTAACGTTATCTAAAACAAATGCTAGCCAAGCCAAGTAACTTTGGCTTACTTTAGCTACGTTACTGAGCTAATTTGCCATGGGAATCATGTAGGCTTAGTAAGGGCTTACTCAATGGAGCTGGATTAATTATCTTCTTCTCTCTGTAGAACAACGAATCATTGTGTGACCTGCAGGACCCGAGCAGAGCTACGATGCTGTCCCAGGTCAGTAACGTAGCTATATAGTCTATTATGACAAATTATTATCCAGCTAACTACAAATTGTTGTGGTTGCTATTGGTCTGATAATACACAATGCTAGGGTATTGGTTAAGTTGTACAATGTAGAAGCTGTGAATATAATTGATTCTATCTAGAGGTTGACACATACATATGTACTGTACATTGTTTTTTGTTTGATACTTGAGAAGTTTTGCTTGGAATTAAAGTCACAAAAATAATCCCATAAGAAGCAATAATGCTTCTGTGTTCAATTCTGGCCAGGGACATTGGTTGCATGCGTGTTTTTATTACTGAAAGAATACTTTTACTCAGTAAACAAAACTTTTTTGTCTCAGGGCATGAAATCTATTTTAAAAAGCCAGTTTAAAACAATTTATTTATTATTGAAAAATTAGACTGCTTTTGTTGTCTTGTTTACATTAAAGTGATGATCCTGGGGTGCCCTGGTAGCTCACCTGGTTGAGCTTATGCCCCATATACTAAGACTGAGTTCTTACCGCAGCAGTCCGTGTTCCAGTCCAACCCATCACTTTGCTGTATGTCGTCCCCTCTTTCTCCACCCACCTTTCCTGTCAATCTATAGCTGTACATAACATAAAGGCAAAAAACCTGATGATCCTTGCTCTTTCCTGAAAGTATTAGTTAGGTTTGTATCAGAGAACTAATATGTGTGGGAGTGTTTCTGATTGGTGTTGCAGATGTGCTGTGTACACATGCATGGTGGATCAAAAATGATAAAACAAGACAGCAGGAAGAGACACTAGCCAGAGGTGGAGCCTTGATGTCAGAAGTGAAACACAAGAGCCGAATGGGCTTTGAGGAGGGAAACATTAGAGAGGAGGGGGACACCATAGTGATATGTGACACCAATAAAACAAACAGGGAAACTCTATGAAAATAAGCATTTCTACGTTATCAGCAGGAGGCACGGAGCATGTTAGCTGCTGAAGTAAAACTCAGTGTATAGCTCTGCTACCATTCCTGTCTTTTCTTTAATGGCATTTTCTCTGTAAAAAAAAAAAAAGTGTTCAAACAAAGGTAATCAAAAAACGGTATATCACTGAGAACACAAGTGAGTCATTTGATCAGATTTTCTCCTCCACACCTGCTCTTTCAGGGGTCTCAGTCACCGAGCTTGTAGATAATTTTAATTGTAAAATTATAAAAATGATTGATGCCATTGCCCCCATTAAGGACAAAACTGTCTCTTTTAAAAATAAATCTCCATGGAGAAATGCCACATTGGTAAGAGCAGAAAAAAGGGAGTGCCGAAAAGCTGAACGTAGATGTCGAAAAGGTAATCTCCAGGTCCATTATGAGTCCTATAAAGAGAGACTTCACACTTATAACTTTGAACTAAGGAATGCAAGGGAGTCCGTCTTCTCTGACATTATTGCTAGAAACAATAATAACTCACATATTTTATTTGCTACTGTCGATAGACTAACAAACCCTACCAGTAAAATCTGAATTTTTATCCTGTAACGAATTTGCCTCCTTTTTCACAGATAAAATTGAGAAAATTAGACATTTAATGCGTCCGTATCAAGCACAGGTCCGGTGTTGTCACAGAGACCAAGCAATATAAATTCCAATATTGACACAATTTCATATGATCAACCACAATAACCTAGAGGACATTATACAACGATTAAAAACGTCCTCCTGTTGCCTCGATATTTTACCAACAAATGTTTTTAAAAATGTTTTAAACTGTTTGGCTTCAGATCTCCTACATATTATAAACACATCTCTTCTTACAGGTATTTTCCCAGAGACCCTAAAAACTGCAGTCATCAAGCCTCTTTTAAAAAAGAACAATCTAGACACATCACTAATGAGCAACTATAGGCCGATATCAAACCTTCCATTTTTAAGTAAAATCATTGAAAAACTCACCCTTTTTTTGTCAGTAACCAACAGTTTTGATGCTTTCCAATCAGGTTTCCGACTACACCACAGTACTGAGACGGCTCTTGTAAAAGTCTTTAATGACATCCACTCTAACACAGATAGTGGCAAAACCTCAGTCTTGGTGTTACTTGATCTTAGTGCGGCATTTGACACGGTCGACCATGACATACTACTAGATCGACTGAAAAACTGAGTTGGCCTTCCTGGATCAGTTCTTAAACTGGTTTGAATTATATCTAATATCTAAGAACAGAGACTACTTTGTGTCTATAGGAGATTATGTATCTGAGCGTAAAATTATGTGGAGTTCCCCAAGGCTCAATTCTGGGACCTCTCCTGTTCAACATCTACATGCTTCCATTGGCTCAGATTATGGAAAACAACAAGATAAATCACCATAGCTATGCTGACGACACACAACTTTATATAACTTTAACGCCAGGGGACTATAGTCCACTACGAAAACTGACTAATTGCATTGAACAAATCAACAATTGGATGTGCCAAAATTTTCTTAAATTAAATGAAGAAAAAACTGAGGTGGTTGTTTTTGGAGCAAAAGAAGAAAAACTGAAAGTCAGTGCACAGCTTCAAACGGCCCTGTTAAAAACAACAGACAAAGCAAAAAATCTTGGTGTTGTCATGGACTCTGACCTGAATTTTAACAGTCACATTAAGACAATAACAAAATCAGCCTATTACCATTTTAAGAATATATCAAGGATTAGAGGACTTATGTCTCAGCAGAATTTGGAAAAATTTGTCCATGCTTTAGTAGACTTGACTACTGTAACGGCGTCCTTACAGGTCTTCCTAAAAAACTAATTAGACATCTGCAGCTGATTCAGAATTCTGCAGCCAGAGTTCTCACTAGGACAAAAAAGTGGATCACATCACTCCGGTTCTAAAGACTTTACATTGGCTTCCTTTGCCTCAAAGAATTGATTTCAAAATACTTATGCTGGTTTATAAATCCCTAAATGGCTTAGGACCAAAATATATCTCAGATCTGTTAGTGCATTATGAACCACCCAGACCTCTCAGGTCGTCTGGAACAGGTCTGCTCGTGGTCCCCAGAGTCAGAACTAAACAGGGAGAAGCAGCGTTCAGTTTTTATGCTCCACATATCTGGAACAAAATACCAGAAAACTGCAGGTCCGCCCCAACTCTCAGCTCTTTTAAATCAAGGCTGAAGACCTTTCTTTTTGATGATGCTTTTCGTTAACTCTTTTACCAAACAGTGAATTTTATTCTTGTATTTTATTTTCGTACAAAATTTTAATACGGAATTGTAAATTTTATTTTTGGATTTTTATTCTCATATTAACTGTTATACTGAACAATATTTTTATTTATGTATCTTATATGGTATTAAATTTGTATTCATTAATATTTTTATTCTTATTTTAATCCCTATTTTGCTCTTTGTTCTTTAATGATTGATGTTTTGTGTAAAGCACTTTGAGTTGCCTTGTGCTGAAATGTGCTATATAAATAAAATTGCCTTGCCTTTACAAATTAAATAAATATCAGACTTGTGATGTGCATTCTTCATAGAAAATCAGTTTTTAGAAATGACTCATGATATATTGTCTCTAGAAGTGTATTAATTGTATTATTTTGTTTTTGTTAAAGAAGTAAAAGAAAAATCGCAATACTCAATACTATCTACATGCAACACTTCTAGAATCGCAATAAATGAAAATCGCAATACAAATCAAATCGGCACCCATGTATTGTGAAAGAATCGGCAAAACAGAAGCTCCAGTCGGTTTGTCTCAGCTCAGTGTTATGAGCTGTAATCATGCTCATATTAACAGAGCAAAGTCACTGTCTAGCATTAACTTGCTGGGCAGGATGAAAAACATATGTGAGAGCCAATGTGAGTGTGCATGTATGTGCACACACTTTGTGTTGGTGCACATTTGTGTTATTGTGAGGCAATGCCTTCACAGGCAAATTATAGCTTGTGTTTTGACATGCTGATTATGGCGGGGAGAACTATGCACACATTATCAGAAAGAATGCAGAAACTGAGAGACAGAGAGGAAAAGTAAGGACAGGAACTATTTTTTTCCTATCTGCTCTTTTTTATTACAAGTTAGACATCAGCAGCAGCAACGGTTCTATAGGCAGCTGGAAAAGGGAGATACCACTGCCTCAACATAGAGTTGGAAATTCAGAACTTAGGAGTGCACACTTGAATAACGTGGTGAGCAGGAACTTTCTTATACACCACATGCTGAGTTGCAATATATAATGGGTGAAAAGCACTGAAGCCAAAGTATGAGTACAAAAACATGAGACTAAATTATTCAGCAAGTCATCAGAGTCCCTGATGCACATTTCTTTTCATATACACTGCCACTGTATTTCTGATTAGCCACACAGTTCTTATTAAACCTATTTGACCAAGCAGGCATGCACACACGCATGCATGCACGAGGAGGACTATGGTTAACTGCTCCTCAGATCTCTGCAGGGTAAATCCAGACAGCTAGTTAGACTCTGTGTCCAACCTGAGTTTTCTGTTGCAAGACTAAATCAACTTTTGAACGTATACGTTCCACCAAAACAAGTGCACGTTTTTCTCCGTCCGCGAGACTAATGCAGCCCTAATTCACTGTCAATGCCTACCCGCATGTTAAAAACAAAATGCTTTTGTCATGTCACGTCTGATGAACAATAAGTTAGCTGGAAACACAAGGCATTGTGAGGTCTTAACATCACGGAACACGTAACGTTAGTACAGGGGGAGTGACAGACTGTGCTGGAAATCGGAAGGATGGAAAATAGATTTAACATGACTTCAATATTAACATCCCCTGAGCCAAAATGCTTATTTTATCATTAGTTAGCTTGTTCTTGTTTCTTAACTGCGTCGCGAGTTATAGTAACGTTAGCTTAGCTGGGAGCTTCATGGAGACAGCTAAAGTTTATGTTAGCTGCCCTACAGCTGTCAGAGTTAGCTTAGACTTCATATGTTACCTTATAATAGCTGTATTCTCAGTAACATGACAATCTGCAAGAAACAGGTTCCTTATAAATCCCTAAAATAGTAGCAACAGCACCGATTGGCTTAGTTATCAATGTTGTTAGCATCGTGGCTAACACTTTTGTTGTAGAGTTTATGACAAATCGTTTCGGCTGTGCTTTCTAACATGATGTCATTGTGCTAACCGAGCAACATTAGCCTTTACAACAGAGCCGCTTCAATACACTTGTTAGATAAGGTTTCATTACAGAGTTCTCTGTTGATTTGGGTTTGTCGCTGTGTGCTAGTGGTGGAAAATTAATGTAAACAAAGTGGTGTGCAAGAAATGCAATGCGCCATGGCCTAGGTCCCCTTCAAGGCCAGGCCAATGTTGTAAGTCCCTCTAGTGGACAGAACGTGTAACAACAATCACATGCTTATAATGGCATTGACGATGCAGTTGAGCATTAAATATGTGAATATTATTCACATATTTAAAAAAAATAAATGAAATGTGATTTGTATTATAGAGGAAGGATAGACAGCTCCTCTGTCAACTACTAACAGAAGATTAAAAGGCTTATTTAGCATTTTCTTTTTGTAATAATTTTGAATGAAACGTGAGAGGGGGTATCACATGACCGAATGACGCTTAGACAGAGGGCTCTGTATTGTACTAATGTATTTATCCTTTTAGAGATACCTAGCCAGAGGTATTTGTGCTTAGTCTGGAGGAGAAACATTGTGGAAGCAAAAGATGTTGAAAAACAGAAAATCGGCGGCCTGTGGAGATATTAAGAAACATATCAACCCCAGTGGAGCCAAGATAGCACTGCTGCAAAACCCGGAGAAGATGTACAACAGGCTGGTGGTGCAACGCAGGCGGACACTGTTAAAATATTTGCAGCACTGGAGGGGATTAAGGCCGATCTAAAGGGTCTGAAGGAAATTCGGTGCTCCATCGTTTTGATGGAGTCAAAACTCTTAGTCCTAATCACCAGAATGGATGCAGTTTAGAATTGCGTGGAAAGTATCACGGCCGCCGAGAAGTAAAGACGGGATAATCCAGCTGCGAGCAAGAGAATGGTGGATATGCTTTGGGAAAAAATTTAAGATTTAAAAATTAGGAGGGCTTAAATTGTATTTATTTGTATATATCCGGGAGGAAGGTTAGTTAAGGACTGGGATACACTCAATTTGCCCGGGACTCACTTGAACTGAATTGAAAAATCAGGGACAATTTTTTAAACCCAGCCCTAGGCGGAACAGTTACATTTCCCATAAATTCTTCACAATAAAAGTCCTCCGTTATTTTTTCATTTGAAAGCTTTTATTATGAAGCAGTAAAATCTGAAAATGTTCATCAGCAAAAAGTAACATGACTCCTATAAGAACATTAAACATTAATTGTAACATAAAATACATAAATAAAACCCTAACCCTACCCCTAACCCCAGATACTGACTGGTTTTCGGACCCTGAGTACGGTTCGTTTCCGGAGGGGTCTGAGTCCCTTTGGAGTGTTCACATATGCGCAAAAAATGCTGACTAATAGGTCCAAGTTCTTTTGGAGGGCTGAAACAGACCAAGTGTGAAAACACTGTAAGACGTAAGATCTCAGCAGTTAACGTGGTAAGTAAAATGCTAACTAAAATTCTGAAGCCTAAACTCAAGTCCTGATTTTAAAATCATTGAGAGTACACCTGGTTCACACACACACACACGCGCCAGATCCTCCAGCCAGCCCTGGTTCACCTCCACCTGGGTTTCTCACCAGATAAAGTGCTGGTTCAGGGCTTGTATTTCAGCTGGTCTAACCTGCTATGAAGGCGCACTCCCTCTGTCTTATCGTTTGTTTGATGTGGTGTGCGACTGACTGAATAAAGCCAGAAGCTGCTCCATATTCATGACTAGTCACAGGAGAGGGTACCAGACACACACCCCTCAGGCCTTGACAGCTTGTTAATAATGCTACTTGGCCTTGCAGTACAGGATTTCATGCCATCAGCAAAATGCTGACTCTGAGAATTGAACCAATAGTGCAGCTGCAAAATGAAGTGTGACTGGTTCAAGTTTCTTGGCAACAGAGAGGGAGATAGTATCCCCAGTAACATCAACATTAAAACTTCACTTTCCTATCTCTTCCTGTGTGTGGGGATCTCAAGACCCAGTCGGCAGACATGCCAAACACCAAGCCAAACTCTCTCAATTCATTTTTAATAGCGCTTACTCGCTCAGTGTTGTAGTCTTACTAAAACAGCTATTCCTTAGCTTAATTCCTGTTTGTTTCAGAGTCTGATGTTTTATGAGCTCCTCTAAGACCACTATGCCATATGTTTCCAAATTTGACATGAAGCCTCTCTGGATGCCCGTAACTATGAGATATAAAAGATGGCTGCAAAGATAGGCCACTACAGACAAAATAAATCCGGAGCCGAATCTGGCCAGAATGTGACATAATCACCCAACGTCAGTATACCAAACTAAACATACATATTGTAGATGGCACTATAGCGATTGCAGTTTGGGTCTGTATCTGCTGGTCAGTCAGTCCGACACTTTTGTCTAGACTGAAATATCTCAAAAACTATTGTATGGATTGCTATGAAATATATATTATATGATAAGCTCAGGCTGAGAGGGTTAATCATGAGGCAATATAAATTTGGCAATATTCTGACACCTTTATTTGTCAGGTATTTCATTGCTGAATTAGCAAGGATTAAAGGTCCCATGGCATGAAAATTTCACTTTATGAGGTTTTTTAACATTAATATGCATTCCCCCAGCCTGCCTATGGTCCCCCAGTGGATTGAAATGGCGATAGGTGTAAACCGAGCCCTGGATATCCTGCTCTGCCTTTGAGAAAATGAAAGCTCAGATGGGCCGATCTGGAATCTTGCTCCTTATGACCTCATAAGGAGCAAGGTTACCTCCCCTTTCTCTGCTTTTCCCGCCCAGAGAATTTCGCCCACCCATGAGAAAGAGACATCATGGCTTTTCAAAATGAGAAAATTGGCAGTTGGTCAAGGCCACACCCCCACCCTCCACCTGGCCCCCCCTCTCTCCGCCTCAATTTCTACAGACACAGAAATGGCACATACTAAGGAAAGCTCATTGTGGGACTAGCTCTAGTGGCTGGAATTCTGCACCAAGACTGAATTTCGGGAAAGAGACTTCAGATACAGTATTAGGGGACCACTAAGGTCTATATAAAAGCATCCAAAGAGCACCATGTCATGGGACCTTTAAGTATTTTTGGTATTATTGCTTCTCAGTAAACATCACTAAAAGTGAAAGGTGGAAATAAATAGGGCTGAACTGAATAGTTCAAAGCTTGATTTAGAACGTCAACATTTTAATTCTAAATCAATTTTTTTTAACACTTTCTATGAAAGCCATGTCTATAATCATTATAAGCACATAAGGCTTTGTTAAACTCTTAAAAGCTTGTCAAAAATGGCATTCTGTACAGTCCTAGAAATGAAGCAAAGGGGGCTTCATAACTGACATTCATTGTTTGTGGAGATAATAATTTTACATGCTAAAAACAGTATAGTGTAGTCCTCTTTGAAAATGTGGAGACATTTCTAGACAAAGTATTCAACTAGACATTAAGTAGAAAGCAAGCCTTAATATCACAAATACACCAGAATGCAGGCACATAATACTGGGTGAAATAGAGTGCAAGAGAGTGAAGTCGAGAGAAAAGGTGTGAGGAATAATGTTTTCTGTTCTATAACTCTTCCAACTCATTCTGTGCTTTAATTATCATGGTCATTTTTTTTTATTTTGCTCTACAGTAAGGACATTTCAGTTTGACAATTATCTAGCATTACCCAAGGTCATAAATGCAAAACAATATTGTATAAAACTGAGTTTTTTTCTGTTTTAGATAGAACACTACACTGAAAGAGATCTCCAAACACCTGAGAATCTACTTTTATGATTCAGTATAGTGTGCATGGTAAGATGCAAGACACAAAAAGCTGACAGCTGAAAGATACTTGGAGACTCTGGTCTTCTGCACAGGTCATCGGTTCATGGCTGCACTTTGAAAACAATTACATTATCAATCAGTTCTTCAGTCAAAAGAAAATGAATCTGTCTGTTAAGTAAAACCAACAGACATTTACTGATTTCAGCTTCTCAAATGGTTTGGTGTCATTGGTAACTGAATAGCTTTGAAGTTTTACAACTGCTGTTAATACTATGCAGCAGTCACTCTGTTGTTGTCAGTTGATTGCGGCTTTTTATGGTCTAGCCTTAGTTCACAGTTAATAATTTCATCAAGCACAAAAATCTTAAGCATTGGAGAGAAAGAGATATCCATTCTCTTGGAGCAAAGACACCATAACTGGCATCACAGCACAAAACAAGCAATTATTGGAATTAGTAGTGGAATAGGGACAGCAGCCAGGCAGCCACAGGCAGACGGATGGATGTTATGAGAGATAGAGGAAGGGCAGGCTCACTCTCAAGGCAGAGGTGGACATTTTAGACAAGTTGCACAAAAACTAAGACAAAATAACATAGATGTAATGTATTTAATTCTTATTTATTTGTTGGCCACCTTTATATAGGTTTATAATGGCTTATTCTACTGTCGGGAGTACATAAAATATCACAAAAACATGTTAATGTCATCATGTTTACTAAAAGCTTTTATTACTAAAGGGTTTGGCTCCAAGACATTATACAATAAGTTATAACTTTATATGAAGGAGAATCCATGAAACAGTTACAGAAGCTAAACTATTTTTATTGTGAAAAGTAGTGTTAGGTTGTAAAAAGTTAAACCATTGGTGATGTCTGATAAAAAATATACATTTAGTTAAATGAACACTGTAGCTAGAAAAGAACACTGAATCAATACCGATTGCATCACACCACACTTAATTAACATTTGTCTGGCTCACACCTTCTCAAGCTTCTAAAGAATCATCAGGTCATATCTGTCATTTAGCATACTGGAGGAGACTCATTGTCCCCTCAGGAAAGGTAACTGTTGTCTCTGCTTTTTGGGGAGCCACTCGCTGCTAGGCCAGACTTGATTTAAACAAAGAAAATGTGTATCTCTGTAAACTTGAATATAATTGGCACTACCATGATAAACAACCTTTGTCTGGGAACTAAATCTGAAATCAGGGGTGTGTCTTTAACCTGGGACAATTTCCATTCAAGGAAACACCCACAATTCCAAAGGAATATAATTCCGAACCTGAGAATGATTCAGGACTGATTGATGTAATTCCTGAAGAGGAGGCATGTCATTTCAGTCCACCGTCAGCTGCAGTGTATCATTTGTTTTTGTCATGTCGTTTTCATCATGCCGTTTTATTAAACCTTTTGCTTAACTTTCAATTGGAACCAAGCCTCTCCTTCCTCCTCAGAAATCAAACAAACACGTCTTTTAGTATTGCTTAACAGTAGTAAAATAAACTCAAATCGAATGAATAGCCCACACATACAAACAACTTTAAGATTGTTTCCCTTTCAAAACAAAATAGTTGTAAGCTAGCTAGTTGTATAAACACTACCTTGGCCAGAGGTAAGTTAGGTTGTAGTGTGGTTGTAGTGGGCGACTGAACATAGCTCCGCTGTCGCTGTTTGAATAATGTTAGTAGGTTGGTGGACGTATTTCAGTGAGAGACATCTTAAATCCAGTGTTTTAATCATTTAAACTAACTTTCTTCTCGGTTCTTGAATGTGCAGTACCGACCGGAGCCTCTCCCAGCTTAACAGACTTTTATGCTACCCGGCTAGCTATCTAGGCTAGCAGCTTTAATGGTACCCAGCATGCCGTTGGGTGGTGTAGCTACATTTGTAAATGTAAAATTATTAGTGTTAGAAACGGTTTAAGTCATAAATTGTTATATGCTATGGTGTTTTCAATATCGGATATCCGATCCTAATATCAGATCGGTGCACCCCTAACATAAACACAATATGTCATTTTGGGACTGTCAACTTTGATTACCGTGGAGGACTTCCAGCCCGCGAACATGTGAGGACGCTTACTAAAGGCAGCTACACACTGGGCCGATAATCGGCCGTTGGACAGTCTGGCGAGGTTGGTGACTCAAGTCTGTTCGGTGTGTTCCACGCTGTCGTCCGTCTGAGGGGCTGTCGGCCTTCATTTTGGCCGACCTGACATGTTCAGTCGGAGACAGGGCAGTCGGGACTCACCCAGAAATGGCGAGCGGAATGAGCGTGACTAGAGTCTCTCAAAATCTGACGAAAATCTTTTAAACTGACCTTTGTTGATCTGAAATGAAGACTGATTCAGCAACTGCATGACCTATTTCTCGCTTAAAATGTTTTCAGAAACATGTTTCAGTGAACTATTTTAGTACAGTATGATATCGTATTCTGAACAAGTCGCCATGACAGTCTGTCTTTGAATTTCCGAGAAAACAAACCCACATGACGCGTTCGTCCAATCAGCTGCTGGTTTTAATTTTTTGGACAACAATACAGATTAGCGCCGCCTGCTGTTATGGAGACGTATTACGTCTTGTCACTTCTGTGTGTTCTGAGGCACTTTTTGGACCAACTCGGGGACGCGACTGATCATTTTGACTGGCTTTTCTGCCGACGGTTGGCCGTCTGGTTGGTGTAGCACCCTTAGGCCTATGTGGAATTTGCCCTACTGACCATCAGTAAACTAAGCTAATAAATCAAAATGGAGGACACTAGCTTGTTGGAAGAAATGTGTAAATATGTGCACAGACATGATAAAGAAAAACTTTCAGGTTCTGGAAACAATGAGCTGTGTTGATATGAGACAGAGCTCAGTAAAGAATTAGCCTCCTCATTGAAACATTGAACCTACTGACATGGTACTCACTTACAAACACTCATGCACACAATAAACCCACTCTCTATTTCTCTCTAGAAACCAGTCCCATAATCCTCTTTTCTTACAACACTGCTCTTTTTCTGAGCAGCTGTTGAAGTGTTAACTGTTACAACTTGAGGATAATATTAAAGGCAGTGTTTCTGAAGTAAGGAATAGAGGTGATTTTGAAAAGCATGGATAGCATGCTCTTGGGGAGCACACACACACACACACACACACACACACACACACACACACACACACACACACACACACACACACACACACACACACACACACACACACACACACACACACACACACACACACACACACACACACACACACACACACACACACACACACACACACACACACAGGCTCCTTTCTGTGCCTGCTTGGGCAATAACAAGGGCAGTGCAGAGAGAGTGAAGGGTAAATGTTAGTGTGACTGCTGTGTTGTCTGGTCCTCTCTGAATGCGGCGTGTGTATAAAACACACAGCTACACAAAGAGCCTCTTTGTGGTCCCATGCTGCTTTTCCATAGTGTTGCCTTAATTAAACATTAGGGTGTGTGTTGTTTATGGAGCCAGGCTTATTGCATAACATATAAAAGGTGAGCATGAAGTCGTAAAACAGTTTGAGGGCCACTGCTGGAGCTTTTTTCACCAGACTGCAAAAGAGTGTGCAGTAAAAACTAAATGAGCTTCTCCAACAACACAATCAGAATAAAAAAATCATTATCCTAAAGAAGTTGGAAACCAGAAGAGCTGCCAGCCACTCCACAGTATTGACAAGTCTTGCAACCATAAAGAGCCCCGGGCGTTCCCACAGCTGTGAGTTAGATGATGGGATGATACTATACATACTAGGTTGCTAACCTTGACAAACATGGAATGGCACTCACACAGTCGGAATCCCTGGAGGGTTAAACCAAATATACCCAATTATTTGTGAACAAATCTGTTCATCAAAAAAATAACTACTTGCTCTTGCCACTGATTCTCTCTAAAAGTCTGTTTCCCAGAAGGCTGAACAAACAAATATGATACTGTCACGATGAAACCCTTCGATAGCCGTTAAAGGTGTAGTAAGCGATGTTAATCCAATACACTTTTTGTCAAATTCAGCAAATATCTCCTCACGGTCACCTGGCTCTCCATTTTCTGTGTGCGCTGAAAATATCTGGTGTTCCTACACCGCCCTGGTTGTGTAAATGCAAAACAAATGGAATGGTGCGTTCGAGACAAACAACACTACACGCAGAGAAACAGCAAAAGAGGAAAAGGACTAAAGAATACAAATTAAAAATAAAAACTGTATAATCAGGAAAGGAGCAGGATCCCTGTTAAACTCGGTGAGGCGCTGCAGAAACCTCTGTGATTTCAAAGGAATGTTATGAATGTTATTATCATTGTTATGGATGGGTGAAGTAAACAGCCCAACAGCCAATTATGGAGCTCAGGAGAGGGATTTTAAGAGCTGCTTACAATGCAAATGTGGCTAATATTTCTGGATATGTCATCAGGGACGGAAGACAGTGTGTGTGTGTGTGTGTGTGTGTGTGTGTGGCCCACCATGTTTCATATAATCTAATGTAACACCATGACAACTGCAGCGAGTTACCTTTCAGTGCAATACAGGCTAAGAACCATGACACTGTCTGATGCTATAAGTAATCTCTCACAACAAACCTGCTCTGCCACAGTAGACCACCCTGAAGGTAGACTTGCCATCGTGGTTTGGGCCACCCTTGGTGAGCGCACCCGTATGAAGACGCTGCCGGCTGGAGCAAAGCATGCTGGTCTGACAGAACTGACACACGGAGGAACGCCATAGAGATGTAAATTAAAAATAGATGTGTTCTCTGCACATTCCTGTCTAAAATGTTGTTTACTTCCCAAATGACAGTGTGTGTGTGTGTGTGTGTGTGTGTGTGTGTGTGTGTGTGTGCACAGTAGAGAAAGAGGGAGATATATCACTGTCTCTCACCTCGCCTGTTTTACAAGTAAGGTTTACAATGTTCTGAAGGACACGTGCATTAGAGATGCAGAGGAAAGGAGGGAATGATAAGAGGAGGAGAGAGGAGTAACGCCTCCTCTTCATCACCCATCCTTTAAGCCACACGTCTGTCAGTCTCCCTCATACTGTCAGAGAGCTGTGTGTCTTTCCTGAACACTAGTCTCTGATAACCTCCGCCACAAGGATTACTTCGCCTTTAGCTCGGCATATCCATCTGGGAACTTTCCGTTGGAGAACTTTTGGGAAGGGGTGAAAATACTGGTTAGCTGATTGGATAAACCATCTGTCTATCACCACCTATGTTGGTGATATATTGATATGTTGGTTGATGATACGGATTACGGTTTACGATTTACAGCTTGCGTTGCTATGGTTGTTGTACACAAACCAACCAACCAGCGGTCAGTTTAACCTCGTCAATTTGCTATGGTTTGTGATGGCTGCTCCCAACTGGTTAGCTTTACAGCAGTAGCGACAGTTTGCTAATCCACAACCTAACGTAAGCTAATGTCGATTCTGCCATATTTCGTTTAGTCAGCAGTGACACTAACAGGTTGCTACGGGAATGCGCGTCCATGAATCTGGGAGGGCAGAGATTCTGAAGGGAGGGTGTATTTGTTTGGCAGCTGAGTTCAAATATCAATGATCTTTACGCAGCATCGCTTACTGCACCTTTAAATAGTGCAGCATCTCTGAAGCTCTTGGCATTCAGAGTCAAATGTACACACAGGGAACATTTCCCTCTTCGCTCCAGCCTCACCTCCTGCTGGGAATATACAGTAAAATCTGCATGGCACAACATGCTTTTAAAAGAGAACCCGAAGGAATGTGGTTTAAATAATTTCTGTTGTAATGTAAAATGTTTAAAAAGGTCTTGAGAATTTATCTACGTTTGGAAAGAGCATGACTTTTTTCCTCCGAGAAGCACACAGTGGGGTAGCCTGTTTTAGCTATGGTTGAATATATACACGATAATGTCACTGTGTGCTGCTTGTTGCATGGTGATATTGTTTGAACGTTTGGTGGTTCTTGCAGTGTTTTGGGTAGAAGTTGAGCCATATTTTTGTGGATCTTTTCAGCCATGTGGTGGCTGCTTAAACTGGGCATTCAACAAATGAGAGGTTTGAGGAAATTAAAGGCTTTAATTTAAAAAAGGAGCAGGGGGGCCTTCACACTCTTTGTAGGGCAGATGATGACATTGAGAGGCTTACAATATATGCAACCTTTATATTCTTTAGTACTAACCAGACTGTGCCTGTAAAACAGAGTAGAGAAAACTAGGAGCTGGGTATTGATTGAAATGTTTAGTATTAGTGCCAAAATGAAACCTTTTAGTACAGTTTGTGTTTCAAACTGTGTGAATCTAGTCCACTGCGTGAAATGATCCTGTGCATAATGGGTATATTGGCATTGCATGTTGCACATGCAGCTCTCTATTGAGAACGTGGAATCTTCTATTTCATTGTCCAATTCACCTCTCACAGCACTGCAATGGTTGTCTTGTCTATTTCTGCAGATTTTTCCTGATGTAAATAACAATTTTGATCATTTTATTCTAAATTCTATGTTCAGAGGCCCGTTTCAGAAAGCAGGTTTAGTGAAAACTTTGAGTTTGTTAACCCTGAGATGAAGGAATCTCTGGGTTTTCCATTTCAGAAAGGGAGGTAAATAAAACCTGAGAAAGAGGGGTTACTCTAGCCCGTTTCAGAAAGAGAGGTAATTTAACCTCAGAATCAGTTACTATGGTAACTGAGTCTGTGAACCTTACCTGGTCGGGAGCCGGTTTTCTTCAATAAACCTTGAGCTTCTCTCAGTCTCCTACCTCTGACACAGCGCTCTTTAATTATCTCATTCATTCATTCAGTCTGTATCAGGCGCATTTTTGCGCAGTTTTGTTATCTGCATGAATAAAAAAACAGGGTTGGTTTATTAACTGACTATAAAACGTTTTTTTTCTCGAACATGGCATGTCCTTTTCTTTGACAATCCCGTTGATGAAGAAGCTGTATTACTTAAGAGGGAGTTAACCATACATCGGGAGATGATATTGAGGCCCCGACTAGATGCATTTTCATTTCCAGATAACTACCTATTTGAGCCATATCATTTTTCTTCACAGTCCATCAGATATATGCATACGCCGACCGATTTGTTTGTGGTTATTGCCATGGTAAATCATAGTATCATGGCTCCATTCATGCTGCCTTTTTATGGTGGTGGTGCACACGCTTAACTCTGAGTCAACCTACTCTGAGTTGATTGAACCAACTCAAATCAGCTGTTCTTGAACTGAAAACTCAAGAGTGTCTCAATCTCAGAGTAAATCAACTCAGAGTTCAGGGTTAGACTTTTGTTAAACCTCCTTCCTGAAACGGGTCCCAAGTGTTTGTGTTAAAGCATTAAAAATGTATGTATTTGAGATTTTTTTGTTGCTTATTCTAGTCAAAAAAGGGACTAGAAGGAAGACTTGAGGAACTGAAAGGTACAATATTTGAAAGCATTGTTTTAGTATCAGTACTGAAGCCCACGGATCATACCGGCACACACATGCAGGAGTAGTGTGAAGTTCATGTCTGAGTGAGTGTGTGTACATTTGTCCGATGGTAAAGAAATCCAGTCAAGTCTCACACCTCCACCCTAACTGTCTCATTTATCATTGTGCTATAGCACATGGGTCACCACACGGACACTCACAAGCATATGCACACACGTCTGCTCTGAATTCACCCAAAGGAACATCATTCACATCTAAATGAGGTCTGAGTGACCTGACCTTGAAAGGCAGGCAGCAGCCAGGACTTTACTTTCATCCAGCCAGGAACACAACACCACACAGTTTGGAGGGGCAGCCAGGATTTCTGCAACTTTCACTGATATCATCCCAAATATTTCAGTAATTGGTACAAAGAGCTGAACAAAAAGATTCTGACCTGATCCACTGTGTTCCTCCGATGACAAGATGAGGTTTTTCCCTGGCCCCAGCTATTTACAAGAAGTTGAGTCCCCAGGTTTGAGCAACGATGGCGGTAGAGGATGTCACTCAATGGTGAGATGTGGCTATTTACACAGAGGAAAGGAAGACAAAACATTTTCCCCATCAGTGCCACAACTATGAAGTACAAATACCACTGAAGCAGTAACACCAGGTGAAAACCCTTCAGGTCATTGGCATCTTTTTATGTAGCATACAATCAGCATCTTGCACTTAAATGAGGGAGAGGATAAAACATGTGTGTACCAAGTACCAAAACTATTTATCCATGAAAAAACATTATATATGGAATGTTACTACAGATACAAATGATAAGCAGACATTCAATATAAAGTAATGAACAGAAGTGACAATACCTCAAAATGTTTACATGAATATATAAAGACTGTCTACAGTACATACATACAGACCCTTGAAGATCTGTTTTTTTTATACCTCTATTACTCTTTTCTTTTTTTTCAGGGCCAGTGAATTGTCAAGTCTACCGGTTTACCCCATTTATATCATGAGGGTGGGCCAACAGAAACATCTCTGTATGTTGCAACACAGTTCCTCCAAAATAAATTGAATCAGCACCTCTCTAAAACAATTTCAACAAAAACAGAATATATTACCCTTCATACAAAGGATTTATTGTTGGACTGCTGGATTACATTGCTGGAAATTAGTTTTAGTTAGGTGTTCCTAATAAACTGGCAACAGTGTATTCCCCACAGGATACATTGTAATAACTGCAATGCTAACTACCATATATAAGCATGTTAGCACACCAGTCTAAGATAATGACCATGGTTTCCTGCTAAAAATCAGCATGTTAGCATTGTTGTTGTGAGCATGTTAGCATTCTGACGTTAGCATTCACATTAAAGAACAGCTGTGCTTGACTACAGCTTCACAGAGATGCTAGCATGTTTGCAGATGCAGTCTTTTTTCACTTGTGATGGAATGTTTGCAGTTTTTCCGGTCTTCTCTTAACTAGAATGAAATTGTCCCAGTATCTCTTTACTGGACAAACAAAGACAAAATTACATCAATCTTCATATAAGCGTGTTTCCCAAAATGTTGTGATGTACCTTCTGAAGTGCAAAGCTATCCGTCCAACATTTAGCACCACAACCCAGTGCCCATTTGACACTGCTTCAACATTGTTGGTAATGGGATCAATGAGATTACACGTTAGTTACACAGATGCCCAGGCACTGATAAACTGATACACACGCACGTATCCCCCCAAAACACACACACACACACACACACACACACACACACACACACACACACACACACACACACACACACACACACACACACACACACACACGCACACGCCACTGGTGCACCTCACCCCTCCATCTGCATGTAATGACTGTCCCAGTCAATTCCCAGTGTAATCAGTCCAAACCAAAATACCAAACAACCAAGGTAAAGACAAGAGGATGTGTAAAGAGGAGGTGGGAGTGTGGAGGATGATTAGGAGCTGGGATAGACAGGTCATGGGCTTGATTTATGAGTCATCCCAACTGTCGTGGTGCAATCAAAACGCACCAGTGGTCCCATTCTGCATCAATTTCCTCCTCCCCCAGTGGCAGGGCAAGGGAGGCTGGGAAAAACAGGAGCGTGTGTGTGTGTTAGGGTTTGGTTTGTTCTGTGTGACCACCTCTTACGCCTTCTGTTCTAAAACAAGGGAATAAGAACTACATTAAAAACACAATAGACACCCTCCCATCCCCCATCAGTCTCCTGCTGGTTGCAACTACCAGTGTGTGTGTGTGTGTGTGTGTGTGTGTGTGTGTGTGTAGCATAGCAGTTACTTACTGACCAAACTGAAGTAGTACATCACAAATTTCAGCCTGAGAATAATTAATGTTTTGAGAGGAGCTGTGCCTCAGGATTTAAGCCAGGACTTGCACTTTCTGTGCTACCTTCTACCTGAAAAGCTGCCAACTCAAAGGGTTTTGTAGTCTGTACGCTCATATGAAAACTCAAATTAAGAGTGGTTGGGCCTCTACAGTACCGTGAAATACATTCAATTAAAATATCTGCCATTTTTTTACAGCGGGTAACAATAAGAAAGCTGAAATGATAAAATCCCTTCTTTTTGCTCTGCATATTTGTGACCCTTCTCTTTTAACTGTTTCATCATGTTTTGAGACTGCCATGGAGGATAAAGCCAGAAGACATTAAGGTTAATGAATAAAGTTGGTACCATAATAAACAGAGATATAATGTCCCTAACCCCAAACATGAACATGCCCAATTGGAACATATGGGCAGCCCTAAACCCTTCAATATCTTCCTTTTACTGCTTGAAACAGGTCCACACTGTAATGAGGAACCGCTCTTTTGCATTTTCTTAAAACTCCTGTTCACATTGCTTGCTAAATTCCAATTAATCCACATCTTTTCCAGAAATACTTAACTTAAAACTTGTGTCATAAAGACAAGATACGCCTTTTGTAGCCATTTTAAACTTTAACCAATGACTTAAATCTTTCATTTTGCAGTATGGTGCAAAAATAAAATACATTAAATAACCAGTGCCATAAGAAGGCATTCTAAGTCTTTTGTGGCTTTTTTTTAACATTTCCTCCAACTGTTTTCCTGGTAACAGCTCCCCATGTCTCTAATTTACTGATCTGCGTCCACGGGTGTGTTGAAGACAGCCATGCACTTCCCGTTGGTCAAAAGCAGTCGGGCGGGGAAGATGATCTGATGTTTCATGAGTCCCTGTCACCCAGTTTGTAAATCACCTCTTTCTTCGCCCTTGCGGCTCTAAGGATGTTTTCTCTGCCTTTGTAGTATAGGCACTTCACAATAAATGTTCTCGGAGCAGTGTCCCGTTGTGATTCGGTGAGCCCTCTCAAGAACAGGGGGTGATATCTTCAGAATGTCCGCTATCCATTTCTCCATGTAAGAGCAGGGGTTGGAGCCTCTCTCTCAGGTATACCCAGTATGTGGACGTTATTGTGCCGGCTTCCGCCCTCCAAGTCTTTTCAAGGTTCAACTTTTTTTGTTTTGTTGTTAATTTTGTCCTCTGCCATGGATACACATTGTTCAGCCTCAGCAATGTGGCCGCTGCAATGTCGGTTTGAACATTTTTAATTGCTTTTAGTACACCATCCATCTCAGAGTGAAAATGTTGTTTGAATGACTGTATAGCTTTCATGTGTCCATTGCGAAAGGGTTGTCCACGCCTTCAGCACTGCAGGGCCCCGACTGCTCCCCTTCCTCACCGGTGTCCGGTTCCGCCGGATTGCCCTCCAGCGGTTTTATATTTGTCCTTGCATATGAACTTGTATTACAACTACTTTTTCAAGCTGTCATACTTTTACTTGCATCATTATTTATTCATTATATAGTTTAGCAGTAAAGTGTGATTTATGGTTCTGCGGAGGCTCCACTCAAAGCTTTCGCCATAGCCTACGTAAGTGCCCTGAAGTTTATACTTGTGCGTTGGTGTGTGCGTCAACCTCTTAACAGCAGGGCCGGCATGTGTGTGCGTGGGTAGTGTGTGGTAGAGCGAGTGACAGTGATGAGCTTCGGAGCGAGTAGTGACTCTTAAGTCATAGTGAGAGAAATAAAGTGTCTCCCCTGTGCTTTCTGACCAAGGTGGAAATCTGTAGCAGAAAAAGTTAACCCTCTCCTTGATTTTATGTTGTTTATGGAGAAGGAGAACCAGGAAATGAGTAGGCGGAAATGCAACGCTACCAAGCCAGAGCCGAACAACGTGCGTCGCCACAAAGTGTAGTTACATTTTGCATTTTGCACGTCAGGCCACGGCGTAGGGTCCGTGTCTGCATGTACCTATGTACGTAGCCACGGCATAGATTTTACACAGAAGCATAAATCACGCTTAAGGTATATTAAATAGACCTTTTTCACGGCAGACATGTTGACATGTCATAGTAGGAAAAGCACCGGCGTATTCAAAACCATTAATGATGGCTGCATTCCACTTAGGAGAGGCCCTGGTATTGTGCATGCTGACTCAGTGAAATAGCTTACTGGGACACTTGATGGAATTGAGCCATTGTTAAGGTTATCAATTTCAGCTGTGCTTTTCCTACTATGACATGTCAAAATGTCTGCTGTGGAAAAGGTCCGTGAGTCACTGTAAATGATGCATTCAGTAAACCTGCATGAAACTAAGTTGCTCTTGTGTGCTCCCTTAGACAAGTCATTTAAGCTGTTTAAAATGGGCTACTTGAACTATTTATTAAGATAACAGATTTTTCATTCATTTCACACCCTCTGTCATGGTGCTGTCTGTTTTCCCTCTCCCCTCTCCCTTTTTTTTGTGTCTGTCATGTGCTGAGTGGGTGTGGCGCTCCTGGCTCTCTCTCCCTCCTCGTCAAGACACCTGTGGCTTCCTGTTCACCTGATTCACATCCAGCAATCACCACTCCTGTTTTAAAACCCCAGCCTTCCAACCATACCCGTCGCTATGGGCGGGCCATAGGGGGCCGGGCCTGCCCCCAAAAATGCTTGTGCCCCGCCACTTGAGGCACAGATCTCTTAAAAAAATTACTTTAATTTTATATTATCATAGTTGCTAATTTTGTGTTGCATTAATGTTGCATTCTTTATCATTAAAACATTATAAATATAAATAAACAATGGTGTGATTTTTGTTTGATTGATGGGAATCTACACTGCAACAGCCTATCACGGCCTTACTAAAAAGAAAGTTAGGCTACGACGTGACGTAGCCTACGTCAGTGTAGCTGCTCAACAGTTACCGCGCATTTTTGAAAGCTGGTTGAGTTTACGCCGGCTTAGTCGCTTCAGTTTGTGATGGTAAGTGGTTGAAAAGCCCACCAACATTCTCCTCTGCCAAATTGGATACGACACCGACACCTCCTGATGTTGTCGTTGGAGAAGGAGCCCCTGGACAACAGTCTGAGCCTGATGCTAGTAGCTCTGTGGAGCCCGACGACAGTCTGAGCCTGATGCTAGTAGCTCCGTGGAGCCCGACCCTGGACCTGGCAGGATAGGCTACCTGGTCATATTGCTGTTGGTTATGTTTAACGTGATGATTACGTGCGAATAGTATAACAAGAGTATATGATTATTATACATATACGTACTGTACGGCAATAATAATTGTGCCCCCCCATGTATTTCATGTGCCCCCCTTAAGACTGAGGTCTAGCGACGGGTCTGCTTCCAACCAGTCTCTGCCAGATCGTCCGTTCACCCAAGTGGTAACACTCGCTACGGCCAGTCTCAGTGTTTTCGAAAGACTGCTTTTTTTTGTATACCTGTTGCAAGCCTGGTTTTGACTTTTTGTGTTTTTGTGTCCAGATTCCCACTACAGCCCTGGAAGCCCAGTCTGCCTATCTGAGCCTTGTTCTTCTCTCGATCCTGCTTCTCACCTGTCTGCCCGCTCTCAGCCCCAGGGGATATCCAGCACCTGCATCACCCATTATTTTTGTTCAATAAACCTCAATACCTGTTCTGACCTTATTCCGTGTCTGAGCTTGACTCCAGACAGCCCAGCCTAACAGTACGATCTGGCCAAGATGGATTCAGCAGACACGGAGACAAACTCCATCGGCACCAGAACCCAAATGGCTATCAGCAACCAAGGAGCACTTCTCGGACAACACAACCAGCTGATCCGGACTCTTGTGGAGGACAGGCAAGCCATGTCAAATCAAATAACACTTCTGACTGAACAAGTCTCTGCCTTAACCCAGTTAATTCAGCCCCCACAGCCAGCTCCTGTAGCCCCACAGCCTGTGTTTCCACAGCCAGCCCCTGTAGCCCCACAGCCTGTGTTGACCCCACCGAGGGAGTCATATGCCCCGGATCCTGAACCGTTCTCCGGTGAATTCTCTAAGTGTAGAGGGTTCTTGTTGCAATGTGCCATGGTTTTTACTCAACGCCCGCAAACATTCGCTTCGGACCAGTCCAAGGTACGATACATTCTGGGGTTGTTAAGGGGAAGGGCACTAATGTGGGCTGAAGCGTTTAATTCCAACTCGCCTGTTTCCACGCTGTCTCTGAGTGAGTTTGAGGCTAAATTCAAGGAAGTTTTTGATCATCCAGACCTTCGCGGGGATGCCGCTAGGCGGTTGTTAAACCTTCACCAGGGCTCCAGGAGTGTGGCGGATTTTCCTGTAGAGTTCAGAACTCTTGCTGCTGATACAGAGTTTAATGACGCAGCGTTATCCGCAGCTTTTCATAAGGGACTGAGTGAGAGGATCAAGGATGAGCTAGTGTCACGGGATGAACCCACTAACTTTTCCTCTCTTGTCTCCTTGGCTATTCGGTTGGACAATCGCCTCCGTGAGCAGCGCAGGGAGAGAGCCAACCTGCCGGAAGTCTCTCCCCAACGGTGGATTCCGCCAACCAGGTCCCCGGTTTCCCCTGGCCCTTCTGCTCCCATAACTCCACCCGAGGCTGAACAAGAGCCTATGCAGGTGGGCCGTGCTCACCTATCTCCGGCCGAACGTCTCCACCGTAGGAGATCCGGTGAGTGCCTCTACTGCGGAGGGAAGGGTCACTTCATCGCGGTCTGCCCCATTCGGCCAAAAGACTGGGCTCCCCAATAAATGTGGGGGTATTGGAGAGCCAAGATAACCTCCCCGTTTCTAACCCCTCTAGTATGCAGCTTCCAGCCACCCTCTGTTCTCCCCAGCTCTCCCTCTCTGTGCTAGCCCTGATTGACTCTGGGGCTGAAGGCAATTTTCTGGACTCCGAGTTAGCTACCCAGTCAGGGTTCCCCATAGAGACTCTCCCTGAGACTCTCACTGCCAGGTCTGTGGATGGCAGAATTCTGGCCCATGTAACTCATGTCACTCTCCCCATCAAGTTAGTCCTGTCTGGCAATCACCACGAGGAAATATCCTTCAACCTTATCACTGCTCCCAATACACCAGTTATTCTGGGGTTTCCCTGGCTAACGTTACACAACCCACAGGTGTACTGGTCGGCTGGAAGGATTGCAAGTTGGAGCCCATTCTGTCATTCCAACTGTTTACAGTCAGCCCTGCCCCCTGCTGGATGTGCCACAAAAGACACTTGCACTGAGCTTCCTGATTTGTCCACTATCCCCTCTGACTACCACGAGCTTAGGGAGGTGTTTTGAAAAGACCTGGCACTTTCCCTTCCACCACACCGACCCTATGACTGTGAGATAAAACTGCTCCCTGATGCACCTTTACCCACCAGCAGGCTCTATAACCTGTCTAAACCAGAGAGGGAGACTATGGAGAGTTACATCAGAGACTCTCTTAATGCGGGACTCATCCGTCCATCCTCCTCTCCAGTTGGGGCGGGGTTTTTCTTTGTTGAGAAGAAAGACAAGACCCTCCGACCCTGCATTGACTATCGAGGCCTTAACAACATAACTGTCAAAAACCGGTACCCCCTACCTTTGATTAACTCTGCTTTTGAGTCTCTACAGCAAGCCAAGATCTTCACCAAGTTGGACCTTCGCAACGCCTATCACCTGGTTCGGATCAAGGAGGGGGATGAGCGGAAGACTGCATTCAATACGCCCCAGGGTCACTTTGAGTACTTGGTGATGCCTTTTGGTTTGACTAATGCACCTGCGGTATTCCAAAGCCTTGTGAATGATGTGCTCAGAGATTTTTTGAACCGCTTTGTATATGTATATCTGGATGACATCCTCATTTTTTCAAAGGACACTGCTGAACATGTTTCCCATGTCCGTCAGGTGCTCCAGAGACTGCTCTATGTGAAGGCAGAGAAGTGCGAGTTCCACACGACCTCTGTAAGGTTTTTGGGGTACATCCTTGAGAGCGGGCAGATGAAGACAGACCCCGAGAAGATTAGAGCAGTTGCCGAATGGCCAACTCCCACCTCCCGTAAGCAGTTACAACGCTTCCTGGGTTTTGCCAATTTCTATAGACGTTTTATCAGGGACTACAGTAAGGTTGCGACTCCCCTCACTCGACTTACTTCAATCAAGACCCCATTCACCTGGCCCCCGGAAGCACAAACTGCTTTTTCTCAGCTTAAGACACTGTTTACTTCCGCACCTATCCTAGTCCATCCTGACCCTGATAAGCAGTTTGTTGTTGAAGTGGATGCTTCAGACAGTGGGGTGGGGGTGGTACTCTCCCAACGTTTTGGACCAGACCAGAAACTGCATCCGTGTGCCTTTTTCTCTCGCCGCCTTAGTCCACCGGAACGGAACTATGATGTGGGAAACAGGGAGTTGCTTGCCGTGAAGTTAGCTTTGGAGGAATGGCGGTATTACCTGGAGGGTTCTGAACAGCCTTTTATCGTTTGGACTGATCATAAAAATCTGGCGTACCTTCAGTCTGCCAAGAGGCTGAACTCTCGCCAGGCACGTTGGGCACTGTTTTTGGACGTTTTAACTTTGTGTTAACATACAGACCTGGCTCCAGAAATGTTAAGCCAGACCAGACACCATCCTCCAACCCAGCTGTGTGGTAGCGGCTATCTCCTGGGAGATTGAGGCTGCTGTCAGAGAGGCCCAGAGGGATCAGCCAAACCCAGGTAACGGTCCAGCTAACCGTTTGTTTGTGCCTGACTCTGTTCGTTCCCAGGTCTTGCAGTGGGTCCACACTTCCCGGTTCGCTTGTCACCCTGGCTTCAACCGTACTCTGTCTCTGCTCAAGAGGAATTTTTGGTGGGCCTCCATGGAAGCTGACACCCGAGCCTACGTATCGGCATGCACAGTCTGCGCCCAGAGCAGACATCCCATCGACCCTCTGCAGGCCTATTGCGCCCTCTGGCCGTCCATGGTCGCACATTGCTCTGGACTTCGTTACAGGCCTGCCCCCATCCCAAGGTAACAACACCATTTGCACTATAGTGGACCGTTTTTCTAAGTCCGTGCACTTCATTGCCCTGTCCAAGCTCCCCTCAGCCCGTGAGACCGCCGACCTGCTAGTTCAACAAGTCTTCAGACTGCACGGCATCCCCCTGGATATAGTCTCGGACAGAGGACCCCAATTCACGTCCCAGGTTTGGAAAGAATTTTGCCAATCTCTTGGTGCTACTGTCAGTCTCTCCTCTGGTTTCCACCCTCAGACTAATGGACAAGCAGAGAGGGCCAACCAAGACTTGGAAGCAGCCCTGCGTTGTGTAGCATCCACCAACCCATCCTCCTGGAGCTCGCAGCTCGCCTGGGTGGAGTATGCACACAACTCTCTGACCAGCTCGGCCACAGGGCTGTCCCCATTCGAGGCTTCCCTCGGGTATCAACCCCCTCTGTTTCCCTCTCAGGAGAGTGAATTGATGGTTCCCTCAGTCCAGCACCACCTCAGCCGCTGCCGCAAGATTTGGAAGGAGACCCGATCAGCTCTTCTCCGCTCTGTGGCGAGCAATCGTCGCCTCGCTGATCGCCGCCGGACCCCGGCCCCTGCGTATAAACCAGGTCAGAGAGTTTGGCTTTCCTCTAAGAACATTCCCCTCAGGACTGACTCTAAGAAACTCTCACCCCGATTCATTGGACCCTTTGTCATTGACCGTATCATCAACGCCTCAGCTGTCAGGTTAAGGCTACCACGTACTATGAGGATCCATCCCACCTTTCATGTCTCCCAACTAAAACCTGTCTCTTCCAGCCCTCTGTGCCCTCCGGCTGTGCCCCCTCCTCCGGCCCGGGTTGTAGATGGCCTCCCTGCTTACACGGTGCGTCGGATTATGGCTGTCCGGCGTCGTGGCAGGGGCTTGCAATACTTGGTGGATTGGGAGGGTTACGGCCCGGAGGAAAGGCAATGGATACCGCGGTCTTTTATTTTGGATGCGGACATGGTTAGGAGGTTCCATGCGGCCCATCCTGATATGCTGGGTGGGTCGCCGGGAGGCTCCCGTTAAGGGGGGGGGTACTGTCATGGTGCTGTCTGTTTTCCCTCTCCCCTCTGAGGGAGTGCTGAGTGGGTGTGGCGCTCCTGGCTCTCTCTCCCTCCTCGTCAAGACACCTGTGGCTTCCTGTTCACCTGATTCACATCCAGCAATCACCACTCCTGTTTTAAAACCCCAGCCTTCCAACCAGTCTCTGCCAGATCGTCCGTTCACCCAAGTGGTAACACTCGCTACGGCCAGTCTCAGTGTTTTCGAAAGACTGCTTTTTTTTGTATACCTGTTGCAAGCCTGGTTTTGACTTTTTGTGTTTTTGTGTCCAGATTCCCACTACAGCCCTGGAAGCCCAATCTGCCTATCTGAGCCTTGTTCTTCTCTCGATCCTGCTTCTCACCTGTCTGCCCGCTCTCAGCCCCAGGGGATATCCAGCACCTGCATCACCCATTATTTTTGTTCAATAAACCTCTATACCTGTTCTGACCTTATTCCGTGTCTGCGCTTGACTCCAGACAGCCCAGCCTAACAACCTTGTCTTTAACAGAAGTTAAGTAGCCTGCGAATTAAACAGTTAATAGCGTGAAAGATGTGAAACATCCACATAAATGTTCAAATTGTTATGGAGTATCAGCAGATACAATTATGTTTTTTTCACAGTCAACATCATAGACGTCTGACAGTAACTGAAGTGGAGACTATTTTGTAATGTTTGGTGAATTTCTGCACTTTTCAGTTAGAATTCGCCACGTTGCAGAGCCAGACAAGACTTTGCGGACAGCCCGCAAATTCACATGGCTGCTCGAAAGTTTGCGTGACGGCCTGCACATTCTCACTATGAGAATGTACATCACACTGTGTGCGTGAAAACCAGCGTACACAAGCTTTTTGTGCGTATGCAACGTTTATACATGAGGCCCCTTGAGGAAACAAGAGCAGATCTCAGACTTGACAAAAATCACAATTCCGCTCTCAAAATCTTTTCAAAAAAATTGGCATGCAATATTATTTAGTTTTGTGCTCACTTAATAGTTTTGACATTAACAAAATGTATAGTGTAGAACACAGAGACACACACACACACACACACACACACAAATCCCCCTACAGTGTCACAGATGAGCTCATTGTTAACAGATCAATACAGAGGAATAATTGACACACAAACACTCACTCCCTCACACCCTCTGTCTCTCTCACACACTGTAGCATCAGCATGCACTCCTTCTACCCATGCAGGATCAGAGCCACTCAGCTGAGTGTACTCTTGCACCAGGATAATCACTAGACACATTTGTATTTGTTTGTGTGTGTATGTCTGTATGTTTCTGGCTGACATACAATACACTTCAGCAACCAAACACAACCAAACCCTGACTCTGCCATAGACTGAACAAACACATCCGTTTGCTCTTGTCTATGGTGGCAGGGGGAGTATGTAAACTCAGCAAAAAAAAAAAAAAAACGTCATCATCTTTCAACTGTTTTAATTTTCAGAACATGCGTAAAACTTTGTATGAACATAAAAAAAATTCAATTACTACGAAATAAACTGAAAAAACTTTTGTTATTTCTATACTGCATTTTATTCAGAAAAGTCCTTCTACCAGTTGTTTTCTCCATAAACAGGGGGTTAGACGATCTGTTTAAATGTGGCTATGTTTAATCAGTCTCTGATGGGACTTCAAAATCCAAAACAAAACAGAACTGCGGAAAACCTGTGAAATCCACATGCATGCATCCACGTGCATGCATCCACGTGTATGCATCCAATGAAAAGATTTTTGAATCTTATGGTCCCAAATCTGGAAGACCCAATTAAAGTGAGTGACAGGCAGCAGCACTTCATTGTGTTGATGTGGTTCAGTCCCACACCATGTTTGTCTTCTTTGTCTGAAACCCTCAAGGGGCAGAGCGTATTTGGATTGGTTGTTTAAAGTTCCACAACAACTCCCCTGTACTTTATCTTCCCCCCTCTTGTCTGTCTGTGTGTGTGTGTGTGTGTGTGTGTTCATATTGAAGGATTGACAGTCTATTTCCACAGTCTCTCCCACACACAGTTATCAGCACAGTGGCATGACAGCAGCCTAAATACTAGTCATTACTATGTCCCCCCAGCTGGTCAGCTCAGATAGAGCCAGACTCCATGTATCACATCGGCTGATGCTACACAAATGTTGACACCAGAAAAAAACCACAAATGTAAATACACATTACACAGTGAATTCACAGACTTTAAACTCCAATCCATTTTTACAATACTTTGTTTACACTGAGGCTATATTCAGCATGTGACAGCTTCAGTGTCAGTGACTTTAGATTGTATGTGTCTCCTCATGCTGACAGGGGGCTGTTACTGACAGACGTACGCCCTGCTACACCCTGTACCGCCCTGCAGTGCCCTGCTATGCCATGAACTACTACAACTACTATTTCTAGTCATAGTTCCATTATCTTTATTGTGACTATTATTGCCACTGTTCATCACACCCCCAACCGGCACCATCAGACATACAAGAGCCTGGGGTCTGTCCGAGGGTTTTCTCCCCTAAAAGGAAGTTTCCCTCAACACCTGGGTTTCCCTAAAAAGGGAGTTTTTCCTTGCCACTGTCGCACTAAATGCTTGCTCTTGGGGGAATTACTGGAACTGTTGGGTCTATGTAAATTATAGAGTGTGATCTAGACCTACTCTATCTGTAAAGTGTCTTGAGAAAAAGTATATTTGGTTTCACAGGCTGGTCGCCACTCCTCTGGATCTGTGGGCTTTGAAGGAGTCAGATAACAGATGCACAAGCTGGCAGTAAACTATAAACACACACACACACACACACACACAAAAAAGTGCTGCTTCAATTCCCAAATTTCTTCATTAATTCTTCTTCACACCAGCGAGTCCTCTCTGGTCTGGTGTTCTCCCAGCTCAACAGCTACAATCAAAGCCTGTCTACAATTAAAGAAGAGCTAGTCTGCATGTGCACACACATGACCTGACAATGTCACATATGTTGACATAGCCATGTGTGTTGAAAAACCTGAGACTCTGCACTTCAGCACACAGCGTTTCATCTCTGCTGCATAAAACTCTGTAAAACTGTACAAAATATTCTGCTTTGTAAAAAGAAATGTGTATTTTAAAAATATATTTCTCACCCTAATATAGGGTTGGGTACCGAGACCTAATACGGTATCGGTGCCTTAACGACCGTTATCTACCGGAAATTAGAATAAAGAAGAGAACAGAACGCTGGGTAAATGATGACCTCCTTGAGACAATTAGGATAAGAAATAGGAAGTATGGTAAATTCACAGAAAACAAGAATGCGCAGAGTTGGGCTGATTATAAAAAGGCAAGAAATGAAGTTAATAGATTAGTGGTCAATACTAAAAAGGCATATTTCAATGAAAAAATTGCTGAATACAGAAATGACTCAAGAAAGTTATGAAAACTCACTCTAGATCTTGGCAATAATATTACATCAGAGAAGGAGATAGTGGCAGATAGCTTTAATAAGTATTTCTCATCTGTTGCCAGGAAGCTTGTGGAAAAGTTACCTGGCCAGACTAGTCAATATGATGAAAGTCATGTGCATGATTTTTACTCTAAGTTAGGTGTCCAGGTGGGGAGCTTCTTTTTTGAAAAGGTGTCGCAGGCATTTGTTCTTGAGAAGCTGAAAGGGCTTGATGGCTCTAAAGCCACAGGATTAGATTCCATTCCATCTAGATTTGTGAGGGATGCTACTGAGATCATTACTCCGAGCATTACTCATATTGTAAACAGGTCAATAGAACAAGGATACTTTCCCAATGATCTCAAAGACTGCCAGAGTGATTCCACTATATAAGAAAGGGAGTAAAGTAGACCCTGGTAATTATAGACTTAGAATTATAGTCTCAATTCTTGGTTGTCTGTCAAAGATAATTGAAAAGATCATTTTTGAACAGATTGATAATTACTTAAAATCACAAAACCTTTATGAGCTCCAGTCTGGCTTTCGTAAATCACACTCTACGGATTCCTGTTTACTTATTCTAACTATATCAAAAAAGGAGGTAGATAATGGAAACTTCTGTGGCATAGTCATGTTAGACCTACAAAAAGCTTTTGATTGTCAACCATTGTGTTTTAATGTATACATTGAATGCCATGGGTTTTAGTGAACTAGCACTGAAACGGGTGGGCTCCTATCTGGAGAATAGAATGCAAGTAGTGTACATTGGGGGGAAAATGTCTCAACCAAAAGAAATGGACTGTGGGGTACCTCAAGTGAGCGTTTTGGGTCCACTTTTCTTTCTGCTATATATAAATGACCTTAAGTCTGCTTGTTCATGCAGTCTTTTTTTATATGCAGATGATTCTGCGCTGGTTGTTTCTCACAAGGATAAAAATGTGATTGAAAGCACACTTAGGGCTGTTACAGAGTCAACGCATCAGTACGCGTACATGTCCGCAAGGCTACGCATCGCTACGCTTCGGCCACCATTATGCGTTGACGCGTAGCAAAATGCGTCGTTCCAGTTTTTGTTGTTACGTGCCAATGCACGCAATACTATGTGTTGTCGGTGGGGGCGACATTGCAAGTATTGTACATTATTTCAAGTATAGGTTATATTTACAGAAGAAGGTTTGAATACAATGGCGGGCAAAGAGGAAAAATGATGATGATGGCGGAGGAAAGCATTATTGTGCAGGGAGATCATCTACCCCCAACCCCGCCTCATCCATATCCCAGTTTCCCCCACTTCTATCTGACCCTCCCACCACCCCAACACTAGTGGCTTAGACCGTTTCTGCAGTTACCCCACCATCTCATCCCCCAACCACCCCGACATCATCAGCCTCCCGTGGTGGCAAAAGGAAGCGTAAAAGTGTCAGGCTGATTATGGATCCATGTGAGAGTAACCTCCTCGATAGACTGCAGGAAATACGGCAATAGAGAAAGAGGGAGATAGAGAGGGTGAGGGAAAGCGAGAGGAGCGACATACACACCACTTTTTGTAATTACCTGTGCCATTTTCTACAAAATCTCCCACAGGAACAAAGCACTATTTTGTGCGACAAAATGTGCGACATCAAACAGCTCGACTCTGCTACCCCCTGTTGCGTGAGCGGTGTATTGCATTTCACGCTCGCCCGTGATGCTTGCGTAGACTATGAAAAGGAGCGCGTCGCTCACGTTGCCTGCTTGTGTTGACTGCTCGCGTTGACTCGCGACTCGTTGCCAGCGGCCTTAGCGCAGAACTTCTAAATGTTAGCATGTGAATGGCTGATAACAGATTATCACTTTGTTTAGGGAAAACTGAATCTATATTGTTTGGAACAAAGACAAAGTTAAAGAAAGCCTCATGTTTTAAGGTCCTAGTTGGAGATACTGTAATTACTGCCAAGGAATCAATCGGTTACCTTGGATGTATGTTAGATTGCCACTTATCTGGAGTAAAATAAATCAGAGAGTCCGTTTTATGGCCAGAATATCAAGGTTTTTGGATGAAAAAAACAAAGCTAATTCTGGCAGGAGCTTTATTTCAGCCTTATTTTGATTATGCGTGTGGCTCATGGTACAATGGTGTCACAGGGAACCTGAAACATAGGCTTCAGATGTCTCAAAATAAATTAATAAGGCTTATTTTAGACCTCCCCATAAGAACTCATCTGGAATCTTCCCACTTTGAAAGGGTGGGATGGTTTAAAGTTGAGGATCGAGTATCTCAGTTGCAGCTGTGTATGGTACATAAAATTGTTTATGGAGATGTTCCCAAATATTTTAGAAATTATTTTAATAGAGTAAATGAAGTTTACAGGTACTCCTCTACCCCCAGAGCTAAGACTAATCTGGGTAAACAGTCTTTTCTTTATGCTGAAACTACCCTTTAGAACCGGTTACCTGGAATAGGCAGTTTTAAACAAGGTTTGAAAGTATGGCTTAGGTGGCAATCATAGTCAATACCTATTTGTATTGTTGTTGTTTTTTGTATAACATAGATGAATTTGTTAATGTATGATTGATGTGTGAGTGACCTGCTGCCACTTGTCCTCTGCCCCTGCCCTTATAGGGACCACAATGGAAATAAGTCTTTGGGCTGACTATTATATATTTTAATGTATGACACAGAGTACCGTTTCATATTTTATATTTAAGTGGTCAAATAAAAATCAATCAAATAAAATAAGTTATTGTTATTACATTTTTAGTAAATCATTTAATTTTGACCCTGTGGCCTTAGCAATAAACAAGCCGTTCTTCAATGTCGCTGACTCTCATTTTGTGCTCCTTTAAAAGTAGTGTTTTATTACCGGTATAGGAAAAACTCCAAACGATACCCAACCCTACCCTAATATCAAGATCATAATTGTGTAGAGTGTGCATTAAACAATTCCTTGTATGCTGACACCATTGTAGTTGTGGGCAAAATACTGGGATAGAGCGATCCTGCGATTTCCATTCGTGGTCCTCCTTGAAGCCAGCGCTGCACATATAGGGTGGTTCCAGGGTAGAAACGCTGAGCAAAGCCATGAAGAGCCACCAACTGGCACAACTTGACTGATTTTTCCATTACAATATGGTTGAGCAGTAAAAAGGGTTGCCCGCCTTGCTCATGATCATGTGTGGGGGATTCCTCGCCTGAAATATTCAGAGAGCCACATTTGCCTTCCCTGTTGTGAGGCCGTAGTGGAGATGCATGTCGTGTCATGGCGTGACTAGAGCAGAACGAACCGGGCCCTGGAAACAACCTAATAGTGTTTTCTAAAGGCTGTTTTATGGTTCTGCGGAGGCTACACACAGCTTTCGCTGTAGCCTACTTAAGTGGCCTGATGTTTATACTTGTGCGCCAGAGTGTGCGTCGAGCCGGCATGTGTGTGTGCGCGTGTGTGTGGGGAGTGTGTGGTAGAGCGAGGGAGAAGTCAGAGAGTGACTGTGATTAGTTTCGGAGCAAGTACAGACTTTAGAGTCATAGTGAGGGAAGGTGGGTAATCTTTAGCAGGAAAAGTTAACCCTCTCCTTGATTTCATGTTGTTTATGGAGAAGGAGAACCAAGAATTGAGACAGGGGAAATGCAACGCTACCAAACCTGCGACGTGTATTTGCATTTCTCAAGAGGTGCACGTCAGGCTATGGCCTTTGTCTACATCTCTCCCTGGTCATTTTGGCCAGTCTAGAGAGCTTTTACATGCTTGTGTTTCTCTGTTCAACGCTTTATTGGTTGGTAGCTTAAAGCAAAGGGAAACAATGAGGATGGGTTTCAATTTGTCAGCTACCTCGCCCTCCAGTGTAAATCACAGTGTAAATGTGTGAGGTGGGGTGTGTATTGTCCTTTCATCCCTTTCGGTCTGTGTGTGTGTGTGTGTGTGTAACGGTGAGAAAGGCCTACTCTCATTGATCAGCGTCATCTGTGTTTAACTGCACCCATCTGGGTATCATCTAGCCTCCATCCATAATCTGTCCATTGTCTCTTTCAATCCATTATTTCTCTTCATCACTCACTCACTCACACACACTTGCTCCATCCATTTCCTCATCTCCATCCCCTGTGCTGCCCCTCTTTGTCTCTCTTATTTACCTTTCTGTTTCTCTGCGTCTTTGCTCTTTCTCAGTCTGTATATTAATTTAGTCTGTCTTGGATGGATGGAGGGGGAAGGGAGAACAGAGGCAGAGGATGGCTGGTTAAATGAGAGAGAGGTCAGGGTACGGGACAAGGTGGAAGATGGGAATTATTGAGAAGGAGAGAAAAATAAGAGATACTTGCCATGGTTAAAGACATGTCTGGGAAGACTTCATCACATATTGTGGAAATCTAATGAACCTTTAATGTTCTTAATATGAACAATTTAAAATATTGTAACAGATGGAAAAGCAATTTCACACAGCTGCTAAGCCAAAACCTCAGCATCGAACAAGCAAATAATCAAAACCAAACAACAAAGCCACAGCAGAGCAGAAAAATGGTATCCTCTCATTTTAATACATTTGAATAGCAAAAAACCAACATCAATCGGATGAAGTTCTTCTTTTCTTAAATATAAATGATGCTGAGTAATTAATGAATTAGTCATGACAAAAAAGTTTGCTATGTTAGTGTAATATAATGTAACGTTATCTAGCTTGTTTAATAGCTTGTTGGATAGAAATGCAACCACTACAACTAACATTACCACGGCGATAAGCCTAACGTTGTGTGTGAACTGATATTAGGGTTAATATTGAAGATCTAGGACTTCCGGGTTACACAGCATGGAGTAGGTGCGATCGTTTTCTAGCTCCCACTTACCAGTTCTGTTTTTTCTGTTTAAACCCTAACTTCATCTACTATCCGTGCATATATCATATATATATATATATATATATATATATATATATATATATATATATATATATATATATATATATATATATATATATATAATGCCCAGATCAGTGAAGAATGCAAAAAATGACTGAGACGTCCTTGGACAGCGTTAGCAGCGATGCTAACGTTAGCTTATCGGCTACTTCCATTTCGGACCTGCTTGAGCAGCACAGAGCAGCCATAGCCGCCGAGTTCAAGTCATCGTTCGCCAGCATGGACACTAAAGCCTGCTTCACACGGGACGATTTTAAAATTGTCGGCCAATTTTCCAATCCTGAGAGACCCCACACACGGTGATGAAAAATCACGGGTCTAACAGTTTTGGTCGTAGAGTGTGTGGTGCGCAGCACACGGCAAAATCAACACATCACACACGAACCGATTTGATTCCAAGCCCCCAGGAGGAGCGCTATGTCTATATGCCAAGATGGGCTTAGCGGATAACGGTGGTACTGCACCCCATGGCCCAGAAAGACTTTTCACATAGACAATGCATGGCGAAAGAAACGTCTATATTTCAGCGGATCATTTGTTTCGGGGTATATAACTTACCAGCTTGAACAATGAAAGGGTCCTTGTTTAAAACGTTACGTTTTTAACATTTTTAACATTCACTAGAAGCGAATCCAGAATTATTAAATTTGAAATGATCAACGCGCATAATGGACACGAGCAGACCCACGGGACTGCGCACGCCCGCTCACATGACTGTTCTGCCGAGCTCATGTTGCTAGCTGTAATAATGGATATAGCTAGTGGTTATAATTCATCATGTGTTCTATTAATACGTCCATGGTATTATCTTATAAAGTTATGATACATCCGAGGGATGTATGTATGTTGTAAAGCCTGTTATGTGGATGTAACGTCATTAGCGTTTCCCAAACTGGCGGGGCTATCAGCTAGCTAGCTAGTTGCTAACATCAGGTTTAGCTAGCATGGCTGTATTAAGATCATGCCTACATAACGTTACTACAGACATAGTGATTACATCGCCCTGGTTCTCTCTTATGATACATCCGAGGACTGTATGCTGTAAAGCTTGTAACGTGGATGAGAGATGAAGCTATGGATGAGCTCTGTTCACGAAACTGCAGGCTAACTGCTAGCTAGCTAGTAGCACGACATAAGTATTAAATGTCCTTGGTTGTCTTAATACATCTATCGTTTATTTAGCTAAGCATGTAAACGACCGGGAACAACGAACACACAGTGTTTAACGTTAGTGAATATTTTATACAATCAAAACGGCGAGTTCCTGAGTTCGCCACTTGTAAGAGAGACGAGAGAGACGCTCATGAACTAGCATGTTGCTAGCGGTTGCTAAGACAACACAAACAAATTGTTGCTATTGCGCGTGTCCATCGTGACGTCATGGGCCAAGAATGCGGAAGAGCCGAGCTCCATGTTGTCTTAATGCACTTTTGAGCACTCTCATTGGAACGTACGGGGCTTCCCGCCGATCACTGTATCCAGTTCTCTTAATACATCCATGTTTGACTCCCGAGCATTCCCAGGTCAGACGGGAAATCTCGCAAAATCCCTCGAGATCAAACGTGACTTCAGAGTAAACAATCATTGCGGACGAAGAGGATGCAGTGGCGATAGTTTGTAGTTTGTTTTTAACCGAAAAAAACGTTATCAAAAGAAAAGGCGATGGTCAAAGAAGACAACGCGAGTATACCAGGGTTTCTGCAGGTATCAGCAAATCTCATTTCATGCTTTTTCATGCCCTTTTTCATGCCAATTTAAACTAATTTCATGCCCATGTCCAACTGCAGATTAGGGCTGCAGCTATCGATTATTTTAGTAATCGAATATTCTACCGATTATTCCATTGATTAATCGAGTAATCGGATAAGAAATACTTAGTAAGAAATACTTACTAAACAGCAATAGTAAATATTTATTATTGCTGTTTACTAAAAAAAAGGAAACCTGTGGCTTGTATATATACAAAAGACTGGTTTCCTTTTTTAGAAAAAGCAAAATTTTGTATTGCCAAATTCCAAGACCCTTAAAAAGAAATACATTACAATAGTACATTTTTGGTGGCCCAAATGTTAATATTTTTCACCCAATTCCCCTTCTTGCCTCTGGCTCTTTACACTGGATATGCAAAAGAGCTGTTCACTGACCAGAGGGTTTACAGCAGGGCTACTCAACTACACTGTTCTGGGGGACACGTTTTCAGAAGCCTAATACACAGTGATGAGCATTATAGATATATCTATGGTGATGAGAAAGAATAAAGAATGCATGATGACGTCATTCACGTGCATATTAAGTAGCCATGCTGGGGGGAGGAGCCGGTTTGTCTCTGGCAGCAGCTACATTTCCAAAGATTAGAAGCAAACTAATAAAAAGTTACACTACAAACCGACAGCTTTCATTTTAGCTTGTTGGTAAAACATGGCTATTAGCAGAGTAGCATGCTGTAGGCTAGTTGCGTAAACAGCGCGGTGGACGAGAGCAGCAGACGTTAGCTACCTTGTGTCGGGTTAGCTCCGTAGATGAGTACTCTGGATGTTTGTTACAGAGGTGATGTAGCAGCATGTTTGCAGCTTAAAATGATCCCAAACTTTCTGTCGTTTTCTCTCGCCTGTCTCTTCTCTTAAACCCTCGCTATTTTCGTCTTCCTTCATTTGTAATATGGGCCGTCAGTCTTGTGTTTATATACTGTCTGTTCTTGTGTTGTGTCCGCAGAAGCGCAAACCACTTGTGCGCTAGTAATAATCCTCTGTGCGGAAGATTTACGACTTTGTGCACCAGCCGTAAAAAACAGCCAATTAAAAGGTTCCGCCTGTCAACCATTATGCTATACTTCCGATCAAAATTAGATTTCGATGTTTATATAATCAAAAAAAATCGTGAAAAACAATGTTTTTTATTCCGTCAAGATTACATATTTTTTAATGCTTTTTCATGCCATTTCATACCTGAATTTTCACAAAATCTATTTAATTACTTTTCATGCTTTTTAATGACCCGCGGAAACCCTGTATACTTGCTACATCATGATATGGAGGTGATTAGTTTTTTCTCATAGAAATGTCGTTACGTATTACACAGATTAATTACCGTTGAAATAAACGTTCATATATTCGTTTCCATGTACTCTGGTGGACTGCAGTTGTGGATGTAGTTATGCCCATCGACTTTATTTATTTTACACAGGCTGCATGCTCGTTTGTCCCCGGGGGACACCACACACGAGAAGAAATCGGGCCAAATAAATCCAACATGTTGGATATCCCCGATTTGAGATCGGAGCGGTCCCGACGTCCTTCCGAGCAGACGAGAGCAGTCTTAACACACCACACACGGCAGGAATATCTGATCAGATTATTTTACGATAATCGGAGCATCCTTAAGATTGTCGGGAGGGGTGAATCGGGGCTAAAATCGGCCTAATTATCCTGCCGTCTGAACCAGGCTTAAGCTAGACAAGATTCAGGCCGTGGTCTCAGGCCAGGGGCAACGTATAACCGATCTAGAGTCGAATGCGGAAGCTGTCTGTGAACGCCTGGAGCAGCTTGAGGCTACGTGCTCCTCACTGCAGGAAGATAACAAGTTGCTGAAATCTAAACTATCGGATCTGGAAGGGAGAAGTCGGAGACAGAACGTCTGTATAGTGGGCCTACCTGAGTCTGCCGAGGGCGCACGCCCCACCGCCTTGTTCTCCCAGCTTCTCGTTGAGGTATTTGGCGCTCAAGTTCTCCCTTCTCCCCCGGAGCTGGACAGAGCTCACCGCACTTTGGCACCCAAACCCGGCCCGCGCGAGAGACCACGGCCCGTCATCATCCGCTTTCACCGATACCAGATTAAAGACTTGATCATGAGAGAGGCACGTAAACAAGGCGAGCTGGAATATCATGGCCACAAGCTCCGGTTCTATGAGGATTACAGCGCGGAAGTCTTGAAACAGCGGGCTGAATATAAGGGGGTCATGGCTGAGCTCTACCAACGTGGCCTCCGACCCTCTTTCCTCTTCCCTGCGAAGCTGCGCATCACTCTCCGGAGCGGCGAGAGATTGTGGTTGAGGTCCGTCTCTGAAGCATCTAATTACATCTCTAGGCTACTTTGGGTGCGAGTCCATTGTAAATACGATTGCCTTTGTGTTTACTACTGTGGACAAATGTTCTATTCATGTCCTTGGTCAATCTCCACTTCATGCCTTTCTTTCTCCCTTTTAAAGTGAGAAAATCAGCTGGGTGAGCATGATAATATTTCTGTTGCTGTTGCCTGTACTGTGTTGCTTAATCCATGCCTTTTTTTTTTTTCTATCTTCATTTTAAAATTAGCTGGACGAGCGTGACAATTTAGTTAACTTTTATTTTATTTACTTTTTTATTCTTTTTGACTGTCTGCCTAATTCATGCCTTTATTGGCTATCTGTATTTTAATTCGGCTGGATGAGTGTGACACTTTCTTTTTTTGTTTGTTTTCTCTTTATTTTATTTTTTTTTTGTCACTTTGACAGCTCGCCTAATTCACGCCTTTTTTTGTGTCTTTATTCGAACCTGCTAGATGAGCATGGCATTTCTGTTTAGGTTGTTGCCATATTGACTGTTGGCTGGGTATATATATATAATTGTTCATTGTGTTACTAGTTTGCTATAGGGTGAATTGTACAAGTTTTATGTGGGAGCTAGCACAGATCAGTAAGCAAAGCCTGGAATGTTTGTTGTGAGGCTAGTAAAAGGTCTTGTGGGGTTTGTTGTTTAGAGCAATATACGGGATGGGTTCAGGGTGGGATGGGACGGAGTTTAGTCTCTCCTTATTCTCACTGTAACTGAGCTAGATGAAAGGCAACCTTAATTGAATTAGTTGGAATGTCAAGGGGCTAAACCACCATGTGAAAAGGGGTAAAGTCTTCACCCACCTAAAGCGGCTCAGGGCTGGGATTGTTTTCCTTCAAGAAACCCTTACTTGACTCTGATCATTGGCGGTTAGGTAAGTGCTGGCGTGGTCAATTTTTCCACTCTAATTTCAGGGGTAAGGCTAGGGGCACAGCTATCCTTATTGATAGTAATATTCCCTTTGAGTTCTCAAACATTATATCGGATAAAAATGGACGTTTTATTATTGTTTCAGGCAAACTTTTCAATAAGTCAGTCATCTTTGCCAACGTCTACGCGCTTAACGTTGATGATGCACAATTCTTTAAGAGATTTTTTTTCCCAACTCCCGATCTCAATTCTCATTCTCTTATTCTTGGTGGGGATTTTAATTGCTATCTAGACCCAGTACTAGACCGCTCCTCCCCCAACCCCGTCACTCTCAGCAGATCTGCAGGCCATATTAAATCATTTCTTGCAGATTATAGCCTCTCTGATCCTTTCAGGTTTTTATTCCCCACAGGTAGAGAATATTCATTCTTCTCTCATGTCCACCACACCTACACCCGAATAGACTATTTTTTTGTGGATAATTCATTAATGTCTGACCTTAAGTCATGGAGTTATGAAAGCATTGTGATCTCTGACCATGCTCCTCTGCTCCTTCAACTGGCCTTCACTGATGCTGAGTGTTCTAGAAGACAGTGGAGACTGGATCCATTGCTGCTCACAGATGAGAGTTTTCTTACACATATCTCCACTCATATTAAAACTTTTTTGAGTATAAATAAAACACCAGATGTGTCCAATGCAATAATTTGGGAAGCCATGAAAGCCTATCCGAGGGGCGAAATTATATCATTTGCAGCATACAAAAATAAGTGTACAAAACAGAAACTAACTGAAATTGCTGATCAGATTCTGAACATAGACAGACAATATGCTAATTCGCCGTCATCTGAGCTTTACAAAGAACGCTTAAAACTCCAGACAGAATTCAATCTTCTTTCCTCTCGTCAGGTTGCCGACCAGTAGACTGGACTGCAGACTTTTTCACTTTTCAGCCCAATTGCAGCTAATCTTTTGTTCGTTCCCTCGACGGTGGATTTAGGATCTGGCATAAAAAAGGCTTAGTCTGCATTGGCAATTTATTTATTAATGATCTATTTGCTAGCTTTTCTCAATTGACGAACAACTTTGGTATTATAAAGACCGATTTTTTCAGATTTTTACAAATTAGGCATTATGTTCAGTTTAATTCCCCAATTCCCTAATAAACCCCTAGCCAATCCTGTCGATATGTTTCTTTCTGTTAACCCCACATTAACAGGCACAATTTCGGTCTTCTATAACCTTATTTTGAAGTTGCATAGTCCCTCATTAACAGCTTTAAGAAACATGTGGGAACAGGATCTAGGCTCTGCCTTCTCAGATCACATGTGGGATTCTGTCCTGGATCGGATACACTCCACCTCCATGTGCGCCCGTCATGCTCTTGTGCAATTTAAAGTAGTTCATCACCTCCACATATCTAAAACCAAACTAGCTTGTATGTTTCCTGCCGTCGACCCGACCTGTGATAGCTGCAAGAGCGCACCTGCGTCACTCTTTCACATGTTCTGGATGTGTCCTACCCTAACTGATTTCTGGACATCAGTTTTTCTAACAATTTCCGAGGTACTTCAACATCAGATCGAGCCGAACCCTTTTACTGCCATTTTTGGTACTGCTCCCAATTTGGGTCTGCCTAAGGGGAAGCTGAAGGTATTGGCCTTCTCCTCCTTACTGGCTCGTAGGTGTATCTTACTCAAGTGGAAAGATCCTGCTCCTCCTTCCCACTCACACTGGATTAGAGACATTATGTCCTGTATGAATTTAGAGAAAATACGTTGCACTACACAGGGATCTGAGGATAAATTTTACAGAACATGGCGCCCCTTCTTGACATTTTTTGAGAAGCCAACTACAACAATTTCAGAGTAGCTATTCCCTTCTCTTTTTTTTTCATTATTATTTTAAGGTGTTTATATATATATATATATATATATATATATATATATATATATATATATATAAAAATTCTTTTTTTTATCATTCTGTACCTTCTTAACTTTTTAACCTTTATGTTTTATTTATTATAATTTAGACGGTGTTTTATAAGCGGGTGGGTGGGTGGGTCATGGCGGGGGGTATGTTCTGGTTAAAAAGGGGAAAAATATGCACATCCCACTGTACAGTAATTGCTTTTTGCAATTTTATCATCCAATAAAAAAACCTTGAAAGAAAGAATATTGAAGATCTAGAGTTGTGTTTGAAGTGGCTGATCAGTAGGTTAGCTGCAGTTAAATATATATCTTCTGTCCCAGACGAAACCTAATATTTATGTGGAGGATGCAAGATAATTTTATAATTATAATATGACCGTGTGGTGAACCTATGAACCTAACTTATATTCACACATCTGACATTAAACATTTGTGTTGTTGTTGTCCAGATAAAATGACAGAGAAAAGAAAAACAGACATAAGATCCTTTTTCAGTAGGCCTACACCAAAACACCAAGTAAGTACAATAAGTCCTCATATCAAGACACATTGGTAACATCTTTATAAGAATGGGTGCTTATGGAAATACTAAAGTCACTATGTCACTGGCAAAGGAGACAGAAAGAACTGAGGAACAGGGAGACCAGAGACAGTCAGGTGTAGAGTCTCAGGTAAGTGTGTTGAGCTTAGTTCATATTTTTGGAGGTGTGTGGCTGTCAGGGTTAGCAGATGAGCTTTACCAGTGGCTCACTAATTTGCATCATGATCAGCTAATTTAACAAGTGTACAAAAGTATTGTATTTCTTTTATATGGGGACACTTTTTCAAAATAAGTCATTATGTTTTAAGGTATTTTTGTGGCTTGATTGTAAACAACTTAAAAAGAGGAAGAAGAATAGAAAAGAAGAATATTTTGGTCAATTTAGCCAGCTTTTTCATTGAATCAAGAGAAACGCTGAAAAGAAGCATAATGGTACAGTCTCCATGCTACACTAATGATAGTATTAAGGCTTTCCTGTAGGAGTATAATTGTGGCTGTATTATTTGTGTCCCCTTCAAAAATTGCTCTTCAGAAATTTTATGTTTATTGTCCCTACTGTTAGATCAGATTTACGCCCATGACGCTGTATACAGCGGACGGCAGTCTGCAACGTCACAGCGTAAACATACACGCTGCATGGCACCTCTAAAGCCACGTGGCGCGTTATTGCGAGGCTACGTGTTATCGCAAGGCTACAGTTGGGTTTAGGAAACGTCACGTGCGGGTTGGGATTAGGAAAAGAAGAACAGGGTTGGATTTAGGAAACGTGACACACGGATTGGGTTTAGGAAAATAACAACCGGTTGGGTTTAGGAAAAGAAGCAAACGTCACACGATCTCCGCTCTCCTGGGTGAAAGTGAAAGTGTTTTACCCATCCTCCACCCCGACCAACATCCCTACGTGGATTTTCGCCCTTTCATACTACTCGCTACGGGGTCAAATCACACGCAATCGCAAGGTAATGTTAAAGCCGGTACACACCAGCCAGACGGTCGACCCTCAGCAGAAAAGCCAGTCAAAATGATCAGTCGCGTCCCCGAGGTCCAGAAAACTGCCTCGGAACACACTGAGGTGACACCGACTTCAGAAACGTAATACGTCTCCATAGCAGCAGGCGGCGCTATTCTGTATTGTTGCCCAAGAAATGAAAACCGGCAGCTGATTGGACGAACGCGTCACATGGGTTTGTTTTCTCTGGAAATTCAAAGCCAGACTGTCATAGCGGCCATTGAGAATAAGATCTCATATTGTACTAAAATAGTTCACTGAAACATGTTTCTGAAAACATTTTAAGCGAGAAATAGGCCATGCAGTTGCTGAATCTGTCTTAATTTCAGCTCAACAAAGGTCAGTTTAAAAGATTTTCGTCAGATTGTGAGAGACTCTAGTCACGCTCATTCTGCTCGCCACTTCCGGGTGAGTCCCGACTGCCCTGCCGCCGACTGAACATGTCAGGTCGGCCAAAATGAACGCCGACGGTCCCTCAGACGGACGACGGCACGGGACACACCGAACAGACTCGAGTCACTGACCTTGCCAGACTGTCCAACGGCCGATTTTCGGCCCGGTGTGTCCCGGGCTTAAGTCAATGGAGGCCAAACGGCGTTGATAAACACGCTAAAAAAGAGAGTATGTGTCTTGATAACACGCCAATAATGGCATACAAATTGGCATGTCATACATACGCCACTTCGTCAGATCAGTCTGAAAAAAACAGAGTCTGCCACGGCCTAGCCTAGAATACCTGAAGTATGTAGTCATATTTCATGCACAAGTGTTTTTTTGTTGTTTTTGTCGTCTTCTTTTTTATCAGGGGTTTGGACAAATTTGGGTAGTGGATCACAAAGACTTAAGTAAAACTTATTTGTAGTTGGTGGGTGTTGAAGATCTCAACAAAGACTAAATATCTTCCACTCCAAACATCCTTGTTTCAGCATTTTCCTTTCAAAGTCAAGCACAATATGAAAGGGAACCCTGTGGATGACCTACTTCTTTCACCTTTTTCACAGCCTCCCCCAGTTTTGACAACACAGAATTACAACATCAAAAGCGGTAGACCGCCCAGTAAAAGCACTCAACCCTGCTTGGATCTAATATTCTTATGGTCTGGAGCATCTTCAAGGAAGGGGCACTAGAAAGAGGAATATGGAACTAAATTGAAAAAAGCTTCAGGCTGCTGAAAAGCCAGAGTGAGTGACTAAATTTTATGAAAATTGGTCAGGCAGGGATTGAAATTCTGCACCCTGCTCTGCTTGTCCAGGAAACCCAAGATGAATGTAGGTGACTTTACATTTAAAAAAAAAAAGAAAGGATGCAATCAGTGAAATGGGTTAGTGGCCCCTGCTCTTCATTCCTCTGTCTCGTTCGTGAAAGTCATGTGATAATGCAGACCAAGAAAAAGAGAATGAGAGGACGACTAAATGACTTGATATGATTATATTGTTCTGCTTGCTGCGAGCACTCCAGCTGCCTCGCTCCAGGAAAGTCACCTTGTCTTGCTGAGGGTGTGGAGATAAGTGGGGTTGATTGCACTTAGTATTACATCAACTTGTTTGTTTACTGTGCGTTTCATGTACCATCAGACAAACAAAGGAGACACAAAAGAAAAATACTCGATAGTTAGGTTTACCTGAATGGAAAAAAAAAACTAAAACAAAGAGGGCATCAGACAAGGACTCAGTGAGCTTCTTTACAACATACCTGCTCTAGTAATGTGTGTCTGACAAGCTGGAGTCTGACTCTTTGTCATGAGGAACATTGAGTCCAAGGGAACAAATGGCCTGCGAGTGATTTACAGTCCTCCTGGGAATGGATTTATGATTAGCAGCCACTTTCTGGGATGACCACATCCTTCTGGCAGACCCACAACAGCACACTAATTGATGCACTACTTATAGACTTAAACTTACTTAAGTACCGATTACAAATGTCATCACATCCCACATGGTCACATCTGGAGGGAAATACTGCAATTTGCTGGTTTTGCTTTTACCTCCTCAAGGGCTAACCAGACTGTCCCATTTATTAATCCCCCATACTTTTCATATACCATGATCTCTTCCATCATACGAACCATAGAGAGCAACATATTGGGCCCTATTTTAACGATCTGAAACGCAAATATGAAATGCAAAACGCAAGTAGCTTTGTGGGCGGATCTCTGGCGCTGTTGCTATTATACCGGCGGGATAAATGACTCTTGCGCCCGACGCAAATCTTAAATGGGTAGGTCTGAAGTAGCTAGGTGTGGTTCGGGCGTAACGTGCAATAAACCAATCAGAGCGTCATCTCACATTCCCTTTAAGAGCAGGTGCGCTTGTTCCATGGCGGATTGCTATTATGACGGCAGATTTGCCTGGCGCACGCCAGCGGGAGCTGTCTGAGATGCGGCAAAGTAATAAATGCCCGTCTTGGCCGGGTGGCGATGTTGCTGCGGCCCCTCGGGTGCATCTCCTCAAGTCGGGAGAGGATTGCTGCAGCCATGGAGCGTGGGCCTCCAAACGCACCACCTGCACCCTCCCCCTCCTCCATCCCGGACCAGATCCCGCCGTAGTTCAACATCACGTCTCTTTAAGTCCTCTAATATTTCCTCATTTATGTCATCAACACATCCATGATTCATGGAAATGTTGTGTAAAACACAACAAGCCACAAAGAATGCTGCGACTTTTTGAGGTACTGTAAAGTGCCTCCTGACCTATCCAAACACCTGAAGCGCATTTTCAGTAATATTTTCCTTTGTAATTATGTATGGTTTGCAAAAATGGGAACTGCTGTGTCCGTTTAGATGAGAGAAGTGTATGCGCATTGTGCACATGCTACATTATGGCCAAGTATGCACCCCTAAAATAGCATCTGAATAACGTGCTATTGACTTTAGACTAGCGCCACGGACTTTAGACCAGGTTTTTCATGGTCAGTGGCAGAAATGTTTTCTGAAACCGCAAAATAGCACCAAGTAACGTATGCGCCGGAACACACCTCCTCTTTTCGCTGAACCGCCCCCGGGAGCGCAAATACGTTCCCTATTTTACCGACGTGCGTCTGTGGAGGGAAAAGTCCGCTGTGCGTCGGGTGCAAAATAGGAATGATACATGTGTCGGTGTACAAAGGCAATTGCGCTGAGTGCAAGATAGGGCCCATTGTCTGTTTGGAACATCATTGTAAAGTTTCAGTTTCTAACTCAAACAAAGCAAAGAGTCAACTTTTTTTCTGAACTGAATGAATGATGAATGGTATTGTTTTTTTTTCCAGTGGCTAGAGCTGGACCCGAATATTCGAATATTCGTTCGGTGGGTTGGTATTCGATTTTAAAATTTGACATTCGAATATTCGTTTTTTTTTATTTTTTATTTTGGTTTATTTATTTTCTGCATTTATCTCTCGTTCACACTCCAGTCCAGTTGGTGGCGGTAATGCACATTTAAGTTGGTTTGCCAACCGCCAATAAACTACAAAGAAGAAGAAGATACTGTCGGTACACAATGACGCCGCGCCCACTTCGAGCATTTAGCAAGCTGGGCAGAGAAGCTAGCGCGATAACAAGTGCGGAAATGGAAAACAGTTTCGCGTTTTTCCGTTGTGATTCGGCCAGAAACTTCAACATTGTGAGGCGAAGAGATCATTCTTCTACATTTTGTTTTTTAGATTATTTTTTGGGGCATTTTAGGCCTTTATTGGATAGGAAAGTTTAGGTATGAAAGGGGAGAGAGAGGAGGAATGACATGCAGCAAATGGCCGCAGGTCGGATTTGAACCCACGGGCGCTGCGCAGAGGACTGAGCCTCTGTACATGGGAGGCATGCTCTATCAGGTGAGCTACCCCGGCGCCCCAGGTTTTTTAATTGTTAAGAAGGAAATTAAACGTGTTATCCATCATTCCTTTGACCACTACAGCCATGGATCAGCCTGCAGCGCAACCATGGCGCACAGAGCTCCAGAGAGCTGGGGATAAGAGCAGGCGGGCAGGGGTCAGATCTACGCAGAGCGCCGAAACAAAAACACAGAGAAATCACTGACGGTATGATAATATCCAAAACACAAGATTCCCTCTCAGTGGTTTATGACATGAGATGAGAATACTTTCAAAATACTAATTTTTTAAAATACACACAGAGCTACCTAAAGAGCCTTAGACTCAAACGGAGTCGAGCCAAGCCAGCACATGTGTATGGAAAAAGAGTCTCCGTAGGAAGTGGTCATGGTCGCAGCACCACTTTTCTATGTGGCTACCGAGCAGTTTGCAATAGTCACACCACACCCTGCAATGTCCACTGCTGAAAACATTTCCACTAGGAGCCTGACAAGCAGCATTCATTAATCCACAAAGTAGAGAGAGGACCACTGATGTTGCAACTAGCAGCACCATTTTACAAGACGTGACTTGGCTTAAATGGACATAATGCAGATTAAATTATCTTTTCAGGTTATTTAAAAAAGTTTTTGATGAAGAATTTTACTAGAAATAATTTTAACAAATAATTGAACATTTCCATAATTACAGAGAACAATGTCAACCTCTGCTGCATTCTGATCTTCCAAAACAAACTGAGAAAAGCATTAATTAATAAGGTGGATGGATGATGAAAATATATAAAATCACTTGCACCATGCTTCAGGATCTTAGCAAAAGCAAAGAAAGTCTCTTCCAACACCCTCTTCACAACAGGAAAAAAAAAGGAAAGGAGGAGACTTGCACTGGAATGAGACATGGGCCATCATCATCAGCAAGTCTCACCTTGCTTTGAGTAACACTGACACTGACAGTAAACTGACATTTGCTAGCAGCAGCATTTAACATCAGTGTGAGAGGACTTTTCCACTTTGTTGTGTCTGTTTCATTTGGCGCAGCAGACACACCTCACAGAGCAGCCAATCTGTCTCATGCTGATCTGATTTCTAGACCCATTACTTTAAAGTCTGTGTGAAAGTGACTCAACAAACACAACACCAAATATACCTAACAGAGTAAACACAATTGACAAACCTAACCTCCAGGCCAAACATACCAAGCAGTTATGCAGAGTTCCCTGATGAAGCCTGTGACTTAAGTTAATCTGTGGACACAGTATGGGCTCATTTAAGCAGGTTTATTTGGTATCTCCCCAGGTTCTTTATGAAACCCCCTAATGTTAACTAAGATGTCTGATACGTTTAAAAACACAATCTGCAGACCCCTATCCATCCCTCCCTGCTGAGGTCTGAGCAGGCCAGACCAATGGTTCTGAGAGATACTCTTGGTGCAGCCTGAAAGCCATTCCCAAACTGAGAAACCACAGTCCTGTGGTCACCACATGGCATTTCTAGTCCCACAATGTAGTTATGTTTTGAGGAGGCAGCTATGTGCGTATACATAATGTTTATTTAAGAGATTCAAATATTCTTTTCTTTTTACGTGCATTCAGGCTGTGATTCACTGTGGTGTTTTGTCAGTATTAAGCCGCTAGCTAAATTTTCACTAGCTGCTGGCTAATTTTCACTAGCTGCTGGCTAATTTATGTATATTACGCTATGTCGTCCAGCTCAGCCAAGAACGGAGAAATGTTGAGTTACAAGAAAGCAGCCTTGTGTGTGTAGAGGTCTGTATTGTTATACTGCAGCAGCCTGGTGTCTTTTTCAGGCAATTTGATAAAGGCAAACATGCTACGGCCGTGCATAATGCCAATGCTCTAGTGAGCCACTGGCCGGCTGAGCATGCATTCACACACACTGTGTTGGTCATCAGACAGTCTGGCAATAACGCAGGTCTTTCCATTTTTTTTTAATGCCTGCGGCAAAAAGTTGAGACCGATTCAACTTTTGGAGAAATCCAACTTCACCCTGCGATGGATAATAACGTAACCAGTGATCAGACTCGTCAGTCCATTTTAAGATGTCCGGTACAGTAAACGGGAAACATCACTGTCTCTTTTCCAGTTTGGGGACTGCTAAGGTGCCGTTGAGCAAGGCACCAACCCCCCAACTGCTCGGGACACCTTTAATGGCAGCCCCCTTATTCTGGCATCTCTCCGCTTAATGCATTGTTTGTGGTTACATTAGTTTAAAAGTGTGATTTCCCCTTGGGATCAGATCATCAACAGTCTTTTCTTCTTCTATCGCCACAAGAAAGTTTTAAACACAATACAAAAATAGGGATGGGGGTATGTATCGGTAAGTATGTATCGTGATGTTTTTTGATTTTTAAAAGGCGATTCTTCAATGAGTATGTGTTCTGTATGTTTTGTGTTTTGTTTTAAAACAAAATAAAAACTGTTAACAATAAAAAAAGTATCCAGTTAGTACTCAATGCTTGCTCAGACTGTTTCAGATATTTAAAGATTTCAATCCTACTTTTTTCATTTTAATCTGTATTTTATTTAGGCACGACTCTTGTAATGTTGTCCGTGTTAAAGGGTAATTTTTTTCTTCACCCTAGACCCTATTTTCCCATGCATTAAAGGTGCTGTAGGTAGGATTGGTCACTTAGCCAAAAAATTTGAACATCAACAACTTCTCAGTCCCTCTCCCATTTCTGCTAAAGCCCAAAACGGTCTCCTAATCCCCTCTCCCCACAAGGGAGAATTCATGTGTGTGCATGAGCAGTGATTGACACACCGTTAGACACCCCCTCCCCCGGCCTTGACGTAGGGTTCCACACAGCGAAACACCTCGCGAAATTCGGCCAGCGAAAGTTTGCCTCGGGGGCGTGATCGCGAAAACAACACGCAAGACCGCAACATGTTTTTAAATATCCCGGGCTGTCAGAAGACAGGGCGGTAAAAATGCACAGCAGCAAACCATTGGCAAAATGTTCATAAATGCTCTGGTAACCTGGCTATGTAGCCTAGCTGCCTTGCTATGCTTACAATGAAATGCAATGTCCAAACATGCTAGCGGGTGACCTGTCGGCTAGCTGAATCATTTTGAGTGTTTAAACTATCTACAGTGGTCTATTTGGTGGTGTGTGTTTGCCCTGTTTAAGTTTTTGTGACATATAAACAACAATCTGTGTTGCTACAAGCGTCAATGTTCGCCAACAAAACATGTAATCAAACAAATGCACAAGTAGCCTAGCTAGCTACCTGGCTAGGCTACAATGAAATCCAATGTCCAAACATGCTAGCAATTAGCCTGTCGGCTAGCTGAAAAGTTCGTGTTTAAACTAGGGTGACCAGATTTCCGGGAGCTGAAACCGGGACACTTTGCGTGTGACCGTAGTGTTTGTGCACGCGCACACGCTTTTTAACGTGAACATGTGCCAGCCGAGGTCAGACATAGACAGTAACTTCATTATTTTGATCATAGGCTCCTCATCTAATAATAAATGTTTCGGTAAAATTAACAAAATTGCAGCAACAGCCTTTTTCAGTTCAGAATGAGATTTATGTTGAGACTTTTCTAAAAAAGATTTTTGAAGTGTTATTTATTCCAATAACACCAAAAGAATTAAAATGACTGAAAATTTTGAGCATTAAACACTTCATTTCCTGCATTCTGGTGAATTTTTATGCACCTATTTCTACCTTTTTCTGAATCAATGTATGCTGCAAATATCGTTATGTAAAGAGAAAAATAAATTACAATCCAAATATAAAAACATAATGGAATATATTTATGAATGTATTATGTATTGCTTTCAAATATGTATTCTACTTTGGATGGACTTTTCTAATTATAGCTGAGTCAGCACACATGTAGCCTAGGCATCATTTACTCCTCCCTCCTGTTTTGCTCTTTTGTTGTTAATGTAGGCCTATTAATAAACCCCTGGACTGTAATATTTCAGATGTGTTTGAGCAATGTCCAAAACTTTGTGCACATTCAAAATACGGTATATCTGTGTTCTCTGTGATTTGGAGGAGTCGTGATTTTGAGAAAAATAAAGTTAAAATAGGCTATTACAAGAATAAAATCACTATTTCAGAAATCTACCTGCACCATAGTCTGGTTTTACGTGATTGCTGTTGCTCTCAGACCTTCTGACAGACACAGAGCCCTGTTTGGGTGTCTGAATGAGACAAAGAGTTTAGCTAGGGAAGTGGCCGTACGCTGCTCTACATCGGAGGTGGAAAACCGAATCTACTGCAGAAATACACAGAGCACAAACGCAACACATCTACCGCAGCATGTCGACAGCAGAGCGCATCCGTTATAACCTGAGGCTGCGCTGCATTTTACAGAGTGGACACTAAGAGACGTCTTCTTCAGAGCTCCGTGTGGTTGAGTCTGAACAATAGACTGTAAACATCACGTCACAGGAACTTCAAACTCAATCATTAGTATTGCGCTCCTTAACTTTGTGTTGATGGCATCAATGTATTACACTGATTTGGCTAGGATTCCTCCGAAAACTTCACCCGGCTGTCAGTACCCGATCCGTTCCACCGGCACGATCCGTTGCGCATGTGCAAGATGAAACGTATGCCATGACGTAGGCGCAGATGATAATGCTGCGTTCATGCCACCACCACTTCGGAATAGGTTGGAATAACGGCACCGCTTCAACCTGCACGATCCGTTCTGCGCATGCTCAAGATGTTAGTTTAGCTAACGGTTAATTTGGCTAACCGCTAGCTGATTGTAGCGGTCTGCCGTTAGCCTCTACCGGGAAGCTAACGTTAGTTTAGCTAACGGTTAATTTGGCTAACCGCTAGCTGATTGTAGCGGTCTGCCGTTAGCCTCCACAGTTAAGCTAACATTAGCTAGTTTAGCTAACAGCCAATTCGGCTAACCGCTAGCTGAGACAGCATGTAAACTTTAAAAGACCCTCAAAATAAAACTTGAAAATAAACGTTAACATATATAACAGCAGTTGCGTCAGTTCTACTTTACTTGTGCTCATTTAAAATACAATCACTCAATATTTGTCTTTATTGTTATTACTGTAAAGTCTTAATTTAGCTGTGGTGCCTGTTATTCCGAGGTGGAATGAACGCAGTATTATCATCTGCGCCTACGTCATGGCATACGTGTCATCTTGCACATGCGCAGAACGGATCGTGCCGGTGGAACGGATCGGGTACTGACACCGGCTTTCACAGCTTTTCCTCCACGTAGAGACGGTTGCTAGGTGATAGCAACAAACACAACATGGTCGGACCCTGCATGTAGCTGCCCGTTCTATTCGCCTCGGAAAAATAATCTGGAAAAAGTTGCATTTGGGACTACACTCAAAACATTCGGGGCTCAAGCCCCAGCAAAATCGTCTGACGCCGCTCCTCCTAAAACCGGGACATTTTAGCGTCCCGACAGGCTTTTGTCGGGACTCGGGACATTAACTTCAAAATCGGGACTGTCCCGGTCAAACCGGGACGTATGGTCACCCTAGTTTAAACTAACAGTGATCTATTTAGCAGTGTATGTGCCCTAACTAAGTTTTTGTGTCATATAAAACACAATTTGTGTTGATAGAAGTACCGATGTTCGTGTAGAAACATTTTAATCACATCAAAATTTTCATGATACGGCGCTGATAACCTCCGCCATCTTGGTCAGACTTTTTTTCTAACTCCCGCCTCCAAACACAAACACACGGACCTGATTGGTTCTCGAGTGGTCCTCATTTAAATAAAGTTAAACTTTCGTCAACTTTATTTCGCTCCCCTCTGCGATTCGCTCTCATCTCGCTCAATCAGGGCGAATTTCGTCTCCATTCAACCTCAATGAGAGCAAAGCGAAATTTCGTTGTGTGGAAACCTACCGTGATTGGTGTATCTGCGGAGCTGTGGATTTTTGAAAATCGCATTACAGGCTGTAGGTGGTGCCAGAGGAGCCAGAGTTTTTTTAAATTACCTGCTTCATGTAGTTTTATTCAAACATAGGGTCAGTTTTAGCAAATATGACAAAGTTAGTTTTATAAGGCTTACCTACTGCACCTTTAATGTGAACAAAACTCTTTGAAATTGGTCCAGTACTGAGCCAGAATGCTGGAACCGTCAGCCATGAACTGACCTGCATGTAATCCTACAAAATGTGCTGTTACTGTTTATTTAAAGGGAGTCTGGTGGGACACAAAAACATGGTTGAAAGATCGATAGTTGCCCTTTAAGACAACACTGAACACAGAACTTTTGAATGAGAACCAGCCATGTGCCTCAGAAACAGCACAGTTACAATAATGAACCCTGGTCTGCTACCAGACTGCCAATAATAAAATGAATCATGCCTGGATGAAGCCAAACAGAAGATCCATTTGCAAGTCCCACCCTGGTTTGTGTATTCTTTTCCTAAATCAGAGTTGGTTTCAGTCTTATAGTCACCATTTTCCTTAACACGGTAATCTATTAATCTTTGTGTGCAGAAACAGCTAAATTGTTAATGAAATAATGTGTTCCAAACCAAAACATATATTTTAAAATGACACCTAGTCTAATAGTTTTAAGTATGAGACCCTCAGTGGTGCACACACACACACACACACACACACACACACACACACACACACACACACACACACACACACACACACACACACACACACACACACACACACACACACACACACACACACACACACACACACACACACACACACTCCTGTGTACCCTGGCTGATCATTTCCCTGTAATGTTTATGCTCGGCAGCTCATCTCCGGTTGGCCTTAGCGATGTGTGTTCACGTTTGTGTGTGTCTCTGTGTGTCACGATTTCATTCACCAGTAATTCACTAATGATGAGAGCAACAGGCATAACTTAACTTCACCCTATTCCCAAACTAGCCTAACTCAAAATCACAAGTATGAAAATGTGTGTGTAGGCAAGAATGAGGGCTTGTATATTTAAATGTTTTGCATTTAACACAAGGTCAATATATGACCTGTTAAAGCAAATGAGGTGTGTGTGTGTGTGTGTGTGTGTGTGTGTGTGTGTGTGTGTGTGTGTGTGTTAAGAGAACACTGTGTATGTGTTTGTATGAGCTGGTTAAAGACAGAGAAGTGACAAAGAGAAGAGGAGGGTGCATGTGTGTCTTTAGGCAAACTGAACAAACACAGCTATGGATTGTGGTGGCACCTGGAACGTTTTTTGCAGCTGCTGCCGTGGTCCTACTCGTGGCCCTGCACTACTACTACTATTATTTCTAGTCATAGTTCTATTATCTTTATTGTTACTATAATTGCCACTGTGCATCATGCCAACTGCTATAATTATTATGAAATCATATTTTAGTATATCAGTCTCTGTGTCCCAAACGGCAGCGGCAGATGGCCGCCACCAAGAGCCCGGTTCTGTCTAAGGTTTCTGCCTGTTTTAAAAGAAGTTTTTCCTCGCCACTGTCACAGTAAATGCTTGGCTCTTGGGAGGAATTGTTGGGTCTTTTTAATTTATAGTGTGGTCAGACCTACTCTATCTGTAAAGTGTCCTGAGATAACTTCTGTTATGATACGACACTATAAAGAAAATTTAATTCAATTGAATAGCTATAACTGTAACACAGTAACAGATAAGTGAAAATTTGGTCCAGGAGAACCAGTGTTTGAAGTGTTTGCACTTAAATCACAGGCTCAGTTGAGTTAATGTGGCGTTGATGTGACTTATGATAACCTCTGTTTAGTAACTAAATATGTCTATGTCCAGAAATTCTGCTAACAAGAAAAGAGTGCCAGTGAAATCCCTAGTTCAGGGTTTCACCAAGTCAAGCTTAAGACTTTTTAAGACCTTTTAAAGACCGTTATGAATGAAATTTAAGACCAATATCACGGCATTAAAAAAATGTAAGACTTTTTAAAGTGGACATATTATGCTTTTCCGTATTTTCTGTATATCTACAATGTTATAATGTTGGATTTTCATGTTAGACATGGCCAAAAATCAAATAATGAGGTAAACGTATTTTAGAGATTTCCAAATGTTCTGAACGCTACAGTTTAAACAGTTTGTTCTACTCTTAAGTGTTACGCAACTCCAGAGCCGGTCTACGGAGTTACAGTTCCACCAGAGTTCCACTGGGGGTGATCGCAGGCGAGTGCAAAATGAATGGGACTCTATGGAGCTAGACGGCTAAATTAGTCTCTTTCACCCGAGTGCCATTGACAGTACTTTTCTCCTTTCGATTTCTTACAGGTTGAGTCGTTGTTGCCCATAACACGATAGCATTCTGCTAGTGAATGCTGATTGGTCAGTGAAGGACTGATTACGACCAGAGATCCCGCTTGATGGCATCTTAAAGGAACACGCCGACTTATTGGGAATTTAGCTTATTCACCGTAACCCCCAGAGTAAGACAAGTCGATACATACCCTTCTCATCTCCGTGCGTGCTGTAACGCTGCCTGACGGTTCCAGCATTAGCTTAGCCTAGCACAGATCCTGCAGGTAACAGGTTCCAACTAGCCTGCTGCTCCAAATTGTGACAAAAGTGACAAAATAATGCCAACATGTTCCTATTTACATGTTGTGATTTGTATAGTCACAGCGTGTACAAAAAACAACGTAACATGAGACACAGCCATCTTCTAACAGTAAACAAACCGGGAACTATATTCTCAGACAGGCTTGCTGTGAGCATATCACTCCGCCCAAGTACTATATTCTTCCGCTTGAGAATATAGTTCCCGGTTTGTTCACAGTTAGAAGACGGCTGTGTCTCATGTTACGTTGTTTTTTGTACACGCTGTGACTCTACAAATCACAACATGTAAATAGGAACATGTTGGCGTTATTTTGTCACTTATTCAGAGCAGTAGGATTACTGGAACCATTCACCTGCATGTTCTGTGCTGGCCTGATGCCGCTGGAGCCGTCAGACAGTATTACAGCACGCACGGAGATGAGAAGGGTATGTATCGACTTGTCTTACTCTGGGGGTTACGGTGAAATAAGCTAAATTCCCAATAAGTCGGCGTGTTCCTTTAAGCGGAACCAGAATGTCAGAGTGAATATTTCGGCGTGGTTTTTAACACATTAGCAAACCTCGTTCTAGCACGTGTATTGACAGGAAGAGCCTAACCTGTCAGCTGTGTTGGCGATGCCTCAAGAGAAAAAAGGAAGTGACTCAGAGCTTGCTGTAAAGCAGTATCTCTGGCCATACGATGTGTAGGACGTCATTGACACAAAAAAGAACAAAAACAAAAAGGTGACTTTACATTATTTGCAATTATGTAAGCACATACTATAATCTAAAAACTGCTGCCCTGATTAAAAAAACAATGCAACTGATCTCAGCTGGTATTCTGTCTGTAATGGAGTGGAATGGAAATTTGACCCCAGTGACCCCAAACGTTCTATATAATATAGAGGAGCTGAGTTGAACAACTGAACCAAACTTATTCAATTCATTTTTATTTATAGTGTCAAAACATAACAAAAGGTATTCCAAGACACTTTAGATGGAATAGGTCTAGACCAAATTATTTAATTTACAGAGACCCGACAATTCCATTCAATTCCAAACTTATTTGGTTCAGCAGTCTGTGGGCACCTTGCCACCATTGTGAATATGATTATTCAGCCAACTGTTATCATCAAGTCTGCTAATAATGGCCAATAAAGCTCAGGGTGCGAGGATTTGGTGTCAGTCTTAATGACACTTCAGAAGGGTGTATGCCCAAAAAGGGCCTGAGCCTCGGTCCTCCAGCTATAGGACAGTTGGAAAGTATCTCAAAGCACTCAGCCAATCTGCCACCCTGTAATGACCCAAGCTGAATGATGGGGTTTGGGTTATGCACAGAAACTGCTGACAGGAAGATGCGACCCTGGGCGTTCTGCTCATTTGAAACAGCTGGCTGGATGCATGGCCCACAAAGAGAGGTTATGAGAAGGCAAAAACAGTTCACCCACCAACACCATCCGCCTGATTCAACCACAGAAGCTTCCTGGCTTCCCCCTCTCTGGCTTATCCTCCAACCAGTTCCTACGCGCTACCCCAGCCTGGGAATAAATAGTCCTGGCTCCAATTTCACAATGTAATCAAAACACTGGGCTTTGTGGGAGCGCACAGAGGATAGGAGCCAGGCAAAGCAGTGGGACAGGGAGGAGGAGGGATCAGGCCTTAGTTTATGTAACCAAGGTCAGCTGGAGGAAAACACAATAAGCCTTGGCTAAGGCAGAAACAGTAAGAGCACAAGGGAGGAGGGCTGACTGAGGGAAGGGAAATATGAAAACAAACAGATAAAAGTCCAGTAGGGAGGCCTCTGTTTGCGTGGCCTGAGCTTCTGGTTTAGCATGGGGAGGAGGTAATTGGGAGCAGCCGCTTACACTTTAAATAGCTGCTGAGTGTGGTGAGATGTGGTTGGGGAAAATTCATTTTTACAATGATAATATGAGAATAAAAATGTGTTAAGGCTACCATTTCTTTGACTTGTTACAGTATAATTGTTGCACAAGCATTAGCAAGAAAAAGGGGGAAATTTAAAGTCCCTACCTGTAAAAATTCAGTGCTCTTTTCCTGCCATTTCTAATCTTTCCATGGCTCCCTTTAAGATTTGTCCAAACCTGGAAGAAGACAAGCAGTTATGGTGTGTGTTTTTTTACCACGGAAGTCGATCTACGAGTTGTTTTCCGGAGTTTTGAACCGGAAGTTGCAAAAAGAATGCCCCCGAGATCGTATATACGACTCGTCAAGTCGTCTGAACTCAGAGGACCCTGAGTTCACTTTCAAAGATGGCTACGTCGTGCATCACACGTAGTAAACATTGTGGTTTTCTACAATTTTAAGCACTTTTGTCTTTGTTGTAACCAAATGAAGAAGTCGTACACATAGCACTGTATACTGCTACCTATAGGCATGTCGCTACAGTCATATTATGAGTTAAATACCGCCTAATTAGTTATTTTGTAGCTTGTGCAACTGAAATTGGCTAGAGACGCTCGGTTGCTATATGACAACAATGGCCGAGTCTAGAGCAGAAAGCAGAGCAGTAGCCTACCCGCAGTTATTCGCTTTTCGACACGGATGTGACGTCACACTCAAGCTACCAGTCGCGATTAAAAGACAAAAAGAACGCACCACAGAGAGCATTTTTCCAGCTTTCTTCCCTAAATGTCTAAAGCATGCCATCAAGTACAACACAATGGTCTTTGAGGAACCATAATGTGATCGTATGATGATAGCAGGATGGCTGAAAACCCCCTCTTTACAAAGTGAACTTTGCAACACCTGCCATGTCTTCTTAATTCATGCGATGCAGGTGAAGGCCTCTATTATTCAAACAAGGCAACTATTGTGTAGCACAACAACAAAGACCCAAAACCAGATAAATGGCTTCCACCAAGAAAAGAGCCTGAAGCCCGTGACTTCAGATTTGTTGTGTTTCTGTAAGGAAGATACAAACAGCCCTCACTTTATCGACAATTTTCCAGTCTTTCAAATCCAAAATGCTTGCTCATTACCTCTCAAAGAGTTTAGTTTTGATTATTTATGGCGTGCTAGTTACCTCCATTTCCTGTTTACAATGACAACAGCAATTGTCTAGTTTACCAATAGGACAACAGGGCATACAGTATACAATAGTGTTCATGGCCTGTTAATACACAGGGAATTTTGAAATCATTTCAGGTTTAATATCAAACGTTTTCCATTTTCAAGAGTAGCGCAAATTACAAATTAAAAGTGACTGTCGTAGTCTGGACACCCTCAAGGTTGTAGAAAAAACAAAAAGCGGTTTTAAACTGTATGGCCCTCTGCCAGCTGATCCCACAGCTCCTACCTCTGCCCTGGCCAGGATGTGTTGGGTCTTGTTTTGTGGAGATTTCCTCAGGTAAGAAGCTGGCTCAGATGCAAGCTACACTACCTAACTCTAATATTGTTTTCAGTTCTCTTTGACTGTAAGTGTGAGGCCTGAAGCTGAGCTGTGTGAAGACAAGTTAAAAGTGCAGAAAGCTATTTGGTGGAATTGAGGGCAAGATTGATGGACTGAAAGGATTGACGTGACAGGAACCGGAAGGATTGCGGTCTTTGCTCTGATTGTTTTTGTTCCTCTCTGTGAGTTTCCTATTCACAGATTAAAGTTGAATTGTATCACACAATGGTTCATCAGGTTGAGCAAACAGAGGACAGACAGCAGAGAGTCTGGAGCACCTTTACTTTGAGAACATTAGTGGATGTGTTCAGTTTTCTAAGAGTAGAAGCAGTGAAGCTGTTCTTCAGCCAATAGCTCTTTTGACGCCGGGCCAAATGAAGAAACCTTATGTAAGAGCACTCACACGACACAGCCAGGCGCACTCTCTCACGTTAAGGGGGCGACTTGAATCCGGATGCATTTAAGCCTTAATGGCTGCCTTTGTGGCCATGAAAAGGAACTGTGCCAGGCTTCCCATTGTTAGATGTACAGTGACTCAACTGGTGATAAGGTGTGTTCACTCATCCTAGCCAAAACCAGTGAGTCACCGGCCAAAAAAGGAGGGCAAACATCCATCTCCCCCATCCCAGAAACTACACACAGAGGGACATCACACCCAAATACGAAGGGACCTTTTGACAGTGCTGAGAGGGAATAGACTAAACTCAAATTAGGTCACATTAACATGGGAAAGAAAAGTATCACTGCCACAGCACAGTGGAGGCAAGGGGGCACATTCTCTGTGAACAGGAGACACGTCCTTTAAAGGTATTGTGGAGGATTTTCTTTTTCCGGGTGGATCATCAAAATAATTGGTCCTCCTAGTTGTCAATCAGTCTGGTGATATGTATACGTAAGGCCATCGTACGTGCACGTCCCTAGGTAGTTTTCGCTTTCTGCGCATGAGCACTTTCAGGTGTATATGTGTGGTGAGCTACGGTTTCAGCCGTTCATGGAAGCTCGCCGTTCTCAAGACAAGAGTGTTTTTGGGAGACCATTTCACACGCTGGCGTGCGCTAAAAGCACAGGTTGGGCTTCCCACTGATGCCTCAGTCGCAAAGTTTCTACTCGACAGGTAAAGTTTGGCATGCTATTTGGAGAAATCCTTTTAAAATCACTGCTACTAAAAGTTGATGTAGCTAAGCTATGATTAGCGATGCTAGCCCTGGCACAAGTCACGCACCGCGCACACACGGTAAACATCTCAATTTGTGAAAAAGTGCAAATCTTCTTTTGGAAAGTAGGCTTGTATGATCCATGCCGACAGCAACTTGTAAACAGTGCACTCACGTGCACAGGTTTAATAGGCGTTCCCTCTCGGGAACAGGCAGAGTGTTGCGCATGTGCATTTTTTCAAAAAGTACAGAGGGCGGTTCTTTTCTAAAATTCGGGAAAATCCTCCACAATACCTTTAAAGCAACTAAAACTTTCACAAAAAAAAGAATTCTCTTGTAAACGGACTTAAAAAAAAGGCCATTTCCAGGCATTTTAAATATAAAATAAATATAGATATATAAAAATAGTGTGAAAGCTCACACTATTTAGGACTTTAAAATTGGTACAATTGCCCCTTGACTTGGCAAATCACAATTTGGTACACATGATAGCACCATAATGTTATTTTTTGTTTTACTTCTTAATTTTGTCAGTTCAGTGGAGCTGGAACATGTACATATCCCAAACACATCAAAAAACCTGGCTCTTCAGAGGAGGAAATGACAGCATCACCAAAACCAACAGTGCCACAATTCCTGAGGTTGTTAAGCTGTCGGCCTTAAAACTATCATTGACAGTGTGCCTTTGGTTGCGGCCGCTCTGTAATTAAATACCAGAAATGTTTACTCTCTGTTCCTTGGAAAATATATACAGAGTCTAAATACAACTCATGCCCTGCCTTTCCAGGCTTGCTGGCACAGGGCTGATGCCATCCTGCTTTAATCCTCAACACACATCTGATCCTTTAACTGCAGAATGAACAATGGTTGTACCAACAAATCCCACTTGCAGGAAGGCAGAAAAAGCAGCCTTGGTGTCCAACTTAAGCCAAATGTATTGTCCTGCATTAAATTCATGCCGTAGGTACAGTACCTGTGGATACGGACCCTATGCCGTACACTATGCTGTAGCCTGACGTGCACCTCTCAAAACATGTAACTTCACGTTGCGGCAACGCAGACCGCAACAACGGTGATTGGTCCGCATGGCCGTGGCTTGGTAGCGTTTCATTTCCGGGTTCTCCTCCATGAACATCAGGAAATCAAGGAGAGGGTAACTTTTCCTTCTACAGCTTTCCCACCATGGTCAGAAAGCACAGGAGAGACACTTTGTTTCTCCGTCTTCCTCCAGAGTCAGTAGGCTACTTGCTCCGAAGCTAATCCACGTAACTCTCATTTGCTCTACCACACCCACCCCATGCATACACACGTGCCAGCTCTGCTATTCTCTTAAAGAGATACGCTAGAACAACGCCACTTGCGTAGTCTACGGTGTAAGCTCTAATGAGACAGAGGATGAATGCTTTCCAGCAACAGCTTGGTCATCAAGTCTAATTGTGTTCTCACACTAAACATGACAAGCAACACACTCTCTCTATGGCCAATTCATTCATTTGCAGTACCATGTTTTCTAATGGAAAGCAAAAAAACGATAAGCGCATCATCATAATCTGACAACAACACATGGTATGTGTGCCAATTCCCCCAACTCGTATAAGCCATGATTGATTTTTTTAGTCAGTGGGGGAAACACACAAAAGGGTTATTAGAGACGCCTCATCTGCAAATTTTAATTACTTTGGGACAAACATTCCTGAAAGAAAAAAAGCATCAAATGTGTTAATCATCTCTTATGAAACATACGTTCCCCTCATCGTGTGTGTATAGATGAATTTAAGCTAATGTTAATTTTGCAAACTTGGAACACTGTTTTCTCAATATACCTTAAATGCACCCAGGGGTTTAAAACAGGCCAAGAGTATAAGCTAAATTTAGCATTTAAATGTATTTCCCCCTAAATGGATAATTGTAGCTTATTAAAACTTTGGTCTTACAAAACTACTTGTTCAGATCTGAAAAACACGGTTGGTCTCTCAGTCAATCTGATTTGGACGTGGCAGACAGCAGATTGGTGTAGTCCTGTAGCCTGCAGCCAACAACAATTAATTTGTTAAAGATGATGTCATGCGTGGCCGGGTAGGCTCAATGGTAGAGCAGGCGCAAATATACTGAGAAGTTTATGCCTCGATGCAGAGGTCCAGGGTTCGAATCCGACCTGTGACGATTTCCTGCCTGTCTTCCCCCTCTCTCTTCCCTTTCTCACCTAGCTGTCCTGTCAAATTAAAGGAAAAGCCCAAAAAATAATCTTAAAAAGATGTCCTGCTTAAATCATCAACAGGAGCAGCCAGACAAAACAGCGCCAAAAGTTGTGTTAGAAATAAGAAAACATCTCAAATTCACACAAAGTAGAGCAAGGATTAAGTGTGAACTTGTTCTTTTGCTTTCAGATGACGCTCGATAATGAATCGGATATGCAGCAGCAGCAGAGGCCCAGGGGCAATCAATGAGGATATTCCCCACTGCCACTGTGTCAAACCCATGAAGCCAACAGTATTTACTACAGTTGTTTAGCACGCCAGAGCCCTTCCACAAAATCAGGACAAACCAGTCAGTCACAGAGTGGTAATGCTTTTAGAATATAAAAAAGTTCATTGTAAAGCAAATTCTTGTTTTTTTACTTCTTCCCATTTTCTTTTTCATAAACAAATGGTTTTCAAACTGAAATTATACTATAATAAACTGTTCTTATTCTGCAAATCCGCCCACTGATGACTTCCATCTTAATCCTTCTGATTTGGGAACACAGAGCCGGGCCAGCGCATAATTCACTACAGGGCATGGTTATTTAATTTTCATTTCTTTCAAATTATAGAAGGAAAATCACATAACATCCATGCAGTGTTTCCACTCTATTCAATCAGCGGTGACAGCCAAGACTTAAAGACTGCCACCAAGACTCCCACGGGATTTCAACATTCAAATTTGATAAAATGCCCCTGACACAAGCACAGACACTTCTATTTTAGCCACTTCTGTTATGTGAGAAGTACGGCTCCACACTGTCCAAAGTAGTAAAAATACAAGATTGTTAAGGCTGGTGATCGTCTACTCTTGTGTGTGATGCATCTTCTTTCTCTGTGCCATAGAGCTCTATTATTGCAAAAAAAACAGACATGTATAAAGTACTAGAGACCCAGACTTGAGTAAAAGTACAAATGCTCTATCAAAAAAGTGACTTGAGTAGAAGTTGAAGTATTGGAAGTAGTTTATTTAAAAAAATGTACTACTCAAGTACTGAAAGTAAAAGTGCAAGTATTGTGTTATGTAGTAATTAAAGAAAGCAGACAAAAGTTTGACTATCATATAGTTTATATTATTTCAAATAGGCCTGCACGATATTGGAAAAAACTTACATTGCGATATTTTTTTCCCCTGCAATATATATTGTGATATGAAAAAAGATGAATAAAAAATAATAAATCATTCTCGACTACTGGGGTGATTTTGTAGGGGAGTGCAACTACATAGAAAATAAAAATAAAAAGGAACTTTTCTAATGTGAACCATTCTTTAATGAACTTTAATGCTTTACAAAACACCAAAGCAAGTAAGCGCTGTGACTACTCTTCTGAAGTGATTTTGGAGAGGGACATAGGTAGTTAAACACACTGGTTGACTGACATGACACCAGGGGCGGATTGGCCATCGGGAATACCGGGAACAATCCCGAACGGCCGGTCCATTTCAGGCCGAACCGGCCGGTGGTCAATACGTTTTTTACATTTTTCAATACATTTTTTATTTTTTTTCTTTCATACGCGACGGGCCTGGCCGGCCGTTCAGCTGCAGCGGAGCGCTGTGTCTGTGTGTGTGTTTGTTTCAGACCGGGCCAAACCAATACTTTCAATATTGAGGGGGGATACGAGCGGCCCCTCCTAACTTGGACTGATCCGCGTTTTTCCTGACATCCGATTGGCTCAAACTTAAGGCGCCGAAAAAAGAGTTTACTTTCAGTCAGGTTTGGATTTGGTGATGTGAGGTATGACAGTTTTAGGTTTTTAGGAGTTTTAGGCCTGTATACCTGAGTTGTTTTTGTCTCCAAATTTTTGCTTTGATAAGCTAATTGTTTTTATTTTCTATTGTTGCACACATACACTCTCATCAGGAGGAGGGAGGAGGAGGAGGAGGAGAGAGGAAGAGAAGGAAACAGACAGGTAGAGGGGCAGTGTGCAGGGCTGGGTAGGCAATCATATTAGGCATATCAATCAATCAGATATTTACATATAGGATAAAATGCCAATAGTTCCACATACTAGATAATAACTTGACTGAAGCACAGATTGAATTAGAAAATGTTTTATTCTTAGTCATATTTATAACTGATGTTCTTCTCATGCATATGATATGTAGCTGCACAATCAGTAAGCAGAGGCAGGGTCCATCACTCTCCAACCGACTGTGCACATGACATGCTGGTAGTTAGCAGTATACTGTGACTTATGTGTTCGAGATTAGGTTTTGCTGACCTGGTTGTGTTCAGTGCAGTGGTGACTTGCTTTTACAACCTGAGGAGGCACGTGTCATCCTAAAGTTTCTTGAAGGTCTTCAGCGTAATCTGATTCTCTTTATATCATAAAAACACGATTAGAATTAAAATAACTGCAAAAAACCCTTCTGCTCGTGCACCAAGGGCACTCGCGTAAAAGGCCTCTCCATCTTAAAGTCCCGGGCTGAATTTCAGTCCCAGTACGGCCCTGCATGACACCATTGTAGCCTATTCATATAATACTATCAATCCAGGCGAAAGTGAATGATATTAATAATGCATGCATATTGCTTCCTCTAAATTTTAGGTTGTGGTCGACTAGTGGGGCCTGCTTTGGTTGTAAATTTATCAACATTGATTGTGATTGGTGGTTTGCTGTGCATGCAGACCTGCTTGTCACGCACTAGCAACAAACTGTGTATGCAAGAACACTTCAGTCAGTGTAAATTACGTTATATCAGACACAGACTGCTGTTGTAGATTGGTGTTACGTTTACAGCGTTGCGGCTCCGAACCGTAACATTTGTTGGGACTTTTTCTTTAGGCTACCTATATTAGCTTTAGCCTGGCTGGTAGCAGATTTCTGTGGTGAAAAATGGCCGGGAGATGTTGTGATAACGTTGCATTAATCAGGTGATTTAGTTCATCTTTGCAGCGAACATAAAACACTGACTACTGTAGCTTCAATACCCATGGAAACGTGCATCACTGTGTCAGCGGCAGCTGGCGCTTACCGTACTTTTCTACACACGGAGAGCCTCACTTCCCACAACAAACCCCGTCGGACTAATGTTCCGTCCCATACACACGTTGCCAACATGATCACCTGTCTTAAAGGGGAAGGATTGGCTGGTAACAATCATCTAAAAGGAGAAAGGTGAAAGTTTACTTTTCTATCAAGCAGCAAGAAAGTTTAAGCGTCAACATCCCAACATCCTGCGATGGAACTATCGCGCATGCGCACATGGGCATGTAGACGATGTCACAAAATATCGTGCAGCCCTAGTAACGAGTGACGATGCAGCACATAAAAAATGTATCAGAGTAAAAGTATTAAACTCATCGAAAATATGTACTTAAGTAAAAGTGGAAGTAGAAGAAAAAAATTAAAATAATACTCCAGTAGATTACAGATACAGCCTTTTAGTAGGCTACTTAAGTACAGTAGTTCTACTTCGTTACTATAGCCAACATCTCTGCAAAGAACTATTAAAAACACACCATGACTGCACTGGATTCTGATTATTTGAAACGGTAAAGTAAGGGTTGAAATGATTCCTCTACTAACTTAAGTAATTTAAATATCTTCGTTATATAACCAGTGCCTCACCAGTATTAAGTACCGTCACTTTACCACATAGATTTTTGTTCACATGAGTAATCTTACCTCTAATTGTTAACAGTATTATTAATAGGCTGATATTTATACCAAAATAGGCTATATATCATTATTTATTGGGAAATACTAAGCGATTCTTTGTAAAATTAGACATTCAGCACGAATTGAATGATCCTTTGTTTCATAACCACATTTTCAGACAATGCGATGATTCGACTGTAAGTTTGGCAGTGGCATCAGGCTCCTTAGATTGAATCACTGAATAGTCGACTATTTGGGGTCACCCCAACAAGATGTACATATGAATATAAAAAATATCCAAGACACATGCGATGATCATGTCATGCAACTACTGAATTAATCCAAATTCTTGAAATGTATTTTTTTTTATGTACTTAAGATAAATATTTTTTAAAGTAATGCATCCCAAAGAGGACTTAAAGACTTCTTGAAGATCAGGATTTCTGAATCAAATTCCATTAAAAGATTTGAAAATCAGACATAAACTTCTAGCAAAATCTAGCAGAGATTAGAGTCCTGCAGTTACACTAATGAGTATGAGATCTAAATGAGGCCAATGCCTTTTGATTGCCTTTTACTAAACGGGACATCGGGTCCTGGGGTCATTATAGTAATCAGTTTGTTGTCTATGATCAACAGACTGAACATGGGTCATTGATAATGGCCTGGGGAAAACAGGGCGCTATGGTCTGATGACGCCATCAGTATGTTATAGTCCAAGAGGCCAGCTGGGGGTTTTAAAATATTATATTTTTAGATTTAGATTTATAATGCTGATTGTTATAAATACATTGCTGAACTGCCCAATGCTTCACCAAACAATTTGAAAGCAAGGAACCAAAAGAATAAGAATTGCGATTCTTATCTTCTAAGGGGCCTTTCACACCTACCTTGTTTGGTCCTGACTTTGGGACTCTCAGGGGCCATCCACACGGAAACGTTTTTTTGTGCAAACGCACGTTTTGCATCGTTTGGGCCGACCGTCCAGATGAATCCTGCAAACGCACCGCCTGAAAACGCACTTTTTTGAAACCAGGTCTCAGGGTGAAAAAATCCGAAAACGGCTCTCGTTTGGCTTCGTATGGATGGTGAATACGGATCCGTATCGATGATGTCATCGCCACACCCCTCTTTTACACCCTCTCCCACGATCGGTGACGCACACAACTGCGGTGAAGCTAAGCGAGCATGTCCCATCTCCATGGTCAAACCAGCTCACTTCATCTAAATACTGTCTCTGCTCCCTGACCCTTCCCTCTGAATTCTACACAAGATATATTGCTAACGTTATGTAGTCAACGTTAAACATCGCTAAAGTAGCTGACCGCCCCAGCAGCGAAGTAACGTTAACGTTAGCTGCTATGGCTATCTGTTTATAAAGTGGAAGTAAAGTAGACAACTTATCAACTAGCTAGCTAATCTGTCTGCTTATAAACTCCTTGAACGGATTATAGTACCTTTTACCACAGCTTATTGTAGAAAGGCTACTGCAAGAAAAACGTATAGATTATTAAAAAGACATCATTCATGGATCATTGATGTTTGTTTGACTGCCGATGTTAGAGCTCGCTACTAGCGCGCTGCAATCTTGCAAAATAAAAAGCAATCCAACAGCACATTATACAATATAAACAAAGGCCTTTATAAAATGAGCAGTGGTGAAAGTTATTATAGTCCACGGATGTATTAAGAGAACATTATAACCTAGCTAGTCATGTTATGATGGGAAGTGGAAGTGACTATGCTCTTCTTCTCAGTTTTTGGTAAATTTCTGTAGCAGAAACAGCGCCGCCTATAGGCCTGGCATATGAAGTAGCGTATTGAGTCATTTACAAGTGGATTCATTTGGACGCAACTATTCTTGAAACAAATCCAGGGAAGACGGGTAAAAAAAAGATCGTTTTGGTACGTGTGGACGGGGCCTCAGTTTGATCTGAACCAAAATGAAAGGTGTGAAACTTCCCATGGACCATGGCCCGGATCAAAGAGCCGCAATTTGGTCTGACCAAAAGAGGTAGTCTCATTCCGGATCAAACTGAACCAAGATCTGGTTTTTCCATCCATCCATTCAATCATCCATTTTTGGATGATTTGGACTTTTAGACCAAATAGCCTACTATCGTCGTGTTGTAAGACTGGGAAAGCTCCTTAAGGAATAGCTCCATGCTTAGTGTGTGTACGTAGTCAGAGAGAGTGTTGGTGAATGCACTTAGAGCAGACAGCTGTCGGCTATCAGAGCAGTAAAAAAATTTTACAGTTTACTTGTTAAGGAGGTAGTAAATGTACAGTGTAGGTTTTAGTTGGTCTCTGAATAAATGCTGCAGCTCCTGAAAACCGAAGGCCCCTTGTCTTGCTTCTTAACAACGCAACAAAACAGAAATAGCTGGGGTAGCACAGGGAGAGCAGCAGTCAGTTGAAAAAACTCAGACACAGAGAAAGGATACCAGAGGACGGGGAAGCCCGTATACAAACCAATCAATTAGGCTACTAGTATCAGGAGACGCGGCTCACGTATGTGATGACATACGTTTCTTCTAACTGTTTCTTAGTTTGAAATTTGGACAAATTCTTGTAAACTTAGCTGCTGGCTAAACAAACCATCCTCTTCACTTGGAGTGGTAAATCCATGGATGTAATATAGGATCACAACATGATGATGCCTAAGGTTGTATTCTTTTGCAACAGTGATCGCTTGGATTCATGTCTTAAGAACATTCATAGGTGCTCAGTGAATGCAAGACTTAATCTAATACAATTTAAGTTAATACACAGGTTGCATTACTCAAAAGTAAAAGTAAGCAAGATGTATCCCAACGTATCAGCATATTGTAATAAATGTAAAAACCAAGAGGGCACCCTCGCACACCAATTTTGGTCATGCCCTAACCTCCACCCATTCTGGTTTTCTATATTTGACTTCTACTCAAAAGCCTTCAACAAGCAGTGGATACCCAACCCCCTTGTGGCCATTCTGGGGTCTACGAATGATATAGCTTTGAACTCTGGCAGGGACAAATGGCCAGTATATTTGGGTACGGTACTGGCTAAAAAACTTGCATTGCGATTTTGGAAGTCAGATGCTGTCCCTTCATTTGAGATGTGGTTGAGAGAGCTGGTGAAGTCCTCCATTTAGAGAAGATCAGATTCATGATTGCAGGGAGGGAGAATGCGTTCGATAGGGCATGGGGACCGGTCATATGCAACACTTAAGGGGTCTGAGGGAGGAAACTGAATGATGAAGGGTCCCATATATTGATAATGTGGCATTAGCGATTTCAAAGGGAATTTTTCCTATCTCTTGACTCCTGGTTTTACTTTTTGGTCTCTTAGTCTTGATATTTGCTATGGTGCCTCATCATGATTGTTTTCAGAATCCGCCAAATAATTACAATTTGTTCTTGGTTGCTGCTTATTGTTATTGTTATTGTATGATTAAGAAATGTTAATGTTGCTTGTATGGACAAATGCAGTCTGAACCCAATGCTGTTCTGCAATAAACATATTTTCAAAAAAAAAGAAAAAAAGAAAAAAAAAAAAAAAAACAGTGATCGCTTCATTGCAAATGAGGCATACAGATTTGCATTACTGAAAGTCGGCAAAACGCTTCAGGCTCTTTGAGAGTGACATTTTTACCTGACAACAGGCCTTTCTTCCTGCAAGCATTTTCCACCAATCAGGATACTGTAAACTACGACGTTTCTGTAATCACACACTTTAACCATCACTCCTCAGGGAACTGCCTCCTAGTCTGGGATCATTTTTAATCAATTATTAATTAATAATAAATAATTCATAGCCTAGTTATCATTATGGATTTTCCATGTTTTTTAGGAGTCTGTTCACACTAATAGCCTATATGTAAATAAATTAATTGAGTAAGAAAGTGAAAATATCAAACAAGGATATGGCTTATTAATTATAAATACATTTTATGTACTTATTTGAAAGTCTGGCCCACCTGCTGTGTCTACTTAGAAAAACTCTGGCCTTTGGAAAAATGTAGTTGATGACCCCTGTTCTAGGGCCCGTTCACATTGTACGCGGCATGCGCTGCGCTCGCCGCTAGGTTGTGCTATTCCCAACTATATGTGTTGTGCTTTCCGCCGGGCGCAGCGAAAATTTACGCCATACATGCGCCAATATTTGAATGCACGTCCGGTGTCTGCGTCCGGTGTTTACATCAGACGAGCAGTACGCAACATTATGTAGGATACACAGTAGAGATTTGTGTCTTTGAACCAAAAAAAAGCCTTGGCACTTGTCCTGGGTGTGAGGAGAAGACAAAGGAAGGCACACGCAGCAGCAGCAGCAAGAAAGGTGTGGGGGCACGAGACCCTCAGGTCCAGAGAGCACTTGGGGGAATTCCGGCTGCAGGAGCTCCGCTTTCACTGTGACCGGTTCCAGGGCTCATTTTGGCTCAACAGGGAGTAGACAGTCTGCTGACGAGAGTCGGGCCTACGATTTCGCGGATGGGTTATGAATGGGTTTTCATTTCTAAATAAAATGTTGCATGTCAACACTGTGTCATTGCATGTTTACATTCGAAATGTCTGCAGTTATTGCAGTTGGGTATAATAAAGCTAAGCCATGAGCCTGAATTCATACATTCATCATCATTCATTCATACTCTGTAAAACACTGTTTAATGCATATGTGCAATTAATTCCTCCAAAACTGGAGCTTACACACTTGGAAATGGGTAGTTATTCTGTGTAACGGCCATATACCTAACTACCTATATGTGAGCTACAATGAAAACGAACATGACTTGTGTGAATCAGTCCAAACATATTTTACTTCATATAAACATACAAATACAAATATATCCTACAAATACCTGTATGGAGCTGTATATAAACTTGGTATTTGGTTTTCGCAGCTGACAACAGTACACTTCTTCTCAGTTGCTTTGGCACATTTCTCAGATCAGAGATGACAATAATGTGTAACTTTGTCACATAGGAATAGTGCTCCCTTTCATGTGCATAGTTCATTACACTATACTTACAGAGTGAACTGTTAAATATGGACAACAACACAAAGCAGTTTCACTATATTGGTATGAACGATGGCATAAGGACTTGTCAGTTTGATTGGGTCATGGGTATAAATACTTGCTTTGGACACATAAAAGATTTCAATCTAAATACACGCTTTTGCAGGTCAGTCACTATGCGGTGCAGTTTACACCAATTGTTTTAAGAAATGCACTCACTGTTTTTAGTGAAGACATGTCCATGTTGATTTCACATAGCTAAAACAAACCTGAATGATTTAAATTAGGAGGCTACAATAAGCTTCACATCTGGCATGCCTATTATTGTGGAAATATGCACCACAGCATAGTTTTGCGTCCGAGGTCTCTGTACGACCTCAAACTGTGTCGTACAGCTCTGGGAGATCGCTGACGGCCCAAATCAACCTCTCGTCCATGTTCCGTTTATGGATCCACATGTATTCGGTGTTTACTTTTTTTCGGGTTTTTTCAGACACCTGAATGCACGTCACAGCGCACCGCGGCCGCTCTTGCGCATGCCGCGGTCAAAGTTGAACCACGTTGAACTTTGACCGCGGCACGCGCAAGAGCGGCCAGCCGAAAAATGCCGCTTGCGCTGCGCTTTGCTCAGCACAGCGGCAGACCAGTTCTTGCGCGCGCAAGCCATTGACAATAATGGGTTTCATAGCACAGCGCTGCCGTTTGCGCGTACAATGTGAACAGGCCTCTAGAAGGTGGCAGCAATGCAACATCGCAGAGGTCAGCTGCCGTAAAACTCCAATGAAGAAGAAGAAGACGTGATCTGAATGAGACCGTAGGATGTAGCGTCCCTTTATCTCAATAGCTCTAACGGAAATCGCCGCTGTTGTTTTCATGAAAATCATAATGGTGCAGTCCATAAAATATTTGAGTGTTTACTTGCAGCCGCAGTTTATCCATTTTATCCACTTGAGACCGTACGTTAGCAAGGAAAATGCTTCGTAGTATTGATAAGGTGTTAGGTTTAGCCTAGCCCTTATCCTTGATAGCCCCCGTCAGTGAGTACATTTACAGGCACACTAATATTCCACTATCATTCTGAATATGACAATATACCGAATTCGATTCAGGTCACGTAAACAGCATATTCCGTTTGGATATTCCTAATAAGGCCTTTTTCCGAATTTGGCATTTTTCCGATTAGGACGTGGGATATGCCGGTATTATTCGATTCCGATAAAAAAAAATTCTAACCACTTTACAGCACACACAAATATTTATTTTATATTTATTATAAATACTTTTTTTTAAATAGAACTTTTTTTTAACAGATAATCAATCGCTATAAAATAGAACTATATAAATTACTCCTGGTGTGGGAAAGTCACACACATCCAAAGTACAAATGTTATGGAAGAACCATTTCCTTAAATTCACATCCAATATCCAAAATTTATATATATATATATATATATATATATTAGCCGAGTATTATCCTGAGCGTGAGATCCCGCAAGAGCACGACATCTATTCCCGGAAGAGACTACCGGTAAAGTAGTGAAGCGAGAGAACAGCAGAAGAGATTAAAAAAAATGGCAGAGTTTGAGGTTAATATCAATAATTTCGAAGGTCGGCCGTACCTATTCGAGCCTGAATACACAGACGAGGAGCTAAAACTAATGGAGGAGAATCTGAGAGCTAGCTAGCTAGCAGCGGTAGCAGCAGAGAGTAGAAGCATCAGGCAAGTGTTATTTAAATAAACTCCTGGTGTACTTACAAACTTTCCAATGCCTCATTTTAGGAGTACAGAACCTATTTGTACTACTGTACAAGTTTGGTACCATTCCGGGCATTATTAGTGGGGTAATTTACGAGATACACCTTTGGATCCATTAGTGCCTGCACTAAGTCATGCGGCAGATAGCGCTAACTCGCCCAGTGTTAGACCAAGGGAAAAAAGCATCTGGGGGGGGTGTTTGGCTCGAGGTCATGGTGCAAAGGACCCTAGGGTGAAATTACTCCGAACCATCCTTTTAACGTTAGTGAATATTTTAGACAATAAAACGGCGAGTTCATGAGTTCACCACGTATACCATGGATGTATTAAGAGAACGAAATATGCTGTAAGAGACACAAGAGAGAAGCTCATGAACGCGCATGTTGCTACGCCAACACAAACATCAGCACTCTTATTGGAATGAATGGGGTTTCGCGGCAAATGCTGTATCCAGTTCTCTTAAAAGGAACACGCCGACTTATTGGGAATTTAGCTTATTCACCGTAACCCCCAGAGTTAGACAAGTCGATACATACCCTTCTCATCTCCGTACGTGTTGTAATGCTGTCTGACGGCTCCAGCGGCATCAGGCCAGCACAGAACATGCAGGTGAATGGTTCCAGCAATCCTACTGCTCCGAATAAGTGACAAAATAACGCCAACATGTTCCTATTTACATGTTGTGATTTATAGAATCACAGCGTGTACAAAAAACAACATAACATGAGACACAGCCGTCTTCTAACTGTAAACAAACCAGGAACTATATTCTCAGGCGGAAGAATATAGTACTTGGGCGGAGTGATATGCTTGCAGCAAGCCTGTCTGAGAATATAGTTCCCAGTTTGTTTACTGTTAGAAGATGGCTGTGTCTCAGGTTACGTTGTTTTTTGTACACGCTGTGACTATACAAATCACAACATGTAAATAGGAACATGTTGGCATTATTTTGTCACTTTTGTCACAATTTGGAGCAGTAGGCTAGTTGGAACCAGTTACCTGCAGGATCTGTGCTGGGCTAAGCTAATGCTGGAACCGTCAGACAGCGTTACAGCACGCACGGAGATGAGAAGGGTATGTATCGACTTGTCTTACTCTGGGGGTTATGGTGAATAAGCTAAATTCCCAATAAGTCGGCGTGTTCCTTTAATACATCCGTAATTTGACCGGCATAAAATCGGCATATGTCACACTGACCGGCCGGTCGCGGGTCTTGGCCGATCACGTGAAAATCGATTAATTCTGGTCACCAGCAGATCAATCGGTGCATCTCTAGTTTTAGAGGCATTCTTTGGACATCGCGGTAGCATAATGAACAAAATAAATAACGAACGCCGTGCAACCATTAACCAGTAGCATAGCTCAAGCACATCGTTCGTCATTCGACTGGTCGTGACTGCTTTCCCAAGATGGCGCCCGCATGTATACGCGCAAGGTCTTTCTGTCTTTCTAAACTATCTTTTTAATAAACTGTCTGTACACTTACAAAGTTCTCAATGCTTCGGTTTACATGTAGGGACCCTCATTATGCTACAGTGGAAGTGTGGTGCTATTTTGAGCCTTGTTAGTGGTATAGAAATAGCAATTTCTTTTTACTTTACCCGTGCCCCGACAACTAGCTCAATAAGGTAATTAGCATTTTGAGCCAACACTGATCACATTTGATTAGTATGAAAACACATCCCACAGAATGGTCGACTCAGTAATCATGTGTTATTAACCCCTAGGTTCATTTTGCGCTGGAATTGTCCTTTAAGACGTGTGATATTGCCGTATTCCCCAATTCCAATTAAACGTACAATATGTAACTTTCTGCCGCTAGGGGTCTCTCAACCAAAACAATGGACGGTAAAACTGGACTTTTGATGACGTTGGGAAGTTGCGTGGAATTATGGGAGTTTTTAGTGTTAAACAACTTCGCTGCCGGTTAGAATGCATCAGTTCACGGACGAGTTTACCCATTCAAGTTTATTCACGTTACGTTTAGTAACGTTTATTCATGTTATTGTAATACAATAGCTGCAGTTTCCCCAAACATAATTACGTTTTTTCTTGATTAGATTTTTATTTGTAGCTGACCATTTAGCTAGTGAGCCAGCAAGCTAACAGTAGCCAGCAGCTAAAACACAAAATATTTCACATATCAATGTCACCTTTTGGATGGTTTCAACACCGGGGCGGATGGGGTTTGTTGTAACGCTAGCTAGCTACTAAACGAGGCTGAGAGACTGGTGTGGGTGGGGATTCTCGGGGAAATCTCCGCGATAGCGAGCCAGGACGGTCGATGCCTGTTGTGCAGCAGCAGAACATCTCCCAGCTGCCCAGAATGATCTCCCCTTCACTTTTCAGTAATCTTAACTTTTTTCGTTTTGGTGCTTAACCCACCTTTTGTCGGGTTAATTTAGCTAACGGCGTAAAGACAGCTAAACGCGAAGGGGGGAGAAATTCGGCAGGGAAGAGATTTTCGGCACATACACCGGTAGCGCTACGGAGATGTAGCTACCGCTATGGATGCCGCTGTTGTGACTCGGTGCTGGGTCTGATATGGTCGGTTTCCCGAAGTTTAATTAAACTGCCGTTAGCGTCGTAAGCACCAGGCACTGGAGATAAGTTCTGGCCAGTGGGGGTTGCTGTAATGAAAGTAGCTGGCTGATAGCTGACTGGGGGCTAACGGTAACTAGCTAGCTATATGTCCCGGGGCTGTTGTCAGCTGTCATCCCGACTGAGTCTCTCTGCGCCGGGGGAGTGAGGCAGACAGACCGGGGTGTGCTAGCTAGCTAAATTAGCATTAGATTAATCGTCTATCTATACAGCTAACGTTAACGTTACTAGTGAAGTTATTCGTGGGTTAGCTCAGTCCTGTTAGCTGTGGTCGAAACAGCCATACTAAAAATAACTTTATTAGCGTGTTTAACGATGTTGTAACCTCATAATGTTACCAAAGAATTTCTAATAGTTACCCACAAAGCTTTAGCATTAACGTTAGCACATTGTAGTAACGTTAAGCTGGTATCAATATTGAACTTACAAAATAGATAAGGTCTCTGTTGTATTACTGTGATAAAAAGTGGGATGTAATTAATCACAAAATGATGCTGTATGGCAAAAAAAAAAGCAGTATTACGGTTACAAGTATTTTTTTTTCTGTGACATTGTATGATTTACAATTACTCCTGAACGTATCATCTTGGTGCCAGTGTTCTGACGGAAGTTAGAGTAACTGGAGGGTGAAAGGTTATATGACGCCACTGACGGGCGACTAAAGGAAACGTGCCGTGTCTGAAAATAAAATAATAGATTTCTCTGGGTTTGACATTTGGTGGAAACATTTGGGATAGTGTAAGAACACAACTCATAAAAATATATAACATAGGAATGGTCGTTTTTAGACATTTTAAAGCAGAAATGTTACATATTGTACCTTTAAGTTAGGATATTGTGTAAAACGTAAATAAAAACAGGATACAATGATTTGCAAATCCTTTTCAACCAATATTCAACTAAATACACTACAAAGACAAGATACTTAATGTTCAATCTAATAAACTTTGTTTTTTTTTTGCAAATATTCACTCTTTGAATTTGGAACAAGTTCCAAAAAATCTGAGACAGGGGTAACAGAAGACTGGGAATGTTGAGGAATGCTCAAAAAACACCTGTAACATTCCACAGGTGAACAGGTTAATTGGTCATGATTGGGTATAAAAAGGAGCATCCCCAAAAGGCTCAGTTGTTCACAAGCCAGGATAGGGCAAGTTTCACCACTTTGTGAACAACTGCGTGAGCAAATAGCCCAACAGTTTAAGAACAGCGTTTCTCACGTACAATTGCAAGGAATTTAGGGATTTCATCATCTACAGTCCATAATATCCTCAAAAGATTCAGAGAATCTGGAGAAATCTCTGCACGTAAGTGGCAAGGCCAAAAACCAACATTGAATGCCCGTGACCTTCAATCCCTCAGTTAACACAGCCCGTCGCTACATCTACAAGTGCAAGTTAAAACTCCACCATGCAAAGCGAAAGCAAAGTACCAACAACACCCAGAAACGCCGCCGGCTTCTCTGGGCCCAAGCTCATCTGAGATGGACTGGGAAAAGTGGAAAAGTGTGCTGTGGTCTGACGAGTCCACATTTCAAATTGTTTTTGGAAATCATGGACGTCATGTCCTCTGGGCCAAAGAGGAAAAGGACCATCCAGATTGTTATCAACACAAAGGTGATGGTATGGGGGTGTGTTAGTGTCCATGGCATGGGTAACTTGCACATCTGTGAAGGCACCATTAATGCTAAAAGGTACATACAGGTTTTGCAACATATGCTGCCATCAAGAAACATCTTTTTCAAGGACGCTTATTTCAGCAAGACAATGTCAAGCCACATTCTGCACGTGTTACAACAGCGTGGCTTTGTAGTAAGAGTGTGGGTACTAGACTGGCCTGCCTGCAGTCCAGACCTGTCTCCCATTGAAAATGTGGGGCGCATTATGAAGCGCAAAATACGACAACAGAGACAGAGCAAGAATGGGAAAAGAATTCCACCTACAAAGCTTCAACAATTAGTGTCCTCAGTTCCCAAACGCTTACTGAGTGTTTTTAAAAGGAAAGGTGATGTAACATAGTGGTAAACATGCCCCCTGTCCCAGCTTTTTGGAACGTGTTGCAGGCATCAAATTCAAAATGGGTGAATATTTGCAACAAAAAAAAAAAACTATCAGTTTAAACATTAAATAACGTGTCTTTGTAGTGTATTCAATTGCATATGGGTTGAAAAGGATTTGCAAATTAATGTATTCTGTTTAGGACTGGGCGATATGAAGAAAATCAAATATCACGATATTTTTGACCAAATACCTCGATATTGATACTGCAACGATATTATAGTGTTGACTATTGGTGCTTTCACAAAATATTTACACAATGAGATTTTTGATAAATAATCATCAGTAATGTGTATATAATGACTAAGTGGGTAAAGGCAAATAAAGAACAGTTACAACAATCTGGTAAGTTCAGAAAATGACATAACTTTACTGTAATGCAGCCTTTAAAACTAGGAAAAGACAACACTTATACCATATTACGATATCCAAAACCAAAGACGATATCTAGTCTCATATCACGATATCGATATAATATCGATATATTGCCCGGCTCTAATTCGGTTTTTATTTACATTTTACACAACGTCCCAACTTCATTGGAATTGGGGTTTGTAATTGTATATGACAACCAACTGAATATTACTTTCTAGCCCCCGCCCCCATTCCAAGTGCGTTGTAACTCCTACGGTGGCCGAACCCAAAATTAGCGACGACTTCGTCTGTGAGTGTTCCTTCCAGTGTAATAATAGTTTTACTTTATTTTGGTACCATTTCATTGCTAACATCAGCTATCAGGTTCCCAAACATATGCAAGCTAATCAGTACAGTAAAGTATCAGTACTATCGTTATTCTGTATATTGCACGAGATTAATAGTGTAAGGCAATGTTTATGGTGCGTTCTTTTTGTCTTGTAATCGCGACTAGCAGCTCGAGTGTGACGTCACATCCATGTCGAAAAACGAATAACCACGGGTTGTTACTTCTTTTTGTCACACAATACTACGAGTCGGAGAAAAGATGGATTTTTGTAACATTTTTAGTAACATTTAGGATTCTATTCACCCAGTTATTGACATATTACACAAATATATTTCACAGTTTGATACATGAAAATTACGTTTTGATTAACGTTAACGTAAGGCTACTGCTCCGCTTTCTGCTCAAGACTCTAGCCAATTTCAGCTGCACAAGCTACAAAATAACTAATTAGGCGGTATTTAACTCATAATAAGACTGTAGCGACATGCCTATAGGTAGCAGTATACAGTGCTATGTGTACGACTTCTTCATTTGGTTACGACGACGACAAAAGTGCTTAAAATTGTAGAAAACCACAATGTTTACTACGTGTGATGCACAACGTAGCCATCTTTGAAAGTGAACTCGGGGTCCTCTGAGTTCAGACGACTTGACGAGGCGTATATATGACATCGGTGGCGTTCTTTTTGCAACTTCCGGTTCGTAACTCCGCAAAACGACTCGTAAATCGACTTCGGTAGACAAAAAGAACGCACCATTACAGCGTAGGAGAAAAGCAACGGGGGTTTGTGTTTTCAATATATTTCTCTGAACAGTTATCGAGCAAGTTATCTTCTCATTATCAAGAATGAAAAACACAACATAACGATTGCGTCATTCACGTGCATATTAAGTAGCCACATGTATTTGTTTTGGTCTTAATGCGTCCATATTTACCGCTCCAGCGGAGAGGATGGTTTCTTCAGCCAGCTTAAGTTTATAAGAATTTGTCCAAATTTCAAGATTCCCTGCAAACTAAGATAAACATACTACAAACCGACAGCTTTTGTTTTAGCTTGTTTTATAAAAATTTGCTATTTGCAGAGTAGAGCTGTGTTTGCGTAAAACAACGCAGTGGACAAGAGTGTACTGAGCAGACAGAGCAAATTGAAATATCGCTTTCTACATGTTTATGCCGGTCTACACAGGTGAGTGCATTGATAAGTATTGGCTTTTAACTTACAAAGGTTTTAATGTAGCCTACTTACAGTAACAAGACTAGCGTTAGTTCATCTGCCCCAGTGGCCGTTGGTAATCCTCTTTGTATCTTTCCCAGTCAGAGATACGAGTCAATCAAACTACCGTAAATAACAGGTGGCACAACGGTGAACGTTGTAATTTGGCATGCAGATGAGAGAGTGCTTCAGCATTTCAACCATGATTTCAACACATCAATAACTCTCTTGCACACATATTGCCAGCGTGCCATTGGTTAAGGTCCCGCGTGCCCATGGTGGCACGCGTGCCTAAGGTTGCTGACCCCTGTTCTACGCGTATGAGAATACTTTAATTAGTTGGTGGAAGTAATTACAAATGAATGAGCACATATTTGTGAAAGAACAGTTTTTTTTTTGCTAAGAATAAACTCAAAAAAATTACACAATGGAGCTTTAATATGATTGCAAACCTTTTTGATGTGCGATTTAAAAGTGAGATTGTGATCAGAACACCAAGTTATTTAAAATCTGAGATGACTTGTAATCTCTTCCCCCTGCTTCAAACTATAATGTCAAAAACAACAGACAAAGCCAGAAATCTCGGTGTAATCATGGACTCTGATCTGAATTTTAACAGTCACATTAAGACGATAACAAAGTCAGCCTTTTACCACCTTAAAAATATATCAAGGGTAAAAGGACTTATGTGTCAACAGGACTTAGAAAAGCTTGTCCACGCTTTTATTTTCAGTAGACTTGACTACTGTAACGGTGTTCTTACAGGTCTTTCTAAAAAATCAGTCAGACAGCTACAGCTGATTCAAAATGCAGCTGCTCGAGTCCTCACTAACACAAGGAAAGTGGATCACATCACTCCAATTTTAAAGTCTCTACATTGGCTTCCTATACCCCAAAGAATAGACTTCAAAATTCTTCTTCTGGTTTATAAGTCGCTAAATGGTTTAGGCCCAAATTATCTATCAGATCTACTTGTGAAATATGAACTGCAGAGGCCTCTAAGATCATCAGGGACAGGTTTGCTTGCTATCCCCAGAATCAGAACAAAAAAGGGGGAAGCAGCATTCAGTTTCTATGCACCACGCATCTGGAATGAACTTCCGGTAAACTGTCGGCACCCACGCTCAGCTTGTTTAAAATAAGGCTGAAGACCTTTCTTTTTGATACTGCTTATGTTTAATTCTTTGTATTGGGAATTCTATTATTTTATTTCTATATTTAATCTATTTTTAACTGTTTTTGTTCTCTTGTATGAATTGTTTTAATTCTGTTTTAACTATTTTTAATTTTGTATTGAACTTTTAACTGTGTTTTAATGTTTTATGTAAAGCACATTGAGTTGCACCCTTGCTGAAATGTGCTATACAAATAAAATTGCCTTGCCTTGCAACTACATCTGGTTCTGAACGACTTTTTTTTTTTTTTTTAAACATACTGTTTTAGATACTGTACATTCAGTTGAAGGCAATTGTGCTTTAACCATTCTGTGATACCTTGCATTGAGTAGTTCAGCATTGTGAGCTGCCCTGTTACCATGTACAAAGATTATTGTGTCATCTGCATACATACCCTCGGAATGAGTCAATTGTTCTTTGTGTCCATTTACACTATTATCAGTGTGATGTAATCCATTATAATGCTTTGATTTAAAGACTGAGGCATTTGTTCATAAAGTGAAGCAGAAAGAAGAGACTTTATAATGGTTTGGTGTACAAACTGGACGTGCCACATCCACATTATCTTGCATGTTTTGCACTCATTGATCAACTACAAATGAGTTACATGAACTTGGGAGGTAGGGTGAACAACACACCAACAAATACATACTCATTCACCCTCCCCCCCAGCGAGGGCTTCTTAACCCTGGAAACAGAGGCCTGGTTCATTTGCAGCCAGATTAAATATAGTGAGGTGGAGCGGGTGGAAAAGATTATTCCTAGTAACCAAGAAAAAAAAAACATAAGCTCTCCATTAATAACATGTAGAGAGTGTTATTTATGAAAACTGCCTCAAGGCGGATTGGTACACACACAGAAGTCTAGTATGTCATAAGATATTATGTTACAACTTTTACATAGACACAAGTCAACCACCGTGTGCAGACACACAGCACATACTCTGGACTGGGAATTATTCACCAGGATTATAGCACAGTAAACGAGGAATGAAACCAAAATTTCAGATCAGCTTAAGGAATGTCTAAATCAAAGCCTTGAAAATCCAACCCAGTGGAGGCAACAGTGCAGCCTGAATACTGCAACACTGTGTGCCACAGCTCAGCTTACCAGCAAGTGGCAAAGGTTGCCAGGAAACACTGTGGGCTCACAGGGCGTTCAGAAACACACAGATGCAGTCACATATTCATCCAAACATTTCAAGGAGTCTGAGTACCTCTGTGCTGTTAAAAGCTTTGGTGGGGGGGGAAAAGTCCTATTGAAGGAGTATTGTGTCAATGCAAGGATAACAGAGCCGAGTGACCCCTTGACCCCTGTGGGAGTGTAACCCAACAGGAAGTGTCATGGTAAGAAGACACATGATAGGCAGGTTGTAAAAATACTTCTCTGCTGAGGCAACATGTCTACTGTCTGTAAATGACAAGTAACCCTTAACGTAAGGTTACCAGTAGCTCCTGTAACCATTTGATGGTTGAACAGCAATGCCAGCAAAAAGTTATGACTACAAGTCATTTATCAAGTTAAAATTGGCTGTTATTCTTTTCATTCCACTGCAAATTGAATACTTTTAACTTAAGGTTGTTGCTTGCTTACATGGCTAAATGTAATGAATGTTAATACTGTTGATGTGTTAATTTACTAATGTCTTGTTGCTTCCCGTTGCTCTGCATGGCTTCTTGAGAATGCTAGTTGCTGTTGACGTCTTTATGGTGTCTGCTGGCACTGGCACATTTACAGAAATGTTAATTAATGTGCATTGTCCTTATAAATAAATGAACTGAAATGAAAGGTTCACTTACTAGCATTTTTAAGGGCTTTCAACATTATCTTATGATACTCATGGATGAATGGAATTGATTAATTAAGTTTTTAAGTTGACAAAATAAGCAATTTCTACTGGAGGTAAAATGACAAATGACACTTTAACAGGTTAAAATTAGGTTAGCAGTAGCTGCAGTAGCCATTTAATAACAGCAAAAAATTATGACAAGTAATTTATCGAGTTAGAAATGGCTTTGATCCTTTTCATTTCACTGCAAACTGCTTCTAGTTTAACAAATCTTAAAGCTATCGTGCATAGTTACAACACAATCTTCTGAACAAAGCCATAGTGAGAAACACAGAGAGAGTTGTTTGAGCTGATAGTCTAATTAGCTTTGTAGCAACTCATTTGGCAATTGCTTGAATGTAATAAACGTTTATTAATATCAAAAAGTTACGCACTAAAGCTTTAACTCAAGGTTCACTTACTAGCATTTTCCAAGGCTTTCAACAGCATATTATGGTACTCACCATAGATGGATAGAATTGAATACTTTACTTAAGTACGTATGACTTTGAGCTCTGGTAACTTGTGATGGGCATGTGTCATTTCTGAGATAAAATTAAATATTCATTTAGGATTACGCGACTCACTATGGGCTGGGAAGGATTTATGACCATAGCTTATGAGACAATTTTAAAGCCTGCTGTATCAAAGGGCATTGCTATCCAGCTTGCATACCTTAAGCTAGGTAAGGTGGTTTCAGACATCCCTGAAACATTGTTCTATACTAGTGTAGTCCACCAGCAGCCGGCCAGGGTCCTGAACTTTTAACACGCTTAACCAACATTTGTCTCTGGCTTTCCATAGCAACCCCTCTTTTCCCAGGACAGAGGGTCCCTCCCCCAAGGGTGTTTTAAAGGGAGTCAAGGGGAGGGTGTGTGAGTCGATTTAGGGGGAGCTGTCTTGAGAAAAAGGGTGTTTCTAGGGAAACTGGGCGCTCACTGTTCTCCAAGAGCTTTCATGGTTGCCACTTGGCAACAGTCAGCTGTCGGTATTTCAAAATGCTGCTTTTCACACTTGCCTGCATGCCACAAAAAGCCACACATACTCACACAAAGTGAGAAAAGAAACGTGGCAAGTGTCACCACAGCTGATGCCTTCTGTATTGTTGCCTTTTGGAGTCAAAAGCCAAAGCTAGCCACCTGACATCATATAGGCCTAAATGATAATCAAGTGTGGTTCTAAGTCCATTCATTTTAAATCATAATCCAGAATGAATGGGCACCTGTCTGACTGCAGTAATGCAATGGAAAGAACCATTTGGCAAGAGCAAAAGTAATTTCACACAGATCACCAGTCCCTAAATCTGCCCATGAATCTCTAAGTTTCTAAATCAGCATGTTCCAACAAGCACTTAATTAAATTTCAAGGTAACTTCACAAAGTTGAAAGTTCAAAGGAGTTGTTCGGATCCCGAAGCCTGGATGCTCGAGGTTATGCTCCAGATGGTGGACACTCCCTCTTCAGCCACACCCACTCACCTGTCCCTCCTCTGAGGAGCCAGAAAATAATTCTGCAGTAAACACCAGCTGTTCTCCAACTGACAGACAGGGCAGGAGACACTCTCATCCTATTCTCCCTCTTCTCCCTCTCCTCCCCCTTTCCCCTCTCCCCTCTCCCCTCTCCCTCTCCTCCCCCTTTCCCATCTCTCCTCGAGGTATGCCTTCACCTCTCTAACCCCCACTTTTTCCCTCACAATCCCCCTCTCTGGTTAGCTAGCTGGTCTTTTCAGCCTCCTTTTCAACAAAAGAAACAAAGGAGGCAGAGCCACTTTCCCTCTTTACCCGCTGCAAAGAGCAGAACAAGGGGGTACAAGACCTGCAGCACACAGTAAAAAGTGTCCACAAGCAAAATTCTACGCAAACACATGCAAAAAACAAATGGCATTGTTGCATTATACAGCATTTCTGTGGGGTATGTGAAGGAATGTACAGGTGTAGACAGTAAAATAAAATGCAAAAGCAGAAACCATCAAAGCCTTGTTTATTTTTTCCACAGCCATGTTGTTTACACATTCTGGATCAGTTTTAAGGCATGCGCAGTCCAGCCTAAAGTGAATGAAAAATGTTTGCAGGAATTCATGTGTGTGGTGTGTTCATGTAGGCTACATCTAAAGCTGTGAGAACAAGTTGAAGTTTTAGACCTTGGGAGTGAGGATGTTTTGTTTGGGGTTGGGCTATATTGGCAACTTGTCCTATGTAGCTATTTTCCAGTGTGGTGTTCTGCTGTGCGATGCAGTTACACAGTCCTTTTTCACTGTAGGAACTTAACAACATGTAACGTAACATTTAGCCATTGTCTCAGGTTCTGCTTTTCATTCTGCTGCTTATCGCCTGCTTTGAGGACAAGTTTGTGGAAATAATGCTCAAGAGATGATATTAAATGCAAGTTCCAGCTACTTTCAGGGGTTACTGGTTTTATGACTGCATCTGTATCAACCACGTGAACCAATGCTTTATAATGGAGACCATTTGGTCAAATGAAAATGCTTCCATTAGTATTTGGAAAGAGGTGGCCATTCAGAGGGAGCTTTCAGCGTCTGACACAAATGGGGATGCTAATTCAGATTATTATATCTGGCCAATAGCCGACCCTCATTAGCCGTTCATTAATCATTAAACGTTACCCGTCAAGTAGGCAAGCAGAAGTCCCACTTTCCTGGAAACGCTTGTGCGTCCATGCGACCGACACAAGGCGGCCTAGCCCCGTTCATTCCTATGAGAGTTGCGCACAAAGCCATCATGGAGCCAAAAATTACCTTTATGATCGGCACTGCTTCCGCACTGTGCGACCCATAGAGCTAGATTTTACGAATGTTATTGGACTAGGGCTGCAGCTATCAATTATTTTAGTAATCAAATATTATACCGATTATTCCATCTATTAATCAAGAAACATATTTCCCTTTATAGTAAACAGCAATAGTAAATACACAAAAGAGAGTTTTCCTTTTTAGAAAAAAGCAACATGTTATTGCCTAAATGGCATACAACAGGGATGGATGCTAATATTTTTAAGCACTGGCCGCACGGGCCACCAAGCCCCTACTTCTGTTGGCCAAAGCTGGGGGGACACATTTTCAGAAGGCTAACATTCTGAAAATGTTAGGGAATAAGCTACTGCAAATGTATTACATTGAATATTATCACAATAACAGAAAGGAATTCATGAATTGTAATCTTAAATTTAACCCATCATATTTGCAACAAAGGCAATTTTACAATCAACCAAAACCAACATATAATCCAGGTATAATGTTACCCTACAAATGTTCGCCTGCCAGAATATAACAACTCATTGCATCTATTTCTTTGTTTGGATGGCAGTTAGAAAATGTCTTTGTCTTGTTTGTGTATTTTGTCTTTACCATAATGATTAGGCATCATTAGGTTATCATTACTTGTCAAATGCACTCTTTAGAAAAGTTGCCGGATCTACCCAGTTCTATCAATATGTCTGTGTTATAGGTCCATGACAATGTTTTTCACAGTGTTAATAAATATTAAACAGAATTTTCTGATAATGTGCCTTTCTCATTAGAGGGGCAAAACAAAAAACATTTTTGCATCAACTAATTACTCACTTTTTATGTTACTGTTTAAAAGATGTCATTACCAATTGTTTACAATGCTGCTTTAATAGTGGTGTCCCCAGCTTTTTATTTTTCAGATACAAAACAGCCATAACCCTATACAGCACAAACTGCTCCTATTTTGAACTGTTTGATACAAAGTAGCTAAATAATGTGGTTCAGTTTACTTCCGTTTTACACTACACAACAGTATAGTAGTAACAGTATGTTAAGTTTAGGGTTAGAATGTAAATTGGAATTAAAGGCAGAACTCCAATGACTAGGATTAAAAACAATTTCACCTTAAGGCTGTTTTATGGTTCTGCGGAGGCTCCACACAGAGCTTTCGCCGTAGCCTACGTAAGTGATCTGATGTTTACACTTGTGCATCGAGCCGGCACCCGTGACTCTAGAGTCATAGTGAGAGAAACAAAGTGTCTCCCCTGTTCTTTCTGACCACGGTGGGAAATCTTTTGCAGGAAAAGTTAACCCTCTCCTTGATTTCATGTTTTTTATGGAGAAGGAGAACCAGGAAATGAGTCAGGGGAAATGCAACGCTACCAAGCCACAGCCGAGCGACGTGTAGTTACATTTTTCGAGAGGTGCACGTCAGGCTACGGCGTAGGGTCCGACGTAGGTTTGTGTCTTCACATATAACGTGCGTAGCAACGGTGTAGATTTTACGCAGAAGTATAAATCAGCCTTCAAGATACTCTTGTGCATATGAGTCCATGATGATCATTGCAATCCAGAAATTTGGGGATAAAATGTTTAATTGTCTAATAACTTAAAAAAAATCTTGTGTTCTTTGTCAAGTACGAAACTCAACTACATCTGAGGCTCAGGTCTGAACCTATTGTATTCATCTGGGTTTTACACAGAGGAGACAGTGAAATTGATATTTATATTATTTATCAATAGTAAGACTGCAAGAAAATGAAAGTGATAGGAACGAGTATTGAACCTTAATACTTTGAGTGGCAACCTAACATTGTCCATAAAGCCAAGTACAGATTCCATCTAATCTTGTGTCTGCAATGATCTGGGTTTAAAATGAGGGTCCATTCTGATCAGATTTAGATTAGGCTGTGCTTTAAGACAGTAAAGAGGATTAAAAGCTAAGGTTAAGAGGAGAGTAATCGATGTTTTAAGTAGAGGACCTTGTGCGTGCAGAAGAACAACGGTGTGTGGATGTTTTTGTGTGTGCAGTACTCCCTCAACACTCACATACCCCCAGGTGGAGGTGTCATTTTCTCAATGCGAGGGCAGTGACAAAGCTCTTCTCATCCATGTCACCCTATCTCACTAGCTGGGCCTCTTTCTCCGAGGGCCTTCTACAAACGGCTGCTTCAGCTCCGCAGACAGATGGGAAATGATATGGAAGCATGGGTATGCATGAATGCAGGCATGAGGGAAAATGAGCGCTGCCGAAAGTGTCAAGTGTTGAACTAACAGCAAATAATTGTGTAAAGGAGGGATAGGATGAACTCTTAAATTACTTGACTTTTGCAAGAGAGAGTGATGTATGGAGGTTGTAAAGGGATGTGAGCAAGAAAGTGATGGCATGTTTGCAGGACGTAAGGAAGAGAAAACAGATCAAAACATGCTAAATGCCTTCTGATAGAAGAGAGTGGTAAAGTGAGAGGAGCCATTGGTTCTTAAAGTATTCCTCCACTGTAATTTCCCATTTTAAACTTTTACAATTTCCTAAATGTTATGCAATACAGCATCCCACAGCTTTCGGTTTATGGCTTAAGACATATTTGCACGTAATTACTATCATCTGGGGACCTCATGTGATTTAGAAGTTACCCCCCTACATCCGAGTTTCGTGTGGCGCGTTCGCACGGGATAAGCAAAGCCTGCTTTTACTCCAATTTACTGACATATCTGTAACCCGAAAGTTCCCGGGTACCCGGAGGTGCGCAGAGGACAGCGAGGGCAAGGTAGCAGCACCGCACTTGGGTCGAGGTTGCGTATCTTTTCGGGCCAGGCCCTGTAGAGGTTACCAGAGGCGCATCCCCTATCCCTGCCGCGGATATCTCAACTATCTCTTTGTTTCTCAGAAATGTTCTGATTGTGCCAGGACAGTGCCAGGTCCTACAGGACAGGGACTTGGACAGGGTTGGTGTTTCTGCTACACTGGGCGTCTGCATTTATGGACTTGATATCAAGCAGGCTATAGGCCGCATTCATTTTGCAGTATAATTTGGGCAAATATGTTGTCGTAGCTGTAAGTAATAAGCTAGTTAGAGGTATAAATCAGACCTGTAGTAAAATCAGCATGCTCCGTTGTTGCAATTGGGAACAAATTAGGGACAAAACAATGTGTCATAGTTGATGAATTCATGTGAAACTGATTTAAACTACTGAATGTTGTATGAGGTTTCAACAAAGTGTTATCTTTAGCTAAACTCACCATTAGAAGTGCATGTAACTGAATTATTATGCTTGGTGATTGTTTTTTTGTTTTTGTTTTTTTACAAATGGGAGAATGAAAATCTTTTTTTACGTTTTCTGCCCTCAGGATTGTAGATTTTTATCAAAGAACCAGATATTTTCTAACACAGCTGTTCATCGTTTGTACTGATGCTTCAACAAGAAGAGTTTTAAGAGCATTTTAGGACTAAGTCAAGCCCATACCATTGTGTATGCAGAAAATAAACCAGACTTACTTTCTAGACACTCAAACTAACTCCTTCAGCTCAGTTTCCTCGTTCACCACACCATGGCCTCTAAATACTACATTCCTGTTTCCTCTCCCACCTTTCAATTGCTTCTATTGTGTCTCATTTTACTCTGTAATGTTTGGGTTCAACACGTAAAGCACTGGATATTTTACTGGATGGTTTTATCAGTGCAAGTATGATTCATGAGTTTCAGTACTCCAATGCCTTACTTTGCTACAAAAACCTTTTCATTTCATCAAAATTAGCCATACCTCTCAATTATATTAGTGATTAATGTTGTCTTAACACAAACAGCAACACAAGGATATATTGTTCAGTATACTCTTACCAACTTTAGTGTTGGTATTCAACCCATAACATTCAGAATTATTCATCATCAAATCCCGCTTTTTCACCAAACACTTGCAGTACCATCAGAAACCGTATGGACATGTACCTAAACATTAGATCCATTTCCACTGCAGACAGTACTCTAAAATGTAGACATGGTTGTTACTGGATGTTAAAGGGGTGATAGAATGCAAAACTGATTTTACCTTGTCATAGTTGAATAACAACAGTTCGGTGGGTAAATAGGACATACATAGAAGCTCAAAATCTCATTGACACCCCTTTACTATGAAAATCTCATATTTTGAAACTGCTGCTGAAAACGGGCGAATCTCGACAAAGCTGGAAGTTGACGTCAACCTCCCAAAACCTGTACCTTTGTCACGCCCATGGGTGTATTAAGAGAACAGTCACGCCCCAACATTTACATAGGCTACACAACTGACCTGAGATTAGGTAGTCTTCTGAATTTAGGTTGCGCAGATCTCTGCTATTCCATTACAAAATTCACATCTGAAACTTTTTTATGCGAGAAATCAACTATGTAGAGGTCAAATATGGGCCGTTTTACGAAAATTGATGTCTAATTGCAATTTTTGTCGGACTGTGTGTCGGAGTTCAGCGGCCGGTGCTGTCTGTGTAGCTGCCTCGCCGCCTGGCCTGCCTTCCTTCACAGACCCCGGCCTGCTGTGAGGTAGATTGAGCTCCGTCAGGGCTGGCAGCCCACGGCACTCCATACCCGTGCAAAGTCACCGTTTTGTGGGTTAATGGACTAACAAACGCCGCTGCCTGGACAGAGCTCCAGGGCCTGCAGCTCCCCTATTCCTGCTAAATGCACTGTGTGTGTGAGTGAGAGCGCGGTCAGCGAGCTTGTTACGCCAGCAATCTCTTACCACAGGTTCCAGTTAATCTTATAATGTGTGTAATTATAACGTGTCGAGTTATTTAAACAAACGATCAGTGAAATAAACACCTCTTGTCCGCGAGTCTCATTGATAGAGCCTGCGGCTGGATGGAGCTAGCTCTATCAATGAGAGCTAGCTAGCCTCCTCTTAGAATTTCTCTGAAATTGACAAAAATTTATAAAATTGAAATCGGACACCATTATTAGCTTTATAAGACCTTGGGGGTAGAAGTTATATAAGTGGCGTGATGAAATTCAAACTGTAAATATACTCGAATTACGCCGAAAATGAAGCTTACTATCCGTGATTTGTAGCTACACATAGCTAGGATTGAAGGGACAGTCGCAGCTAACGAAACCCTTACAGTTCACACATATTCATTAACTTGAAATTGGACACCGTTGTTAGCGTTATATGACCTTTAGGTAGATGTGTATAAGTGGCGTGACGAAATTCAAACTGTAAATATACTCGAATTACGCCGAAAATGAAGCTAACTAGCCGCAATCTGTACACATAGGATTGAAGGGACAGTCGCAGCTAACAAAACCCCTAGCTAGTGTGCACAAAAATTCATTAAATTGAAATCTGACACCTTTGTTAGCTTTGTAAGACCTTGGGATAGCTGTGATACAGTATAAGTGCCGTGACGAAATTCAAACTGTAAATATAGCTACTATAGTTATGCCGAAAGTGTAGCTAGCTAGCAGCGATCTTTTCCCATTGAATGGGACATATAGCTAGCTAGCTGCTCCTCCTAACAAAACAAGTGACGTTCATAAAAATGCTTTGCATTGAAAACGAACACAACGTTAGCTTTGTAAGACATTGGGGCAGATGTTATATAAGTGGCGTGACGAAATTCAAACTGTAAATATATTGTAGTTATGCCAGCAGCCGGCCGCGGAGCCCTGGTAGTGCAGTATCCACAAAAGGTGACTTTGCCCTGGGTATGGAGCCCAGCAGGCTGCCGCTTTCTCGTCAGACTGTGTGGAGCTCCTAAAGTCCGACACGTCTTACCAAATTTGCAATTAGCCATCAATTTTCGTAAAACGGCCCATATTTGAGCTTTATATAGTTGATTTCTCGCATAAAAAAGTCTCATAAGTGAATTTGGTAATAAAACATTGCAGCGTTTGGAATATGAGATTCTGTCGCTTCTCTAATGTGTGTGTATGGGGGATTCGCTCAACCAATCAGCGCGCGTCTCTAATGTGTGTGTATGGGGGATTCGCTCAACTCATCAGCAAGCAGCTCATCTAAATATTCATGACCATACCATATTTGGAAGAAAAGCGCTTGTTACAAATAGGGCCAAAACACAGGGATGCATAAGGGCCAATAAAATATCAACCAGGCCATTTTCAGCCCAACCAATGTTACATACCCCATTAGGAGACCATAAGGAACAGTGTGAAATACCCTATATAATCATTCTATCACCCCTTTAAGAGCTGCATCAACAACGTGAGTGGCGTGTGGTTTTTAGTTTTTACATTTCCTCCTGCATTGCTCAGATGCGTGATGGAAGCCATGGATAGCCATACACTAAGAAATGAGCTGAAAAAGATTTTTATTTCTCACTGCTCCATCCAGATCTCGCTGTATTTCCTCTTTACCAACGATGCAGAGGAACCTCTGCACCAATCAACAGACTGCAGTGTTTCTAGCTCCACCTTATCGAATCAGTTTGCTATAGAGATGCACCAATTGACTGGCTGGTGACCGGAATTGGCCGATTTTCATGCGATCGGCCATAACCGGCATATGCTGCCAATTTTATACCGGTCAAATGCTGTAAATAAATACAGTTTTTCCTCTATGTTGAGGCCGCCCGCCACGGTATCAGAAATACAGCAGACGCACAACAGGGTTACCGCTATGTACACCACGCACCGCCGCTCCTTCAGCTGTTTATGAAAAGTCATAGTCGTAATTACACGACTCTGCAGAGCCGTCTGCTCTACTGAACTCAAGCGAACGGTCATCCGCTCTCTCTCTCCTTTAGGGTGAGTAACTGGAACAGTGACAGGACGACAGCACTCGCGAAGTCATGGCAACCAAATAAACAAAAGGGCGAGTACTACTTGTCACTTAATCTTAGGCAAAGTGACAAACAGCGACGAAAGCCGCAACATGAAATCCACACTCATGCGCGTCCTGTGAAATATGACAGTTTATTGGAAAATAGCATTGTGGACACTGAATTTGATGAATTTACTGTTTATCAGAACCCAGATGAGACAAGAAGGTAACGTTAGCGAATGCTGCAGTGACGGTCCCTCTGCCTTTGACTCCCGCTGCAGGAGACGCGTTATTCCTCCGACACACTGAATTAAAGGAGAACTCCTGGCAATTTTTACGTTAATCTTGATCGCTATACCTATGGGAGTATAGCCTGGGTAAACCCTGACGAACTTCCGGCAAATTTGAGATTTGCTCTGCAAGTCAGTCTGGCGAAGAGCCCATTCAAACCCATTTCCAGTGTCCCCAAAATCGAGGCACCAATCACAAATGCTGAGGCGGGCTTTACACCAATCACAACCGTTGAGGTGGGCTTTACATGACGACAATAGCGCAGCGACAGCGAGCAGCTTTTTGTTTACATTCAACATGACGGCTACCGAAGTGCAGCGTCACCCGGATCGTTGGTCTGATTGGTTGAACTATCCAATGCACCCAGAGGCATTTGAGCGGCGTCCGTTTGTGATGCCCCTTTGGAAATGAGCTGTCAATGAACCTTTCCCAGACCCACTCTCAGTTACAACTGAGAAGGGTCTGGTGTCAACCAGGCTAATGTGAGTACTGACGATAGCAAAAAAAACGAGCCGAATCGGTGGTAGCAACATTGAGCTGCTGCAGCTAATGCCCAGAGCTCCAACGTAGCTAAAACGGCAGTTTTGGGGGCATAAGAGTGCCTTTGTGCCTCTTAACAGACACAAAATGCAATTAAAATGTCGGTGCAACATGAACAGGGCCCTTACATGACAACAAGATGCGTTTAGCAACTTAGCCATTGTTTAAATTCACCTACCCTGTTAGCTGCTAGCTGCCGTCTGGGATGAGTGAGTGTGTTCAGCCAGGCTTCGGTAATAATCATTACGAAGCAGTTCCGTGTGTATTTGTAGCATATATATCCATTTTGTGTGTGATCCATCTGCAGTTGGTGAGTAGGAGTCTTGTCAGTGTCGATCGGTTTCCTTAGCCGGGCTAGCAGGCCCGGCCAGCGTCCTCGCTTCTGCTTCCTCCCCGCCCTCCTGGCTTACCGCGGCCGACAACAATCCAACAAGCGCCCGCTGGTCTGGTAGATGTCCGCCAGAGGACAATTCATGCTTTCGCGCCGAAATTTTTAAGTTTATCCCCCCCCCCTCAAAAATAGGTAATTGAGCACTCTAGTGGTTATGATCATATCAGTGACTATGTAACTACATGGAAACGGGCCAAATGATTCCTGTTTCTTGTACAGTAATAGCGTTACTGAAGGCTAGCTCTAGCTCCATGTTACTCCAAGCTTCTTCCCTTGTGAACACCTCCGCTCTTAACTCTTCACATACTACGCTCCAACCTGCACACTGTTTACCTTTTTCCTGTTACAACTGAATTCCCACGGCACTTCAGTGCAAGACTACAGCTAGCCGTCTGAAACACTATTTTACTGTACAACGCACAAACATAATTTGGTCCGTTTCCATGTAGTTACATAGTCACTAATATGGTCATAACCACTACAGTGCTCAATTACCTATTTTTGAGGGGGAAATAAAATAAAAAATGTTGCCATGAAGGGATGAACGGTCTTCTGGAGGACATCCACCAGAACAGCGGGCGCTCGTTGGATTGTTGTCGGCCGCGGTAAGCCAGGAGGGTGGAGAGGAAGTAGAAGCAAGGACGCCGGCCGGGCCTGCTAGCCCGGCTAAGGAAACCACAACGATCGACACTGACAAATTCCTACTCACCAACCCCAGATAGATCACACACACAAAATGGATATATAGGCTACAAATACACACGGAAGTGCTTTGTGATGATTATTAGCGAAGCCTGCCTGAAAACACTAACTCATCCCAGACGGCAGCTAGCAGCTAACAGGGTAGGTGAATTTAAACAATGGCTAAGTTGTTGAACGCATCTTGTTGTCATGTAAGGGCCCTGTTCATGTTGCACAGACATTTTAATTACATTTTGTGTCTATTAAGAAGCACAAAGGCACTCTTTATCTTATGCCCCCAAAACTGCCGCTTTAGCTAAGCGTCATTAGCTGCAGCAGTTCCGTGTTGCTACCACCGATTTGGCTTGTTTTTTTTTGCATAGCATAAGTATAACGATCAAGATTAACGTAAAAATTGCCCGGAGTTCTCCTTGGGGTTGCATACCGCTCAAAACCAACATGAAAAACGTAGCTAGTAATGTTCACTCAGCCTTTTGTTTTGTTGTTAAACTGTGTGTAAAATGTAGCAGTCATGGTGACTGAGAGTGTGATGTGATGTGAGATGCTAAAAAGAAACTATACGCTGTTTTCAGGTAACGTTACTTTTTGACGTTCAACAACACCCAAACTGAACTAACCTGAACCAGACTGCTTTGTGGAAAAGCAACGCAGCTTTAGTGAGTAAAAACGCTCTTTTGTAGTTCTCATTCAGTCCAGTTCAAGCTCAGGAGGCAGGCTGTGCTTGGGTAAACCATCAAGTGTACTTCTTCAACAGTGACCTTAGGCAAACACACCAGCTTCATTCATGACGGAACAATTGTAGAGCAAACACACACCCAACATGAGAGTTAATAATTCACACTCGTACAGAGAACTTCAAAGAGATTTCAACACTTAAATCTATTTTAAATTCCACAACACTGCATAAATCTGGGTCTCCATTTACATATCTGAATAATGAACAGGCTACCCAGTTTAATTAAATCCTCAGAGAATCTTGAAGAGCATTATCACTGTTCTTGTTATAAAAGAAAATCCTCAGCCTGTAAAAAAATAAATAAGGCTTTGACGATTCAGATTATGGACACAAAAAGACCGAAGCTTCTTCCTGTCAAACTTGGAGCTTATAGTTGTAATGTTTACCATAGGAAATATGCAGAAAGATCTAAGTAAATCCAAATCCATCTACAGCCACTCAAGTCTAGGGTTGGGCATCGTTTGGATTTTAACAAATCTGATTCCAATTCAGATTCTTCCTTTCGATTCAGTTTCTTATCGATTCTCGATTCCGATTCTTTGAGGAGTGGAGTTGAAACGGGTCACATGCCTATTTTCACGTTATTTTTATGTTGATATAATAACTATGTCAGTAAAGGCAAATAATAGAACAGCTAGTCTGGTGTGTTCAGAAAATTACATCACTCTACTGTAATGCAGCCTTTAAAACCAGGAAAAGACAACACGTGTCGTATCAGGATATTACAATATCCAAAATTTAAGACAATATCTAGCCTCATATATCGATATCTATATAATATCGATATATTGCCCAGCCCTAGAGTATCATGTACTTTTGATGGTATCGGTACCGACTACTAGATTTTTGGTTTTGTGACATCCCTAATCGTTTCACCCCTAGGAGGAGGGGCAACAGATATCAGATTCCGTGCCCGTCTTTTATCCCTCTGCTCCGGGTTTGCACCAACCAGCATATTGTCCCTAATCTTGGTGCATTTGTTGGCTCACACAGCCCCATTAAACAGACCACTCTGATAAGGTTACTGACTTAATGCCCAGTGACATAATTAAATTGAGTATTTAATCTGGCCATGGGAGTGGAGGAGCCCTCGACCCTTGCTGGGCAAGCAGTGCGTTCACATGGCAAGTCTCATCTGCGTTCCAAATAACAAGTATTTTGATACCCTTTGGGGTTTTTCAACGGGCAAGATACAAACTGGTGGCAGAGAATGTTCACTATGTAGATTTCCTGTCGGCTGACTTCACCTGGTAGTTACTGGTCCATATTAATCCTTTAGATAGAAGCTAATGTAATGAATTGAGATTCAAAGATACCACAGTGTAAAGGCTGGGGTGTGCTTGAAAAGTAGATCAAACTAGTTTGTACAAAGTGTCTTCCAAAACACTACAAATGTCCACACTTGAAGGTGTGGCAAATAGCTTACCGTCAGTGAGAGGGGCAAGACCCCATAACTGCTCAAGATGGGATAAGCCAAACAGTCTCCCCACCAAAGCATTCATGGTGTTGCACTTGGTTCGCACAAAAAGTGACAGAAGTAATTAAGTGAAGAATGACAATGATGTTTGAGAGACGTTCCATCCTTTCATACCTATACACATCTGGCCATTTGATGTGTACAGTAGACATGTTTGTCAGATTGTTTCAGAAAGTTAGAAAAATTTACATCTGCATAGAGTCAGGAGTAGGTTTACCACAAAAGGAGGAGCGGCATTACCCGTACCTTACTATTCTTTATTTCACATCAGACTTTGCACATGCACTGACAGCTCTAGCCTGGCGGCAATGTTCAGATAGTTAATCAACGCCCAAGCCAATGATCATCCCCAGTCAGTTTATCAAACCCTCAGTCCATCCTGGATGTCTCCCCAGCTGTTCGGTTACCAGAATAACAGCATCGATGAAACAAGGGATGCTTAGCAAGACAAATCACGGGAGTGTTCCCTTATCCTCTCAGACGTTTGCCTTCACGCCCTCACTTCAGCTGATGAGAACGGTTGACTTTTGAGTTTCGTTGGAAGCAGGTGCAATGAAAGATTTTGACACTATGCTCCCTGCAATCCCTCCAACTGCCAGTGTTTCCCACTTTGTTCCCCACAGTGTTTTCTACTTTGGCGCCCCGCCCAGGTCGATAAAATCCACGTTTCACGTTAGTAGTAGCAGCTAGATCCTCTATAACAGCACGCTGCTTGTGGTGCCCCAAATGTAATTTATCAGAGTCTGGCTGTTCAGCCTCTCTGCGGCAGTCTCCGCTCAAGCATATCTTTATAATGGAGTTAACTGGAGCTAACCGAAACTAACAAACCAAATAAATTAAATTTTATAATAACATGCAACTTTCTGTATGGATCATAACTTTAAGGTTAAGTTTGGTACATATAGCATTTTGGCTTCGGGTAATCCGGTATTTTATCTAATGAACCATAAAATGTATTTGACAAACCAACCACATTTAATTTACAAAGCACATCAAAGGCTACACTTCATCTGTATCATCTTCAAGTCTGATTTGTTTAACATGTACAATAGTTATTTATTTCTAAATTATCTGTTTATGTTATGTATTCATTGTTTTCAATAAATAGTTTATAAACCTTTGTTTACTAGTTGATTACTGAACCCAGCCATCACACGCCGTGCCATCACATCCTGCACCACCCACCACAAGTAAATTCTCAATCTGTGGGAAACACTGCAGACACAAAACAAGAGCAGTCAAAACCCTTCCCCCTGCACATTTTGACCTTTGGCAGGTCTGTGACAGAATTTGTGAGGTTAAACTTGTTTATTAGAGAGGCACTGACTTCTACAAATCCTGTCTGTAAATGCTGACATCTGTAAAGTTGGCTGCTACTTATTAGTCTAGTGAAATTAATTCCATGCAATACCTTTTTTCTGTTTAATATTGAGAAATCATTAGTCATCAAATTATTTAAGTCTTTGCCTTAAAGAGCCCGTATTATACTTCTTTTCAGCATAATATTTGTCCTTTAGGGGTCTACTAGAATAAGTTTACATGCTTGATGTTCAAAAAACACAAGTTTCTTATACTGCAGCTACTTTTTCTGAAACACTTTGTCTGAGCTCTTGGCCCGCCTTCGTGAAAAGCCTAGTCTGCTCCGATTGGTCAGCTGGCCCACTCTGTTGGGATTGGTCAGAGGGCTGGGCAATATATCGATATTATATCGGTATATGAGGCTAGATATCATCTTAAATTTTGGATATCGTAATATCCTGATACGACACAAGTGTTGTCTTTTCCTGGTTTTAAAGGCTGCATTACAGTAGAGTGATTTTTCATTTGCTGAACACACCAGACTGTTCTAGCTGTTCTATTATTTGCCTTTACCCACATAGTTATTATATCAACATAATCTCATTGTGTGCATATTTTTTGAAAGCACCAATTGTCAACCCTATAATATCGTCACAATATCGATACAGGTATTTGGTAAAAAAAATATTGTGATATTTGATTTTCTCCATATCGCCGAGCTCTATCTAATTGGTCAACCAAATTCACACAAGCCTACCGGCGGGCTATGTTGCTCAGGCAGCACCTATGGGCAGCACATATGAAAAACTGGGCTAGCTTTCTCAATCAATGACATAATTAATTGAGGAATTTCAAACAGGAATGTGGGTGAGCCGTTTCAGGCAGTTAAAAAAGTGCTGTCTGTAGGACAGAAAAGCTCCAATTGTTTTTTTGTACTTTATACATCTTTATATCAATGATTGAAAAAACAAATAGTCCTCTACATTGATCTGGGGAAAAACACTTTTTTCAATCTCAGGTCACCACAGCTCAAGGCTTAAAAAAGGTCAAATATGCACACCATAATGACGGCATTTATACACAAGGCCAAGGGTCATTTTACAAGTCCAGACAGCTTTAGGTGCTGATGTCTGACTTTATCCAGGAACAACTACAAGACTGAACTGGCTACTAGTTTTCACTTCAGGAGCTATAAAATGTGCTCCACTTAAAAATCCTTTCTAATTGCATACACTCATAATTTGAGACAAACCACAACTTTAACTTGAGAAAGCAATGTAAAACTTGTCACACATGACTATTTTTCAGTAGCTGCAGACTTTGTCTATCTTTATTTTAGAACTTGAAAACTGGGGATGATTTGATTTGGGTCCAACACAAAATTAGCCATGTTACAATGCTCCAAATGACCTATTTTAGTGCAGCTAAACTTCTCTACTTCCGTTAAAAGTAACTTAATCCCCAAAACGTGTTGGTCAGTTTAAACAAATATTTTTAGGGATTACCCGTTCAGAGTTGAATTTTTTTTAAGTGTTGGTTTATCACAGGAAACAAAATTCTTTTTTGAAAAACCTAAAGAATGAGTTTTTATTTAGAAGTGCAGACAATCATGTCAGCACGCCGTAGCAGGCACAATATTCTGGGCACACCCTCGTTTTTCCAATGCTACCAACAATCTGAAATAAATAAATGAGCAATCTTCATCATTGGGAGAGGATATTCCATCTCATTTCCTGGCTTATACTAAGCCACCAATTCTGTAATGAGGCAATAGGAGCAGATGGACATGGTTTAAGAAGGCACTAAACTATCATCCATGGAACACAATAACACAAAGGTCAGGCACACTCTACTGGCAGCCTTTGTAATGGATTGTCAGCCATAATACTTGAAACTAAGTGTAATATCACACAAGTTACTGTGTTAAGAAAATAACATGAAGACCTGCATCTGACCTTTGATCATAAAGAGTTGCATTATCAGCAACAGCATGAATCTTGTGCTCATTTATGATTGCTTATATTAACTTGCACTGCCTTCATTTGCAGTTCATGCAGTCACATTTTTATGAATGGGACAATTATTTGTAGCTAATGCTGTGCTGAAAGAACAATAACCTTTAATTGCAAAAATATGAATTATAATAATTGCAAAACTCACAAGTCTTGCTAAATGAATGATAATTTTAAGATGCAATTAGGCTAAGTTATTTGAAGCATCATTTTATTTGTCAACTGATTTTCTGAGGCACATTGTGCTGTAAAATGTACATGTACTGTATGTTCAGGTTCCCTGTTTGAGGCTTCTCTAGTAAATTCGACACATATGATAAAGAAATAATACATACAATAAAATGCTTTTTTTGTATCTGGTTGAAATTACCCAATCCTCCTTTACCTTAATAGCTAATCATGATGGATGTTATAGCGACTAAATCTGAACACTTTAATGTAAAATTAAACGTGTTTAGGCCAGGGAGGTAACGTCCATGTGAAATGGTCCATCGTAGTGATGATGACCCAGGGGTTGGCTAACGTTGGCTGCTGTCTGAGCTGTTGTGTTGTTGTGCCTGTAAATTATGTGGCACTATCAGTCCATGCCAGTGTTGTTTAATCACTTGGCATTTAAACACCGTTAAATGGAGGTCACAGCTCATATAGCATAATGACCATTACTATTAGTGATAGATAACTGGTGCCTTGGACCGACGCCGCCTAGAGGATGTGTATTGAATAAGTTTTAGCTAACTCAAGTGAAGCACACTGTGGACCAGTTTTTGATTGAGCCTGAATGAAAACAAAGTGGGCATAACTAGTGAATACTGAAACGTTTTTAAAAATAACGTTACGACGTCATTGGTAGGCTATTGCTCTTGAGTCTTCACATGACAGAGGCTCGGTCATTGAGAGGGAAACACGTGGGAAAACATACGCAGTTGTAATTTTAAATTAGATAAAGAAGAGTAGATCGTGTTGAGTAAAATAGGACTACACGGCCCAGACTGCCACTCACCTTGCCCTGTGTACAAATCTTCAGTCACTTGCTCAAAACGCTGGTTTACTCCTTTTTTCAGCGAAGCAGGAAGGTTTTCAATGAGAGTAACGTAATCCAATTTGTCTGCAACCGGCGCTTGTATACGCAGACAGATAACGTTATTTCTCGTGGTTACGAGATCACAAATTCCATTGTCGTTCAGTCCGGACTTGTAAATGTGCTCTCGGGCATTCAACTTTTACTAGTTTACACTCCTAATGCCTCAGTGGGGAAAAATCAGTTGAGTTATTCCATGCAGTAAAAAGTAATGCTTAATTTAGTTTCTTTCCTTTGCTTGGTTTTACTCAGCAGGTTTCTCTCCCCCCCCCCACATGTAGCCGGCGGGGTAAATTGTGGGAATGGTTTGGTACTGCGCTCAGCGGCCAGCTCTCCACAAGCGTAAAAAGGGGTTTGGCAAAGGGGAATATATCATGCTGCCTTCAAGTGCTCCTCGTATTTTCGAAAGAAAATATGCTAGAAAGTCCCATGATGTATTAATGGCTGCTTAAAAACGGCAGTGTTACACCATTGCTCTGTTTTCAGTCGACGCTGGTTCTTAATCGAGTGCCTCCCAAACCACAACGACATTGCAACACTTTGCTGAAGTTTGGAAGGAAACATATGTGTACCAAACTAAGTTTTTCTTTTAGCGGTCACATCACTTAGACTATACGTTATGAAGGATCCCTGACTGTTCAGCTTGATAAACATAAACATTAACTGAAATCCTGTCATGTGATATTTAGGCTTCCACTGTGGTGTTTTCTATGTATGCTGCGATGTATCGTAAGTCCAATATTTCCCCCAGCATGTCAAGGCATCATTAGCTGCTGGAGAAATGGCTGGTACATGGCAGACCCCTTTTGGTCAACTGGAGACATGCATTCCATCCTGATCCCATCCACCTATTATGATTTGATCCTGTTTGATTCCCAAAGTTTGTCACTTTACAGACCTCTATTTAAATACACAGGCTTACAGTTTTCTATGACTGGTTGAAAGGGTGAAAGCTATGTTAATATTACATTACACTCTCTCAAGCGGCTCTGGGGATGTATGGCCCCATTTTTAATACCACTACTTGTTAAGTTTCCAAGCTTTATGTACTGTTAAGTCAGCTAATGCAAGGAAATGAAAGAGATGAATAAATACTGTATAACATGCTATTTTCAAACAAGCACCAATCATCCGCTATAATGCAGCATGCAATTAAGCATTAAGCTGCTTTGACTGGAATTGAAGCTGTAAATGTTTCCTATGCTCCATGAAGTTGTCCAGGGTCAGTCCTTATCTGCTCCTCCATTTACAGGACATGTAACACTCTGAGACATCAGATGCATACCAATAGAGACCACACAGAGATCAGAAAACCTGCTGAACACTCTTGTCATCTTTAAGGAGGGTCTCTCTCCCTCTGTATCTTTGTCCCCTGTAGTGAAAAGAAGCCTTTTATCTACCCTCTCTCCTAAATATCCTGTAATGAGGACTGAAGATAGATAAGCTACACACACACTTCAAAGATCACCCACCATGCCACCTCCTTGTTCAAAGGCTAGACAACAACAGTGGGGTATACTCTGCTCTTACAATACAGTATATTATCAATGTTAAATGATAATCATTTCTAAAGACATTCCAGTAAATATTGTGATCAGAACATTACCCAAATGTTGTCATTAATATTGCAACATAATTAAGTACCAGATAAGGTCAATACTCAGCAAAACTATGAGATCATATATATTTATATATACAATATAAAGTACTATTTGTTATGTTTATTATTGTATATGATGCATCTCAATGTATTGAACATATGCTGGCGCAGTATTGGTAAATCTTCATATTATAAAGCTCTAATTTGCTTAAAATACAATAAATTCTAGATTGCAGATATCTCTGGATTAGATTCTTACTGACAGGGCAGAGAGATTATACTAGTAGATTAAAGTAACCGAATATTTTAATATGTATCAATAGATTTTCAAATGTGTATACCGTATATATCATACAGTATATATCATACAGATAGGTGACAAATGACAAGAATACAACAGTGTGTTACTGTACTGTAATAAGATGTTTAATGTGTTGTGGCATTAAGCCTTCAAAACTTCATTAAAAAGATTAAGACATGAGATGGTTCTTTTGTTCTTAACCACTAGAGCACAGCCTTTTTCCTGAATTTGTTGTAGGGACTGTCTTTAGTAAGTTCTTCCTGGCATTGATTCTCGTAGTGTGTGGAACTGAAGGGATAACCAGCATTCTTTCAATCCCCCATTTTATGATAGTGGCGGAGAGTGCTGTCTGACATGTAGTACTAAAATCTGTGTCTAGTTGGAATGAGTTCAGGTGACTATGAAGGCATTCAGAGTCATATGATTCTCCTTGTTTTCATCGTCATCAGCAAGTAGATGAGAGGTTTGGCGCACACCAGAGAATTTAATGCAGGAGAAGTAAAGTTAATAATCCAATCAGTAGAAACTCCCAATCCCATTGTCAGAAAACCAAAGGAAAAAGAAGTAGCATACACACTTGAAAAAGTGCATTAAACACCTAATTTCCTGCACTCTGGTGAATTTTTCTGCACCTATTTCTACCTTTTTCTGCATCAATTTATGCTGGACATTAGCCTGGATGCCAGCCGAATTTAGCCCCGCCCACAAAATTTTAGGTCGGGCATCCAGGCTACTGGACAACAAGCTTAAATGGGACTCTTGGACTGATCTTTTGCAAACTAAGACACAGCAAAGAATGTACTTTTTAAAGAAACTGCTTGTTTTCAATGCAAATAACAAAATGCTCCAAATGTTTTATACTGCTTTTATTGAAAGTGTTTTAACTTGCTGTATTATCTGCTGGTTCGGAAATGCCACTGAGTCTCAGAAAAAGACAATCAGAAAAAAAGTTTTAACTGCCAGCAAGTTACTTGGGATAACACTACAGAGCATTGAACACATTTACAAAGACAGACTGGTGAGAAAGGCCAGTAACATTGTATGTGACACCCCCTGGCATCACATCTATGCGTTGTTTCTGCCTACCCCTTCTGACCAAGAACAGAACCAAATTCTCTTTCGTACCACAAGCCATAAAAGCCTTAAATCATTCAAAATAAGCTAGTCGTCCAGCTGGCCTGATCATACCCAAGGGTGTAGTGTATTGTAGTGTGTGATGTATATTCTTCATGTTATGCCTGTCAGTGTCTGATGTAAGAACTATTTGTTTGTATCATATGTCTGATGTCTTGCCGCAAACCCAACTGCCCCATGGGGACAATAAAGTTATCTACTACTACTACTACTACTACCATACCCAGTATTCCGGCACCCCTTGGACTATTTGGCTGTTTGTGTGTATGTTTCTCAGCACAGGCCTGTATTCATTTGCAGGGTGACGGGAGAAGTGAGTTTGAAAAGTGGAAAAGCAGAGTGTGAATAGGCATGCCTGTCTGTCTATTCACGTCCCTGTAAAAAAACACTGAGCCATTCATCCCCAAAGTTCTCACACACACACACACACACACACACACACACACACACACACACACACACACACACACACAGACACTCACACACACACACACACACACACACACACACACACACACACACAAACACACACACACAGATCTCAGCCACTCTGAGAACCAACTTGTCTTTGGAGTTGTGAGAAGAGCTGGGCATGTTGGCTGGGATGGGAGATGGAAGGTGGGAGGCCGGCTTGATGGCTGGGGGAGGTGTGGGTAGGCTTGGGTCAGAGGACAGCCTCCCCCTCCCAGTGTGTTAATTATCACATACCCAAACACTCTCCAGTCTCAGCTCTAATGTACTTTACTGTAATACAAAAACTCAGATGTACATCAAACACCTTCCAAAAATCTTTCTCTCACCTGTCTTCCATTCCCGAAGGTCCCTGGAGAACATTTTTGGGAATAACTTACTAACAAAGACCCCATATAAAATTATTTTTGAAGTTTCTCACAGTCCATGTCTGAAATTATAATTATGTAGCCTTTTGGGAAAGAGACTTCAGATACAGTATTAGGGGAACACTAAGGTCTATATAAAAGCATCCAAAGAGCACCATGTCATGGGACCTTTAAGATATCCTGCTAAGTTTGTCTCTTTGTTTATTTGTTATCCAAAAGTGTAAATGATTGTTAAAGTTGCTGCAATGTCGAGGAGCATAACACAAATATATTTACTCTCTTAATTGAGACATACTGTAACAATAATGTAATTTTAACTCTAATGACACTATCCGTGTTGTCCAGTAGATGGTGAACTCGTACTTTCAATAACCACCTCTGTCAGTGTGTGCTCTGCTCTGGGCTGTTTAGTGCCACTTTTGCTCACATTAAAAAAACAGTAGCACTCAGTCACAATCAAATGCCATTTCTGTTTTTTCACTAACCGCTGCACTGCACGTCGTCTTGATAAAGAGTGATGTCACAGTGCACCAGGGCTGGTTCTAGCCTGCTATATTAGGGTGGGCTGGTAGAAAAAAACGGTGGGCAACATGGGCGATTGCTATAGCACAGAGGTTAGAGAAGTGCATTAGTGGCCCAACGGGTTGCAACTTCAAGGCCCTGGTGACATGGCACAAACATTTGACCTAATCACAGCTGGCCTGCCAACCCAAAAGCATAGGTTGTATTTGAATATATGTGCATGGGGAGACATATGATGTGGAGGGTCTGGGGGTCCTCCCCCAGAAAAAAAAGTGCATTAAACACCTAATTTCCTTAATTTCTGCACCTATTTCTACCTTTTTCTGCATCAATTTATGCTGGACATGTCTTTATTTATGTAAAGGAAAACACAGGGGACAATTGAAAATATAAAAACATAATGGAATATAATGCAGTAAGGCTCTCAGGCACTCTGTATTTCTTTTCAAATATTTATTCTCCGGTAGATCAACTTTTCTTATTTAATGTTATCTCTGCTGAGTCAACACACACGTAGGCCTATATAACTGAACTCCTCCCTTCCATTTTGTGTCTTTTGTTTGGGAAAGTAACCTTTTTAACCCTTGTGTTGACTTCGGGTCAAATTGACCCGTTTTCAATTTTTGTTTTATATCAGAAAATATGGGACGTAGAATAGAAATAAGCGCTGAACATGTGTAGAAGAAAAATTTTACAATTAAAAACGTTGGAAAAAGCAAAAACAAACTGTGAAAAAAAGGCGTCAAAAACGTCGAAAAAATAAGTGTTTTTTTCAAGGTTGACGGAAAGGCAACACAAGGGTTAAATTTGCATGTGGGACTTATTCATATGAATGATAGCCTATATGAATTCATTTAAATTAATAAACCCCTGGACTTTAATAGCGATGTGTTTCAGCAAGTTTCTGCTCATGTTCAAAACTTTGTGCACATTCAAAATATAACTCATCCCATCTTATTTTGAGAGAAAAGGGTCACAATAATACAAGAATAAAGTCCCAATAGGCACATTTCAAGAAAAAAACCACCTGCCCTATAGTCTACTGTGCATTACGTTGTTGCTCTGCTCATATGGCAGTATCTCATCCACACCGTCTGACATAGGCTACAGAGAAATCACCGTTTGGGTCTGGGGATGAGACAAAGTTTAGGGAAGACCCGCTGCTCATCTCTATTTTCACACAGAAAGAGTGGACACAAAACAATCGAAAAGGTCTGCTTCAGAGCACTATACGGGAAGAAGAAATGGGGCGACTTTAGAGGCGGGCTTTTCTGTGCTTCTTTTTTCCACTGGCTGAACACATTCTCTTAACCTTTGATTGGGTGGGCAAGAAACAGTTTGGGTGGACTGAGCCCACCCCTGCTGGGCCAGCAGTGCTCAATGAAAAAACGCTAGTCTTAAAAGCATAACTAACTTATACCAATACCATGAAGCAAGTTAACTGAAAATATGTATTAGCCTAATGGGGAAAAATAACTTACCAAAAAAAATGTTAGGCTACTTTTTTTTCTTACGGCGGACACGCGCCAGTTAACATCATCGTACGTGCGCGCTTCCGACCGTAAACTAAACCAGTGACAAAGATGGCGGCCTCCGCCGCATCAGGTAAGTCGACTTCACCGACAGTTTGGAAATCTCTATGTTTTTATTGATTTTGTATACGAAGTACACTTTCCACTTTACCACATTATCTGCGCAATAATTTTGCAATTGCCAAGAGTCCAGCTGCAGTGGAGTTTTGACTGTAAAAGAACAATGCTGTTACAAACGATGCTAACGTTAGCTAGCTCATTGGCTATAGCTAGCTAAACTGGCCCACAGTCTTTGAGCAACACTCGGCCATCTGCAACAACCTTGATTTACCATTATGAAGCTAGCTGGTCAAAGAAAAGGCTAACGTTACATGCGGATTTAGTGCACATAAAAGATTTCTGTGGTATTGATGGGTTACTCTGTTCGCCCATGACCAGCTTGATGGGTAGCTAGCAATGTTAACGTTAGAACGCTTGTTTGTGTAGATGACGTTAGCTGGCAGCACAGCCCTGTCCAGCAACTCTAGAGTCTTCCGGAAGAAATGCTCAAAAGTACTTTGTCAACAGGAACTGAACCCAATGTATTTTACTTAACAACTTGTAAACATAGTCTTACTGCTTATGTAATGTGAACAGCTGTCCTTAGCGGTATGTTTTTACATTTAATAGTTACGTAGCTAGGCAACTCCTCAAAGGAGAACTCCGGGCAATTTTTACGGTAATCTTGATAATTATAAATATACATACCTGTCAATAGAAAAAGCCGAATCGGTGCTAGCAACACGGAGCTGCTGCAGCTAATGCCCAGAGCTCCCACTTAGTGACTGTTCGTTATTTACTTACAGGGCCACCGGAGGAGTTTTGGGATCTTTAGTCAAGCGATAGACTTGACCCTCCCCTCGCCAGTGATACATTTTCAATGACCCTCCAAAATGATTTGAAAAAAAGGCATGACCCTCCCCAGCAATTTATTGATGCCCTATGTGCTAGTTTGCGCTTGGCAGAGATGTGTAGACAACCTTTGATTACAGCTATGACATACATGCGTTAACCTCTGCTTTCTCATCTTAGGCCGGTTACACACTGCCTGCGTGACGTGAGCGTGGCGTTTCTGTTGCGTGTCAGCTGCGTGGATTTTTCTATGTCTTTACACACCAGAAACGTGTCTGACGCAGTGCTGCTGCTAGACTTGTCTGGACACATGTATGTTTCCCATTGATAAAATGAAATACCATGTTAAAACTGATTTGATTACAGCAAAGACAACGTCGGCAGTATTGATGGCAAAATAGGCTACAGAATATTTCGTTGTTATTGACAGGTGCAATATTAGAAAATCGATTTTTTATTTATTGCATTTATATCTGCATTTATATCAAAACCTAGAGACTTTCAAACAAACATGTCATTTATGAATATGTATTCATGTCTAAACGACATATGAACATCTTTTCTTATTCTATTTTGCCTGGAAACGCTTCCAACACGCTTGCGTGAAAAATAGGCGTCGGTTCTATTTCTAGCAGGCACGTGTTTTCGGCGCAGCTCGAGCCGCTCGTGTCACGCAGGCAGTATGTAAGCTCTAACCTGTTAATATGGGAGCCGAAATATAAACGGACACGCCACACAGCTGACAAGCTCGCGCAACGCATCCTGTGTGTAACCGGCCTTACGCATCCCACTCCTCTGTTATGGTGTGGTGGCCATTTCAGTAGACTTACACACTAACATTGTTGTGGAAACACAATAAGCATGGAAACTAAATGCACATTTACTGCATAATTTCAAATACTAAGTTACTCCTCTAGTAAACTAGTATTCACGTGAAATAAAACATTGACACCATTCAGCAAAGGACACTGGGAAATAAATTCAACACTGGTTGCTATGGCCTCGTCACTAGGCTTCCTCAGTCATTGTATGTTTTAGCACATAGGTAAAGCTGCCGAAGTTGAACATTATATTCAAAACATGTATGTTTATTTTATAAAGCAGATTTTGACATTACATTGTAACAATTTAACAATTCGCCCTTATGAAATCTTTTCGCGGCACGAACAAGAACGAGCTAAGTAATGATAACATAAGCATTTTGGCTAGGTGGATGTCCATTTTAAAGTCATGTTATTTCCCATCCTTCTTACGATTTCCAGCCGCAGCCTGTCACTCCCCCCCCTTTACTAACGTTACATGCTCCGTGATGTTAAGACCTCACAATGCCTTGTTTCTCACTCCTGCTAACGTATTTTTCATCAGATGTGACATGACAAAACATTTTGTTTTCACATGCCGGTAGGCCAAGGTGAGAAGAGGGAGATTAGCTAACGTTAGCCAACATATTTTTAAAAATATCACATTTGAATAGTAATTTAAGCATTTGAATAGTATTGATTTTTTTATATTTTATTTTTTTTAACTATTTGAATTATTTCTGACTTTCGGAATTCAGCCCTATTCCACAGCGGCAAGCGGGCGTGTATGTCCGAGCCTGTCTCCAGCGCCTCCACCTGCAGGTTGCCAGCTGTGTGTCTGCCTGTTATAATCTCGGACAGCCGATTCAACTCGCCGGTCCTCATCAATATGCTGAAGTTTCATGTGTCACGTAGCTCTCCACAAGCAGAAAAAAAGAGGAGCTTAAAAGGCAACTTGCTGGTTCAGAGTTAAGACTAGGGCTGTCAACGAATATTCTAAATTCGAATATATATATTCGAATAGTTTTAAAAAAACGAATTTTGAAGGGGAAAATTAATATTCGAATAAAAAATAAATAAAAAAACAGTGGAAAAAAATGCTCATGGTAGCAGAGGCTGTCTGGCTGTCTGCTTTGCTAGCACGCCTGAAAGCCCTTACATACCGGACGCAGCCCAGCTGGCGCATACAAATGTGACATCATGAGATCGCCGTGACTATTTATACCTGCGCTGGTGGTCGCGACACTAGCTGCAGTCTTCTCCTGAACAGCGGTGGCGCTAATGAGCAAAGGCTACCGACGGTGCCCTTTCTACGGACTAAAGAAGAAGAAAAGGGTAAACAACGGCAGAAGTGGCAACAGCATTGCCGTCAATGCTTCGATTTGATTCACTGACCTACTTCGTCGGATCGAGCCTTTCATTCACCATAAAAGAACTCCTCTTAACCCGGTAAGTTTACCAGAGAGACCTGCAGTCACTCTGAGAGTCCTGTTGTTGGCGATCTCAAAAAAAGAGACGTGCGCGACGTCGGCTCGGCCGGATATTGCATAATTTTGACGTCACGATGTCGCGCGCCACCTTGGATGCATGCGCAACCAGATGTTCGAATAGTTCGAATATTCGTTGTTATTTTAGAGGGAATATTCGAACGCAATTTTTAAGCAATTTTGACAGCCCTAGTTAGGACTAACAAAGTTAATTAGCAGTTAAGAAATAGATTGTATAGCCTATTTACATTTTTATCATGCAAAAGACGTTTTTTTAAAACTGTATACAAAAATAAAAAACTGCAGTGTCCGTCAAATTACAAAAAATGTAATTATCGTTACAGAGGTAAAATGTGCAATTAATCGTGATTTTGATTTTAGTTCATATTGTGCAGCCCTATAACTAACGTTGTACCGCTCACTCTACACAAATGATTATTACTAGAGCACACAGGCTGACGCTTCTGTGGACACGACTGACGGCGAGGATTACAAATGAAGGAAGAGAAAGAAAATTAAGAGGGGCTAAGAGCAGAGACAGGCAAAAGAAAATAACAAAGTTTGGAATCATTTTAAGCTGCAAAAACACAAATCTGTACAGTGTATCTATTGTAAAATCAAATTAGCTTACCACAATAGCAGGGCGTCAATGCTACATCATCTTAGTAGAAAACATCCAGTCTACTCATCCATTCCACGGAACAAGCCTGACCCAAGGTAACATTAACATCTGCTGCTCATGTCCACCGCGCTGTTTTACACAACTACAGCATGGTACTCTTAAACATAGCAATGTTTTTAGGGCTGAAATGATTCCTCGAATAATTCAATTACAAAAAATCCTTGATGCAAAATGACTTGCCTCGAAGCTTCGTTAAATCAATGTTACCAACGTTGTGTCGCTGACGGACGTTGTTTCCGCACAGAGCATTATTACTGTCACACAGACGCGGCTCAGTCTGCTGTTGGCGACGTCTATGCTGGCGACACATGCCAGAGGTAAATAGCGGGGCGCTAACGGTACAGATCCACTTTTGCAACACGACCAGAGACAGGCTGGAGAAAACGACAGAAAGTGTCCAAAGTTTGGAATTAGGGTTGTGCCGATGGACGATATCATCGTCCATCGTGATGGCTGCCCGACATCACGATGGAGAGCAACCATCGTGATGTGTGTGTGTCCGTTATGTTTGCGTTATTCAGTGCAAACATAACCGTGAATGTAGTTTAAACTCAGTAATGATGGTATGTTAGGTTATTACTGTCGCTCTGTTGAAGGCAAACGTCCCACTGTACTGTCGTTACGCAGATCACGGACATCTGATTGACTTTACTGCACTGTACTTAAGTGAAAGTAAGTTGTAAAACCTACCAGCAGGGCACCATTTACAGAGGGCATTTAAATAATCGTTTCTATGTTAACTGTTGGCCCATAGTAGTAGGAAAAAATATTTATGTAAAGCTACACCCCCCCCTCCCCCGACGACGATATCATCGTCCATCACGATGTTTTACTGTAACCATCGTCAACTGCCAATTTAGGGGACATCGCCCAACCCTATTTGGAATCAGTTCAAACGTAATTAAAACTAAAATTCTGTACAATATGTATACTGCAAAATCAAACTAGCTTACCAAGATAATAGCACGACGTCAGTGCTTTAGCATCTCAACAGAAAACATGGAGTCTAACTTAATAATCCATTCCACGAAGCGGACCCAACGATGAAACTACACCAAACGCAACAACTACAAAAATCAAAGACAAGAAAATACGTAGTGGAGACCACGATCTGATCTAAAGAGCTGACTCGTTGACTATCCCTTCGGAAAAACAGCTGATTGTTGCGCATCTCTCTCTCTCTCTCTCTCTCTCTCTCTCTCTCTCTCTCTCTACGGAGAAACAGCTGATCAACGATCTAATAGCATAAGTGTAACAGAGCTGTGTGACATTATAATAAAATATATAAATGAAAATACGTTGAGTATAACTAATATTTACATATAGGCCTACTGTATACAGATCAGTCTCAGGTTGAAACTTGTAGTTCTGAAAGTTAAGTTACACAACTTAATGTAATGTTTGTGTATGTTTAATGTATGCCTTAGTTTGACGTTGATATTTAAAAGATTTTTCTTTAAAAACAATGTAATATGGCACTTAAATACACTTAATGATTAGTTTTTTGAGAGATGATATTGTAAGCAATGTAGGCAATACAAATGTTGCTTTTTTTCCGAAAATGTTGCTTTTTTCCCCTAGTTTTGGTTGTTTAAAATGCAAAAAAAGAATCATCTGATTTAATCGATCGATAAAGTGCTAGATTAATCGATTACAAAAAGAATCGATAGCTGCAACCCTAAATGTTTTAGAAACGAGTAGGGCTGCCACCTCTTAGTCGACTAATCGGTCGTTTTGGTCTTAGTCGACTAAGATTTCTTTAGTCGATTAGTCAATTAGTAATTTTTTATGCTTATTCATGCTTAATTACTTATTTCCAAGAAACTCATGAGCACATTCATGGTAAGCACAAGATTTAAAGTGGTGCTTTTGCAGGATTAATTGTGGAGAAACTGTTTTACAGATGGTTAATTAACTACATTTATATTGTGCTTTTCTAGTCTTAACCACCTCTCAAAGCGCACAGCTCTGTCATTTAAATCAACTAATCGATTAGTCGACAAAATCGTATAAGTGTTAGTCGACTAAGAATTTCTTTAGTCGAGGACAGCCCTACAAACTAGCTAAAACGAAAGCTTTCCAGCCCCTCTCTTATGGAGCAGTAAATCCTCATGGCTACTTAATATGCACGTGAATGACGTCTTCGGACCATGCCGGTGATGTCTGCATGCTTCATTCTTTCTCCTCACTCAGTATTAGCCTTCTAAACATGTGTCCCCCAGAACAATTCAATTCAATTATATTTATAGTATCAAATTATAATTAAAGCTGCGAGCAGTGATGGAAGGTCCCTCGCGCCTCTGCGCGCGTCAGGGTTACCGGCGGACGCCGCTCCTTGCTACAGTGCATTTGCGCAGCACTCAGACGCCGCAAATCGTCAACAATGAAAAGGGAACTCCCTGCTGAGTTCAACGATAGCTCACACAAGACTCTACGTTATACGAATCATTAGCTGTGAAAAGGGGTGTGGCAAAAGCGTAGGGGGCGGGTCAAACCATCAGTCAGTGCTGAGTTCAATGATACCTCACATAAGACTCTACCTTAAATGGGTCAGCATGTATGAAAGGGGGCGTGGCTTGAACATAGGGGACGGGCCAAACCATCACCAATTAAAAATGAAGCCTCTGCTAAGATGAATGATACCTCACACAAGACTCTACCTTAAATGGGTCAGCATGTATGAAAGGGGGCGTGGCTTGAACATAGGGGACGGGCCAAACCATCACCAATGAAGAGGGAAGTCTCTGCTGAGTTCAATGATACCTCACACAAGGGTATACCTGAAACGGTTCAAATGTTATGAAAGGGGGCGTGGCTTATGCATATGGGGCGGGCCAAACCATCACTAATGAAGAAGGAAGTCTCTGCTGAGTTCAATGATACCTAACACAAGGGTGTACCTTAAATGGTTCGAATGTTATGAAAGGGGGCGTGGCCTAAGCTTAGGGGGCGGGTCAAACCATCGCCAATTAAAAAGGAAGTCTGTACTGAGTTAAATGACACCTCACACAAGGGTATACCTTAAACGGTTCAAATGTTATAAAAGGGGCGTGGCCTGAGTAAGTGGGCGTGGTCATATTATAGGGGCCGGCTCAGTATCACATGTAGACCACACATTCTAAGTTTCATGTCAATCGGATGATGTTTGTCATATAAGGCAGATTTCCTGTTGCCAGCGGGGGGCGCTATGACCAAAAGTCAATTTTGGCCTGTAGGTGTCCTCAGGCCTGGACCCTTGTCCATCGTGAGAAATTTCGGGCAGATACGACAACGTACACTCAAGTTACAGCAATTTCTTTGTTCATCGCTGAACACTCAAAATGGCCGCCACGCCACGCCCACACCGTCTGACGAAAAGTTTTTCTTTTAATAACTTTTCATCGTTAAGGTGTTGGGATGGTACACACCAAGTTTGAAGTCCATCGGATAAAATGTCTAGAAGGAGTTCGTTAAAGTATAGCACCTTGACTTTTAGGCCTAAAAGCGTAAAAGCGCCCCTAGTGGCAACAGGAAGTAGGCCTAAAAGTCAAGGTGCTATACTTTAACGAACTCCTCCTAGAGATTTCATCCGATGGACTTCAAACTTGGTCTGTACCATCCCAACAACTTAACGATGAAAAGTTATTAAAAGAAAAACTTTTCGTCAGACGGTGTGGGCGTGGCGTGGCGGCCATTTTGAGTGTTTAGCGATGAACAAAGAAGTTGTTGTAACTTGAGCGTACGTTGTCGTATCTGCCCGAAATTTCTCACGATTGACAAGGGTCCAGGCCTGAGGACACCTACAGGCCAAAATTGACTTTTGGTCATAGCGCCCCCCGCTGGCAACATGAAATGTGCCTTATATGACAAACATCATCCGATTTGCATGAAACTCAGAATGTGTGGTCCACGTGTGATACTGAGCCGCCCCTATAATATGGACTAGCCCACTTACGCAGGCCACGCCCCCTTTAATAACCTTTGAACCATTTAAGGTATACCCTTGTGTGAGGTATCAATGCACTCAGCAGATACTTCCTTCTTCATTGGTGATGGTTTGGCCCGCCCCCTATGCATAAGCCACGCCCCCTTTCATAACATTTGAACCGTTTAAGGTATACCCTTGTGTGAGGTATCATTGAACTCAGCAGAGACTTCCTTCTTCATTGGTGATGGTTTGACCTGCCCCCTATGTTTAAGCCACGCCCCCTTTCATACATGCTGACCCATTTAAGGTAGAGTCTTGTGTGAGGTATCATTCGTCTCAGCAGAGGCTTCGATTTTTAATTGGTGATGGTTGGACCCGCCCCCTATGCTTTAGCCACGCCCCCTTTCACAGCTAATGAACCGTATGACGTAGAGTCTTGTGTGAGGTATCGTTGAACTCGGCGGGGAGTTCCCTTTTCATTGGTGACGGTTTGCGGCGTCTGAGTGCTACGCAAATGCACGGTCGCAAGGAGCGGCATCCGCCGGTAACCCCGACGTGCGCAGAGGCGCGAGGGCCCGTCCATCGCTGCTCGCAGCTTTAATTTTATTTATTATTACTTTTTTATATGTTTTTATTTGTGTTTTACTATTTCAACTTTTAATAAAGCAATATTATTAACCAAATGATTCAATATTTATTATTGAAACACACAGTAGACATTCAAGTAGACATGCTTTGACAGAAATGTCATGTGGTTTTATTACTTATGTCGTAGAACTTTATAATGATATATATTCAAAGTCAGTGGCCTACACAGTGAATATTGATAAGGGAGGTGTCAAGACACCTTTAGATTGGATTTGATTATATTTCTCTTCAATGTCATTGTGCAGAGTACAAGTACAGAGACAATTCAATGCAGTTAATGTCAAACCACAAGTGCAAAAAAAAGTACAGTATAGACAGGTAGTGTAGTATAAACAGTATATGGCATAGTGCAGTGTAGACAGTAGTATACAGTTAACCAAGTGGTATGGTTTACAGTAAGGCTATGTGCAGTGTATTAAAAGTAGCATTATAAGAGCAGAACACATGGATATGCAGTGTGAACAATATAGACAGATATGTACAGTATGTATAGATATGTGCAGTGTGTAACAGTAACATTGTATGGGTGGTGTGTGGGGGGAGGTGGCACACGGATCTGTAAATAAATAAAGGAATAACGTTAACCGCAATTGGCTTTAAGACTTTTTTTTTCTCCATTGGCTGTATAATTTCCCCATCTCCTGTGTAGCTATACCTCCTAACCCTCATTATTTAACAACATATAGATTTCTTAAAATATCATAGCCTACTTGGATAAATGTTACTTCATATGAATTACTTTGCTACTATCGAAGTATGAGTAATTCCAATCCATCAAAACGTTGCTGAAAACTGAAATATTATATATAATAAAGCTGAAATATTTTGTTCTGATGCTTTTCATAAACTCTATGGGCTTCACCTTCTCACTTGACTGCATGCCTCCACGCCCACCCGATTGCCTGCGAGCTTGGCTTCTTGGCTTCTCCCTTCTTATATACCGTCTATGGCTTCTCCTCTACTGTCTATGCTTCTCCTGGCAGTACGGTAATTTTTCGACTATGCGACAGTAAGTCGCCTGGTTATGACACAATCGTTAGCCTATTTTCACAAAAACATCTGCTACGGAATCATAACGTGAGGTACAAGGTAATGGAGCCTTTTATATGTTTTCGTGTTTCTGTAGAAATAAACAATGGACAAATAGAGTCTTTAAACGCTTCAGATGTAAAGTTATTCGCTGTCAAGTGACGTAAAAACAAAATGGCGGTCAGCGGAATGCTAACGGGAGGTGATCGCTTTGTAGCAACGAAGCGATCCCATGGGAGGTTCGAGCTCTGAAGCGAAGCCTACCCCCTTGGTACCGACAGTATCTTCTTCTTCTTTTTAGTTTATTGGCGGTTGGCAAACCAACTTAAATGTGCATTACCGCCACCAACTGGACTGGAGTGTGAACGAGAGATAAATGCAGAAAATAAATAAACCAAAATAAAAAAAAAGGAATATTCGAATGTCAAATTTTAAAATCGAATACCAACCCACCGAACGAATATTCGAATATTCGGGTCCAGCCCTAATGTTTATACAACAAAGACAGTTAGGACAATGTAAATAGACTATTTACACTGAAGGTGCAATACACAGATATACACAACAATGGAATAAAAAGCGTTAGTAAGAGCATGTCTGATGGTCTAAAAGGAAGTATTTAACTGCCCGCGAGAAGCTTTTAAAATTTGAGATATTCTTTAAAATATTAGGAAGCCCATTCCATTCTTTGACTGCTTTATAGGAAAAGGCTGATTTGAGAAAAAACTGATTTTCTTTTGGGAACATTGCAATCACCCCTGGATACAGACCTCAAGGCTCTGTTTGTCAGTTTAGAGCGTAGCTGTACATATGTTTTTAAAGGGGGTGGAGCGGCATCATTAAGAATTTTGTGAACCAAACGGATATCAGAATACCTGATCAAATTATCAAAGCTTAAAATACTGTACTTCTCCAGTATACTACAGTGGTGGTGCCGTCTAGGTTTTTTGTCTAGGATTTTTAAAGCTTGATTATGTAAAGATCTAAGAGCATTTAAAACTGTTTGTTTGGCTTGAGACCATGATGACATACAATACAATATATGCGATAAAATCATTGCATTAAAGTAAGATTTTTCTGTTTCCAATGACAAAGAGCTTCTAATGTGCCTGAAGTTAGCCATATTAAATTTCAAAACCCGACAAACCCTTTTAACATGGTTTTTAAAATCTAGTACAGGATCCAAGATCACTCCCAGGTATTTAACTTCTTTGACATTTTGGATCATATAACTATCCACATAAATATGTGGGAGTGGACTTTTAATTTTTTTATTTGAGAAATACATTGTTACCGTCTTCTCCGTATTCAACGTAAGGCCTTAATATGAATCAAAAGTGAGAGCGCGGTGAGAGAGCTTGTTACGCCAGCAATCTCTTACCACAGGTTCCAGTTAGTCTTATGTGTGTAATTATAATGTGTTGAGTTATTTAAACAAACGATCGGTGAAATACACGCCTCTTGTCCGCGAGTCTCATTGATAGAGCCTGCGGCTGGATGGAGCTATAGCTAGAGGAGGCTAGCCATAGATAGCCTCTTCTTAGAATTCCTCTGGAATTCACAAAAATTCATTAACTTGAAATCGGACACCGTTGTTAGCTTTATACGACATTTAGTTAGATGTTGTATAACTGGCTTGACGAAATTCAAACTGTAAATATACTCAGAATTACGCCAAAAATGAAGCTAACTATCCGTGATTTGTAGGTACACATAGGATTGAAGGGACAGTCGCAGCTAACGAAACACCTAGCTAAACTTCACAAATATTCATTAACTTGAAATCGGACACTGTTGTTAGCTTTATAAAACATTTAGTTAGATGTTGTGTAAGTGGTGTGACGAAATTCAAACTGTAAATATACTTGAATTACGACCAAAAATGAAGCTAACTATCCGTGATTTGTAGGTACACATAGGATTGAAGGGACAGTCGCAGCTAACGAAACACCTAGCTAAACTTCACAAACATTAATCAACTTGAAATCGGATACCGTTGTTAGCTTTATAAAACATTTAGTTAGATGTTGTATAAGTGGCGTGATGAAATTCAAACTGTAAATATACTCCAATTACGACCAAAAATGAAGCTAGCTAACTAGCCGCAATCTTGTACTCATAGGATTGTAGGGACAGTCGCAGCTAACAAAACCCTTACAGCTCACAAATATTCATTAACTTGAAATCGGACACCGTTGTTAGCTTTATAAAACATTTAGTTAGATGTTGTATAAGTGACGTGATGAAATTCAAACTGTAAATATACTCCAATTACGACCAAAAATGAAGCTAGCTAACTAGCCGTAATCTGTACACATAGGATTGTAGCGACAGTCGCAGCTAATGAAACCCTTACAGCTCACAAATATTCATTAACTTGAAATCGGACACCGTTGTTAGCCTTATAAAACATTTAGTTAGATGTTGTGTAAGTGGCGTGACGAAATTCAAACTGTAAATATACTTGAATTACGACCAAAAATTAAGCTAACTATCCGTGATTTGTAGCTACACATAGATAGGATTGAAGGGACAGTCGCAGCTAACGAAACACCTAGCTAAACTTCACAAATATTAATCAACTTGAAATCGGACACCGTTGTAAGCTTTATAAGACATTTAGGTATATAGGCAGACATTAAAGATGCGCGCTGATTGGTTGAGCGAATTGCCATAGGTAGGCATCTCTAACTCACTTATAGCTAAGTGGCGTGACATTGTGTGTAACATGTGGTAAGAGATTGCTGGTGTAACAAGCTCGCTGACCGCGCTCTCACTCTCACACAACGGGCCATTTAGCTAGCAGGAAGAGGGGAGTTACAGGCACTGGAGCTCTGTCAGGGCTGCCAGCCGTAACGGAGCTCACTGCAGGCCGGGGTCTGTGAAGGAAGGCTGGCCGGGCGGCGAGGCAGCAGCACCGCCGCTGAAGTCCGACACACAGTCTTACCATATTTGCAATTAGCCATCGATTTTCGTAAAATGTCCCATATTTGAGCTTTATATAGTTGATTTCTCACATAAAAAAGTCTCAGAAGTGAATTTGGTAATGAAACATTGCAGTGTCTGGAATATGAGATTCTGTCGCTTCTCTAATGTGTGTGTATTGGGGATTCGCTCAACCAATCAGTGCGCATCTCTAATGTCTGCCTATGGCAATTCGCTCAACCAATCAGCGCGCATCTCTAATGTCTGCCTATGGCAATTCGCTCAACCAATCAGCGCGCAGCTCATCTAAATATTCATGAGCATACCATATTTGGAAGAAAAGCTCTTGTTACAAATAGGGCCAAAACACAGGGATGCATAAGGGCCAATAAAATATCAACCAGGCCATTTTCAGCCCAACCAATGTTACATACCCCGTTAGGAGACCATAAGGAACAGTGTGAAATACTCTATATAATAATTCTATCACCCCTTTAAAGAGTAAGATCCTTTTTGTTTAACTAGAAACGGCTCCAACATCGCTGTCGTTAAACCAGACTAAACAAACAATACTTTTAGTGTAGAAACCAAAAAGGAAACTCCAAGGCACTCTCTTTTAGAAAAATACGAAGCCTTTATTTATGGCTTAGTCATCATGAATCTTAAAGTACTCCGACGCGTTTCGGCATACAAGCCTTTGTCAGGGAGTCAATCAATTTCCAAAACAGGAAGAGACCTTCTTATAAGCTTTCAAACAGACCAGTCAAGAAACACAACCAATGAAAAGCCTTCATTTTGGAAAAGGAAGGTTCAGAGTTGTAGGATACTTTTAGTGTGTATAGATCCAGCATATTACCATATGTAAACCGGTAAATTGTGTGTTCATTTAAACCATACCACAGTGGTGATTGTTGGAACAGTGGAAAGATGAACCATACAGATTTTGATAGTTTTATTTTGGTCATTTTTATTTTCTATTCAGATGCTCTTCCCTACATAATCACTCCAGTAATTTGAGAGTGATTATTTCCCAATATAGCTTTTCAAGTCATCTTATAAAAATTATTCCAATTCCATTATTTTTCAGAAAAAAAGTTTGACCTAAAGCGTGTTTGTGTGTGTAGGCATCGTAGTTCCCCGCAGCTTTCGGCTGCTGGAGGAACTGGAGGAAGGTCAGAAAGGAGGTGGAGACGGTACAGTGAGCTGGGGACTCGAAGATGATGACGACATGACACTAACTCACTGGAATGGCATGATCATTGGCCCTTCAAAGGTGAGCCACCAACACAGTCTACAACACTAATACATCATACTGCTCTTCAGTTGGCCAATAGCAGGCTTAAAACTAGCTCAAGCAACATATTTTAGGAGAGCAATCTCATTCTCAAATCTCTTTTTAACTGCCTGTAATAATCAGATGATGTCTACACTGTTTCACATGCCCTCATGATTCTCTGAATGAGCTGAAAACAATACACAGATGGGATTTAAGTCAACGTTAATTTAGGAAACCTTTTTAAGAAACAGGATGTGCTTGTTGTGAAGGCTGTTGACTAGGGCTGCAGCTATCAATTATTTTAGTAATGAGTATTCTACAGATTATTCCATCGATTAGTCGAGTAATCGGATAAGAAACAAGTATCATGTACTAACTCCACCATGCTTCACTCCCCGCCAGAAAGACAGCGAATACTGGGATATGGCTAACCACACTCACTGCTCATTTTCAGGTTAATAATTGTATTTTAAGGTTGTACCAGAATAGGTTTACATGGTTTAATTTTCAAAAAACACCATATTTTTGTTGTACTGCACAGCTCTCTCTAAATGCTGCAGCTCCTCTTCTCACCTTGTGTTCAGGTCATCTTTTCTTCTGTACTATCTTTGATTGCACTCGCACATGCGCAGTAGCTCAGATCGTAGATCATGTCAGCTAGCTCCATAGACAGTAAAAGAACGTCTGTTTCTCCAACTTCGGTCAGTTACAAGGCAGGATTAGCTGGGAGACTTCTAATGAGGGCGCACATGTAAGTAGTTCTTTTGTAGATTATGGTGAACTTGTGTGTGTTATAGCAGTGCTTTGCCATTGAGAAGGAGGTAGCATCAGTGGTGTAGTCTACGTGATACGCAGGTATACGCCGTATACCCACTAGGAAAAGTCAAGGTTTTCCATATACCCACTTACAAAAGCGCAATGATACGTAACAACGTCGTGGTGACAGAACGTTCTCACTTTCACTGTTGCGAAGCACTGACATTTGGATCTTTGGGGCTTCCGTGGCCGTGCCCTGGATCTGACGCGACGTCACTTTTAAAGTTACTAAGCAACAACAAGTTGTTTGGCGGTCATTCTTTGCGTGCTCTTTCCTTTATCGCAACTGGTAGAGTTTGATCCATTGACATGTATGTATGTGTGTATATATATATATATATATATATATATATATATATATATATATATATATATAATTAGGGCTGTCAAAATTAACGCGTTAATTTTTTTTAATATTTAACTCATTAAAAAAATTAACGAAATTAAAGCAGCTGTGTTTGTTTACTTCATGTGGCGGCTGAGAAACGTAATACGTCTCCATAAGAGCAGGCGGCGCTACTCTGTATTTGTAGCATTCACTACGTCACGGGTGTTCAACAGCAATGTACCGCAGCTAATAGGTGGGAGGAATGGACTTACCTGAGTACGGGCCAGTCAAGAGTTGAAACGTGTTAGAATCCAGAAATGAATGAGCACGGGCTATAAACGGGACCGAGTATTAGTTCCGACATATTGTCTCGTCAGGAGAGATGCGCCACCGGTAAGCTGCTGTTTCTCTACACTGAGCTGCGGTTTAAGTTTGTTCGTCTGTATCGCTACTGCTGTGCTGCCGATATGTACGTGCGCGATTTGTTTGCTTGATACCTGTTACGTTGGTCACGCTGATAAAACCTTATTTGCAGTCTGATGTTTAACGCTGTCGACTCGATAGTATCCGTGACTATATTCCAGTAAATGTTTGAAATTGGTGCGTCTCACTGTCACACAAGCTACTTCCTGGTTGCGGTGCTGGAAGGGAAATGTAGTCAATTGCTTTACATTGGTAATGGATTGCTGTGCACAGCGTCGCTATCTAAAACTACACTCACTGTTTTCACTTTAGGCCAACATACACCTTTGTGGTTTTGGGTTACTGGTTTAATGTGTAACATTGATATTGATATTGATGTGCATTTCTGTGTTTAGATATATGTGCTTTGCTTAGTCATTCAGATTAAACACTATGTATATTATATTTATGATATTAAGTACTGCCTAGATTGTAATTTATATTCTCTCTCTCTCTCTCTCTATATATATATATATATATATATATATATATATATATATATATATATATATATATATATATATATATATATATATATATATATTTGTATATTATTCAGAATATGGTATATTAGGTATGTGGCTAATATTGGGGGTGGTGACAAAAATCTGCTCTCAAGTCGTACAGTTTCTAGCCGTTTCAGCAGCCTTCAGCAGGACTAAATAAGCCAAATTGTTGCTGCTGTTGTTCTGAAAGATATTAAACATTCTGAACTTAAAGGAACACGCCGACTTATTGGGAATTTAGCTTATTCACCGTAACCCCCAGAGTAAGAAAAGTCGATACATACCCTTCTCATCTCCGTGTGTGCTGTAATGCTGTCTGACGGCTCCAGCGGCATCAGGCCAGCACAGAACATGCAGGTGAATGGTTCCAGTAATCCTACTGCTCTGAATAAGTGACAAAATAACACCAACATGTTCCTATTTACATGTTGTGATTTGTAGAGTCACAGCGTGTACAAAAAACAACATAACATGAGACACAGCCGTCTTTTAACAGTAAACAAACCGGGAACTATATTCTCAGGTGGAAGAATATAGTACTTGGGCGGAGTGATATGCTCGCAGCAAGCCTGTCTGAGAATATAGTTCCCGGTTTGTTTACTGTTAGAAGATGGCTGTGTCTCATGTTACGTTGTTTTTTGTACACGCTGTGACTCTACAAATCACAACATGTAAATAGGAACATGTTGGCGTTATTTTGTCACTTTTGTCACAATTTGGAGCAGCAGGCTATTTGGAACCAGTTACCTGCAGGATCTGTGCTAGGCTAAGCTAATGCTGGAACCGTCAGGCAGCGTTACAGCATGCACGGAGATGAGAAGGGTATGTATCGACTTGTCTTACTCTGGGGGTTACGGTGAATAAGCTTAATTCCCAATAAGTCGGCGTGTTCCTTTAACAGAACCTTTCAAGGTTTGGTTTTTCTTCATTTTTGCAAAGTTAAGTGATTTAGCATTTAAATATCCATTACTACAAAAAAAAAATTAACTAATTAATCGCACAATTTGCTGTATATATCTATATATATGGTTTGAACAACGTTTTAAAGTAATGAGATATGAAACGTAAATAGACCCAAATAACACTACTTCAGTGTTTTCATAAGTCCGTCCTGAAGCTCCTGTACTCGGGTGACACTGCAGCTGCCACAGATCATGATGACCCGATCGTTAACGCAGGGGGTGGACCCCCAGACCCCCCCCATCATAAGTCACCATGCACACAAATCTGGAAACAAAACCCTGGCCTTTGAGTTGCCAGACCAGTTACGATTAGACCAAATGTTGGTGCCATCTGACTTACATGGAAGCTATAAACTAAAATGAACATACATTGCTACTCTATCGCTGACACAGCGCTGTGGACATGTGGCAATGTGAGACTGGGGGGGGCAAAACTCAATCTCACCTACGGCAACCAAAGGGCTAGAACCGGCCCTGATTAAATGTGTCATTTGTGTGATGTCCTGTTGTGTTCAGGTTCGGTTGCGTTTCTCAAAAAGTTAAGTCTGTCTCAACTTTAAGTGGTGTTTTTCCAGGGCTTTAAATAAACTCCATCAATACTGAAACGTCTATTGTCCGTGTACGCTTCGTATTCGTAAACATCACAGTGCGTCGCTCTGGGACAGGCGAGTATGAGGCTGGGAGAGGAAAATCACAGTATACTCACTACAAAAATATAGACTACACCACTGGGTAGCATGCTAATGGTTGTGGTAAGCAAGTTCGTTTCGGCTAGTGACGTAGAAAGCTGTGCAGATTTTGACCAGCTCACCTGGAGACTGAAGGCAGGACACATTCAGAAACCCATATCTCACTCAAAACAGCATGGATGGATTTTTTAAAAAGTTTATATGCGTGTGGAATCACCAGAGACACAAAATAACACCCCAAATCCCAGAAAAAGTGTTTTTTTTTCTCCTCATATTATGGACACTTTAAGTTGATAAATTTTACTAATTTAGTTGCCAGTCGGCTGGCTAGTTATCTAGCTTTCTTGCTAGCTAGGGGGCTCAGTCGTCAGTCAAGCACCGACCACAGTACAGAGAGAGAGGAATAGTGGTATAAGATCTTTATTAGGGATGTAAAGATCCCGTGAATCTGTTAAAAAAACAATTTAAATGGGAGATCACGTGACCGATGACTCGCATGGCTGCTCAGGGCTGAGGCTCTTCGCCCCATCTCCGTATTATCATTTTAAAACCAGGTCTATTCTTTTTATTTGACGTCAATCTTTGCATTTTTTACCACGGTAACTTTGTGGAATGCCTGCAGGAGCGAAAAAGCAGACCCCGCTGCAGTTTAACCGTGCAAAGAATTCTGCTAACTCGGCTAGCATGGCAACGGCTAGCGAGGTTTCGGATGCTAACGCGGACATATGTATGGAGGAGGCCATGGCCAGGGTTCTGGAAAGGCAACAAAGCGGGCTTCAGTCAGCGGTCTGCATCGCACTGAAGCAGGCGTTGGCAGAAATTGACACCTCACTTCAACACATCAGGACAGAGCTGGAGAGGCAGGGAACTACAGTAAGAGATTTAATACAGCGACTAGACGAGGCGTAGAAGGACAACAGACAGATGGGAAACACGGTGAAAGCCTGTATTGATGACCAGAAGAAATTTGAGCTGAAGTTGGCTGAACTGGAAGATAGATCGAGAAGAAATAACGTTCGGATCATCGGACTGAAGGAGGGCAGTGAAAAAGATGACCCAGTTGGATTTTTGCAAACACAGTTGCCAAAATTTATTCCATCCCTACAGAACAGAGCTACCATTGAAATTGACAGGGCACACAGAATCTACGGCAAGGCGGCAGGAACACGCACGCTGATTCTCAGGTGTCTGAGATACCAGGACCGTGAGGCAATTATTCAGGGGGCGAGACAGGCAGGGCAGGAAGGCCCGATTCAAGATTCCAACGCTGCGCTTTAAGCCTGACTACAGCGCTTTCCCCACCCAGCGGCGCCAGGGATTTATAGTAGTGCAGCGCAAGCTACATGCTAAAGGCATTCCAAACTTTCTTATTTATCCGTCAATTCTGAGAGTAAATTAAGGAGGGAGAACGTTCACATTCATTGCACCCGAGGAAGTTCTGTCAGGATTTGGATATGAAGGAAAGGGACGTGACGCCCGCGCTGGATGCTTCGCAACCGGACTGGGAGCTGTCATCGGGCCCGGAGGGCGGCGTGGGGACCTCTGGTGCGACACTCCTCACCCTGTCAAACACACTAATCCTAGTCGCGGGCGCTGGACGGGAAATTGACAAGTGCGTCGGTCTTAAACTAGCAAAGACACAAAGACAAGACATGGGGCTCCTTAAGTGGAAGCTACTTTTTCCCCCTTTACGTGCAACCTATTTGTGAAAAAGACCATCGCTTTGAGCAGACTGGATTGGCTGTAGTGATACATTCTCTTTCTCTCCCTGTCAGTTGTAGCTTGCTCTACCTTCTAGTAACGTTGGACACAGCGATCTCGAGTGAGAGAGAAAAAAGCGTTAACGTGGAACGCTATCACACGTTCCTTTCTCCCCTCATTGGACTAAGTTTGTCGACACTACTTTGTGCGCGCAGCAATAAGTAAGTCTGAGGTCCTGTAGATACGGGACGATGTTATGCAGGATTTATGAATGTACGTTAGCAACAGTAAGCTAATTCACGAGGGTGCTATTTTATGTGTGAGCTAATATTGCGCATCTGTTCATGTGCGCTGCAAGAGTTATGTAGAGAATGTAGTTTAAACTCCGTAATGATGGTATATTAGGTTATTACTGTCGCACTGTTGAAGGCAAACATCCCACTGTACTGTCGTTACGCAGATCACGGACATCTGATTGACTTTACTGCACCGTACTTAAGTGAAAGTAGGTCAAGTTGTAAAACCTACCAGCAGGGCACCATTTACAGAGGGCATTAACATGTATGTCTAATCGTTTCTATGTTAACTGTTGGCCCATAGTAGTAGAAAAAAATATTTATGTGAAGAGATATGAGCCCCCCCGGCCCCGACGACGATATCATCGTCCATCACGATGTTTAAAGCCTGGCTCACACTACAGGAGTTTAAAAATCCTAACCGATTTTCTTCCCTCAAATCTTAAACATGCTCACACTACAAGATTTGAAAATAGTGGGGCATCACACACTACAAGATATTCTTAAGATTATCTTGCAAGATTTAGCACCTCACGTGATGCGATCTGACGGGGAAGCGCATGTAAACAAAATGGATACTGTGTCACGGCAACTTGCTGTAGTAATACTTATTCTTTGTACCAATAAAAAATAAAATAAAACGAGTGTGGAGGAGAAAGTGGTTGGGCAGACAGGGTCACCATGGATGGTCTGTTCTTCAGCATGTAGCAGATGATCATTGACCTAGATCTAATGTTTACATTTGCTAGCTAGTGCGCTAGCAACTTTGTACACTCACCCGGTAGGTCCAAATGTGAAGCGATCTCTCCCCAGCTCTTCTCTTTATCATTCCGATTATGATACTCTTTTGATGATACATTAAACAGGCACTCGTGCTGTTGCCACATCTCCACCATCCTTTCTTCCAACTCAGTTGTCCACCGGACTCGTCCTACCGCTGCTTCGCGCACATTTTCAAAAGTTTCCGTCACTTCCGTCTCCTTGCAGACCTGTCTCTCATTGGCTATTGTGGAAGTACTGACGTAATCATAGTCGTTTCACGCCCGATTATAATCCTAGATATCAAACATGTTTGATATTATCGGGGCGGCCCCGATGTGTCTGCGAGCAGATCGGGAGGTGCAAGATTCGATCTGTGAACGCCTCACATTACCAGATAATCTGCGCCGAACATCGGAACTGATCGAGGTCCTCAACAAGATTTTTTCTCCGATTCTCGGGAGGGGTAAATCGGGCATAAATCGGCCTAAAACTCCTGTAATGTGAGCCAGGCATTCCTGTAAACATCGTCAACTGCCAATTTAGGGGACATCGCCCAACCCTATTGGGAGCTGAGTTACAAGGGGCATTTGATTTGACGGCATTTTATAATCTATGTCTATTACTCCTATACGGCTGATTTGTTTTTCATACAGTTTATTTCAGAACTTAATAGATGGTTGGTACTTAGTGTTATGGGTTTTTTTGTAACATTGTTCATGTTTAACATAGGAAAGCATTAGACCTGTTTCAGTTAACCTGTTACTTTAGACAGGAGGGGCAGTTTTGAGCTGAGTTTTTGTGCAAGCTGCGTTTGATGCGGCTACAGAGAGAGAAGGGGGTCTGCGGTCTCGGAGGGTTAGGGGATTTATTTTATGTTTTGTGTTTTCACCACACTGTGCTTAGATCTAACAGCTCACCCTTTGTTACAAATTTGTCAGTGAATTCCGGTAGGGTACTCAAGACATATATGTGTAAATTTTGAAGATGGCTGAACTTTCAATCCTTTCTGTTAACATCAGGGGGCTAAACGGGCTGAGCAAACGATCAGATGTGGGGCTTATTCAAGAATCAGATTTGCGTAAAAGAGATGTAAATCGTCTAAAAAATAAATATTTCAAAGTTGCTGCTGCATCTAGTGATGACACCAGAACCAAGGGCTCCATTGTTTTGCTGTCACGGAGATGCACACTCACCATAGACAAAATATTATATATTATATATTAGGGCTGGGCGATATGGTTGAAAACTGTATCACGATATAAGTTTTTCATATCGGTCAATATCGATAATTATTGATATTTTTTATGACCTATTTAAAATAAGGACCAGGAGAAAAATATATTAAATTTAAACATTTTTATTTTAAACTTAAAGGAACATGCCGGCTTATTGGGAATTTATCTTATTCACCGTAACCCCCAGAGTAAGACAAGTCCATACATACCCTTCTCATCTCCGTGCGTGCTGTAACGCTGCCTGACGGTTCCAGCATTAGCTTAGCCTAGCACAGATCCTGCAGGTAACTGGTTCCAACTAGCCTACTGCTCCCAATTGTGACAAAAGTGACAAAATAACTCCAACATGTTCCTATTTACATGTTGTGATTTGTAGAGTCACAGCGTGTACAAAAAACAACGTAACATGAGACACAGCCATCTTCTAACTGTAAACAAACCGGAAACTATATTCTCAGACAGGCTTGCTGCGAGCATATCACTCCGCCCAAGTACTATATTCTTCCGCCTGAGAATATAGTTCCCGGATTGTTTACGGTTAGAAGATGGCTGTGTCTCATGTTACGTTGTTTTTTGTACACGCTGTGACTCTATAAATCACAACATGTAAATAGGAACATGTTGGTGTTATTTTGTCACTTATTCGGAGCAGTAGGATTACTGGAACCATTCACCTGCAGGATCTTTGATGGGCTGATGCCGCTGGAGCCGTCAGACAGCGTTACAGCACGTATGGAGACGAGAAGGGTATGTATGGACTAGTCTAACTCTGGGGGTTACAGTGAATAAGCTAAATTCCCAATAAGTCGGCGTGTTCCTTTAACCCTGCTCTGATTATAATCCCCTCAGTTATAAAAGCAGAAATGTCAACACAACCATGGAAAACACTCAAATAATTAAAATGTAAACAGGTCTAAAATCACAATGAACACTTAACAATTATCTCTTAACATTAAGGTGCAAAATTAAAGAATAAGTAAGAAATGCTTAATAAAGTGTCATAAAATAGTGCAAAGTGTTAGCTAAATATAAGAAACCTGAGAAGGAACTATTTTGCAGGTTTAGTGCTAGGTTGGTAACCTGGCTTCTGGACAGTGCCCAGCATGTCTGCCTTCGTTATTTCTTTGTAGCGTTTAGTAAGGCGCTGATGCAGAGTACCTCTCCATGGCGGTCTGCTGTTTGTGCCGTGTTGCAGCTGCAGATGTTGTTGGACGTTGATGGCGAATACGGCTGTGCTCCAAAGTGTGAGCGCGGCTAAAGTGGTAAAACAAGTTTATGGTATTACCAGTGTTGGTGGGGACGACGGTCTGACGACATTGGTCTGACTACGGTCAGACTTATAAAATCTGCCATACTGACTTTTCCTGTTTTATCAACGATTTCCTCGCTCGCTGCGGCACTCACTTTCCACTCCACGCCGGTTCTGTTATTGAAGAACACGAGACAGCGATGTGGCGCAACCAAACATGATACTGTTACATGATTGGCTGTTAGAGTGTCACTCCCTACGTTGCTAGGTTGCCAGAGAGTGAGGGCCTTTGTTCATGCAACCAAACTTGATTCACAACCTCTGGTTTCTTCTGATGAAGAAAAACAAGTTATCGAACGTTTTATCGACCGCATTTTCTATTGATATTGATTATGTGTCTATCGCGATACATATCGTTATCGTTTTATCGCCCAGCCCTGTTATATATGTACTATGATAAGGAGTAGGAAAATAGCCTTTGTCTCAGTATATGCACCGGCTACATATGATGAAAGCTTTTTCCCACGCCTAACCAATGAATTGCTTTCTGAAATTAAAACAAAGCGAGTCCAGAGCTACTATCAATAGCATCCGCACGGACCGAGGTATCTCAACGAATCCTAAGGCGATTACTGCCACTTTCAAATCCTTTTATTCAAAGCTGTATGAATCAAAAATTGAATTGAATCCTCCTGCAATCCAGATCTGACGCTGTGCCAAAAGTTCCTAAAAGAGCTAAACCTGCCTCTTCTTGACCCAGAGGAGGCAGAACAACTGGGTCAACCTATAACGCTTAAAACGGCTAAAAAAGGGAAAACGCCGGGATTGGATGGAATTCCATCGGAACTTTTACTACAGTTCTTTGACACACTAGGACCTATCATTTTACAAACTTTAACCTTGGCCATTGAGAGGGGTACCTTTCATCAACAAACCAACACTGCACTAATTTCGATCATACACAAAAAGGGCAAAGATCCTACGGAGTGTTCAAATTACAGGCCCATCAGCCGCATTGGGACTGATATTAAGCTTTATTCCAAAGTGTTTGCATCGCTTTATCGAGAAGCTAGTCCACCCGACCAATCAGGGTTTATACCAAAGCGTCAAGCTGCAGACAATAGACACTGATTACTCCATGTAATAGAAGAAGCCAGAAACCTCCCAACTACGGCAGCAGTTTTATCACTGGACGCGGAAAAGGCTTTTGACCGCCTAGAATGGAACTACCTGTGGCAAGTAATGGAGAGGCTTGGTTTGGGAGCCAAATTCATTGACATGGTACGTACTTTGTATGCAAATCCCACAGCCATAGTCTCAACCAATGGCCTGCATTCACAGACATTCCCCATCGTGCGGGGCTCGAGACAGGGATGCCTGCTATCTCCCATGCTATCTGCAATCTCTCTTGAACCATTAGCCCAGGCCATAAGGCAAAATAAAATATGTAATGTCCAGATTAAATCCAATAACAACTAGGGCTGCACCTAACGATTATTTTAATAATCGATTAATCTGTCGATTATTTTTTTCGATTAATCGATGAATCGGATAAAAAAAACTCAACTCAATACATACTTGTTGTTTTAGTTAATAGTTGTGTAAAGGTAAGTAACCCAAATAGCAGATACAGACAAGACACACAGACAGACAGACACACACACACACTTATTCATTAAATTATTACCATCATTGTAGTAAGTGCAAGTTAAGTTCGTTTATACACCACACACTATTATATTTGTCAACAATAACTGATATGGGACAAAGCACATAATATATACATGACAACAGATTGAAAAATGAATGGGCCAAAAAAGGCGAGTGAATAAAACCGTGTCTTTAGTCTTGCAAACTACACCACCCCTGCTTTATTACTGTTATTACCGAGCTAACGCTAGCTTGTCATGCTAGTCAGCTGGATAACGAGTAAACACCAGCACCAGAAGAGCTACTGGAGGGACGATACGTTCCTCACTTCAGAACGGAACAGAAGTACGATAGTGTAGTGACTTTACCCTGCTGTTGAACTCCCTTCCTCCTCATCAACGACTCAAACATGTTTACGTTTTAGGTGCGGACTCATCATCGTGGTGCGCCTGTGCCATGCCATGTCGCTTTTGTTTATCTTGCAATTAACACGTTTTTGATTTATTTAATGTGAAATGCTCCCACACCTTGGATGACTTAGGTCGTACTGATTTCTCAGTGTTTCTCAGTGTTTCAGAACAACGTTACGGGTCTCTCCAGTCTCTCTCCGTATTTCCTCTACCCCCGCTCTGCTCTTTTTTTCTTTTCTTTCGCTCCGCACTGCTCCGCTCCGCTCTGCGCTCAACTCAATTTTTTTTTATTTCCGCAACTAGGTTGCCTAATAGTTGCGCGACACAACGAATCGATAATTAAATTCGTTGCCAACTTTTTTAGTAATCGAATTTTATCGATTCGTTGTTGCAGCCCTAATAACAACTCAATATCATTATTTGCAGATGATATTTTACTCTACATATCTGACCTTGAGGACTCTGTTCCAAAAATTAAGATCTTTAACGAATTTGGCTCAATCTCCGGCTATAAAATCAAATGGAACTAGAACTGCAAGCAGTTATGACGGGGCCCAAGCCTCCGATGCCAGTCACCTCCGATGCCAGCATCAGTAAATATTGAGAAGTGTGAGCTGCAAGGTATTTGATTACCATTGCAAATATTCCATTAACATTGATTAACAGGGCAAAACACTTATGTTGATTATAGCGCCCACTAATGGCCGATCTTTGCCAAATTTGGTACAAATCCTCAGAGCGGAATGCCCAACGAGCAACACATCTACAGTTCTATATATTTTTAGTCATCCAGTGCAAAAATAAACAAATTGAACATTATAACTCATAATGGACAAACTATCAACATGTCTTACACACAGTGTATCAATCTTGGATGTAAGCGTATGGATTAATTTCACAAAGACCCGAAAAACTCTGGACTTCTAGGCTGGATGCAAAACCTTCTGTAAGGGCTAGGAAGAAAACACCAGCAGAAAGTGGCAACTGTTAGCTTTTAGCTCCAAAAGACCCTACGCTTCGACTATTTATAATTATGAAGTTATAAAGTTATTATTAAAAAGTGCCGTTTGGCGTTGCATACAACATGCTCGACCTCAGAAGGGATTAAAAGGCCCAAAGTGGTATATGTTGACTATAGCGCCCCCTAATGGCCAATATTTGCCAAATTTGGTACAGAGCCTCAGAGCGCCATGCCGAACGGGCATCACAAGTTTTGTGTTGATTGCTTTTACTGTGGCAGAGATATTGCAATTGCAAATTTTCCCATTTAAATGCATTGAGTTATTGGGCGAAACAAATAAACGTGGCTTACAGCGCCCCCTAAAGGCCGATCTTCGCCAAATTTGGTACAGAGCATCGTAGTGGAATGTTGAACAAGGATCTCAAGTTATTTGCTGATAACATTAAATTTAACCGAGATATGATATGGTACGTGTGTGGTAGCTAGCTAGGAAAATTTGTTTGGTTGTCAAATTGGCATACTTTAACGTAGCAAAATTCTTTCCATAACTTTTTGTCAGGTCCATCGGGAGATGCTAACTACCAGGTTTCGTGCAGATTGGTCACACGGCCTAGGACAAGTTTGAAAAAGTTGGTTTTGCACATTGCGCGATATTGTGAAAAAACGTTTGCGTGGAAATGGCCGTGGCCTATATCAGGTAATTCAGCTTGATTCAAGGAACACGTGGATGTAAGAATTTCTAATGTGCGATGTGTATTGTGGGAGTTAATGACAAAAAAACATTATAGTTCCACCTAGTGGTCCACATGTGTAATTTTTGGTAGGTGTGATCCATGGCCCATTGTCCATCTACCCTGTAAATTTAAAGTTGTTCAAATTAGCGTAAGTGGTGAATCTAGACTTGGGTTCCTTTGGGTCCCATAGGCCATGCCCACTTTGACGCCTCAGTACCCCACTTTAGGGTTGGCCTCAGGATTGGCCCTAGATATGGTACCCATCAAATTTTTTATAAATCGGATGAGCCGTTCATGAGATAAACCTTTTGTACTTGTAGCGCCCCCTAGTGACCAATTTTCCTAAAACGCGTTGGGGACCTCCAGAGGGTCATGGCAAAGAAGAAACTAAAGTTTGGCGTTGATTGCTTTCATTTTGGCCGAGATATGGCAAAGTTGGTGTTTTCACAGTTAGCTACACAAATTAGTTTGTGCGTTATATGCGCACTTTTTATCGTATAACAATTCTTTCCATAACTTTTAGTCAGGTCAGTCTGGAGATGCTACGTACCAAGTTTCGTGCAGATCGGTCGTTATTGCAGTTATAAATTGTTTATAAAACTTTGTTTGAATAGTTTATTACTGAACCCAGCCATCACACGCCGTGCTGTGACATCCTGCACCACCCACCACCACCACAAGTAAATACTCAACCTGTGGGAAACACTGCTTAAGCACAGGCACTGTTTCAAAATCGTTAGCATCGGTATAGAAAATAACCCAAACAATACCCAACCCTGATTTTCTAATGTCTATGGGCATTATGCACGTCTTACCACCGAGCCCTAGTCTGTCCCCGCTGCAGCCAGCAAAGTGGTTACATAGTGAATGCACTGGGGAGCTGGTGTTGTTGCAGTTTGCTAGAAGCTCAGAGATGGAAGGTGCATGTTTTCCATTGATCCAACATTGTGGGTGGTTGTGTTCCCTTTTGTGGCACTTGCATGGTTGAGCCTACCCTCAGAGCGCCAAGATGATGTACAGTACAGGCCAAAAGTTTGGACACACCTTCTCATTCAATGTGTTTCTTTATTTTCATGACTATTTACATTGTAGATTCTCACTGAAGGCAACAAAACTATGAATGAACACATATGGAATTATGTACTTAACAAAAAAGTGTGAAATAACTGAAAGCGTGTCTTATATTTTAGATTATTCAAAGTAGCCACCCTTTGCTTTTTTTGATAACTCTGCCAAACCCTTGGTGTTCGCTCAATGAGCTTCATGAGGTAGTCACCTGAAATGGTTTTCACTTCACAGGTATGTTTTGTCAGGGTTAATTAGTGGAATTGTGTCCCTTATTAATAAAAAAGCAAAGGGTGGCTACTTTAAAGAATCTAAAATATAAGAAATGTTTTCAGTTATTTCACACTTTTTTGTTAAGTACATAATTCCATGTGTTCATTCATAGTTTTGATGCCTTCAGTGAGAATCTACAATGTAAATATTCATGAAAATAAAAAGGAAACTCATTGAATGAGAAAGTGTGTCCAAACTTTTGGCCTGTACTGTAGTTCTTCCTTGTTTGGTTTAGAAGTAAAGAGAAGTGCATGAATGCACTAGAAAGTCTGTGTTTTTGCAGTATTGAATGTGGCAACCTTGTTTCTTTACCACTGTGCAGACTGATCTCATGAATTGGCGTATGTATGACACGCCAATTTGTATTCCGTTTTTGCATGTTATCAAGATGCATAATCGCATTTTTGCGTGTATATCAACGCAAATCGGCCGCCATTGACCTACATTGCGAGTCAATTTCCACCGTAGCGACTAGTATAAAGGAACGGGGGAAACAGGTTGGGGTGGCGGATGGGTAAACACAGAACTTTCACCCGGGAGAGCCGGGTTCGCGTCCCGCGTGTTGCGATTTTCCAGCTGTTTCAGCCATTTTTTAAAAAATTTTTTTAATAAGCCTTAACCAATGTTTCTTTCCTAAACCCAACCATTTGTTTTCCTAAGCGTGTTTTTGTCGTTATTTTCCGTGTTTTTGTCACTGTTTTGTTACTAAAGCCTTTCCCTGTGTTCTTTTCCTAAACCCAACCATTTTTTTTTTCTAACAGGCGTGTGACGTTCTCGCGATTGTACGTCACGTTCTCGCGATTGTACGTCGCGTTCTCGCGATAACGCGCAACGTGGCGAGGCCACGTGGTGGGTATGTTTACATCAGCTGTATACAGCGTAGGCATACACATGGATAGCTGAAAATGCGTACAATAACACGCTTTATGAAAGTGCCGTCTATATTTACGCAGTCATGATGCCATGTTGCACTGTGGCACAGGAAGTAATTCAACAACATATAAAGATGTTGTTAGCTGGTTTGCATGGCAGTAAGTTGGTTTGTGAGTCCACAAGGTGACTAGTTTTTATTTTTTAAAAGGTAAAATCATACTGTTCAGTGTTACCTCAGTGTCAACCCAAACAGTTTTTTTTTCCAGCTGTAGGGTTGCTGAATTTACAAACAGCATTGATTTTCTATGAGCATTTGTAATCCGAGCAGAGACTTATCTCAGCTTTGTTACATGTTTGTGCATCTCTTCATCTAACCACTCATTAATAAGATGTAACGTTAGTCCTCGCTTTCTGACCTTCATCTAGCTTTGTTAGACGTGTATTGAAATTAGTTAAATTGTAGTAATCATAAAATTCTCATCAGCAGATACAGTTCAGTTGCAGTGGTGGAATTTAGGTAGGTGGATGGATGGATGGATGAATATATTTTTTTATTGATCCCAAAAATGGGAAATGACAGTGTTACAGCAGCAAAATATCAGACACATAGCACACATACAGAATATACATGAGATAATAAAAGGATAGAATACAACAACAAATAATTTAAAATGTATACAAGTTGGGAATAAAATGTACAACTACTTAACTAGTATTGATGAAGATAAACCTATTGTGCAAGTTGCAGTTAGTGCCGTTGTGATTGTGATGTCTATAAATGTTATCTAACACTCAGTGATGAAGTGTTAAAAAGTTTTATTGCATGTGGTAGGAATGATTTCTTGTAGCGGCCCATGCAACATCGAAGCTGTCGGAGCCTCTTAGAGAAGGTGCTCATAACGGAGCCAGCTTTCCTGATCAGTTTGTTCAGTCTGTTTGTGTCACTGGCTCCGATGCTGCTACCCCAGCAGATGGCAGAGGAGAACGGAGCGCTGGCCACAACAGACTGGTAAAACATCTCCAACATTCTGCTGCACACGTTGAAGGATCTCAGCTTCCTCCGGAAATAGTCTGCTCATCCCCTTCTTGTAAACAGCAATGCTGTTGATTTTCCAGTTCAGCCTGTTGTCGAATTTGACACCTAGGTGTCAGTACTCCTCAACCATGTCCACATCTCCACCCAGAATGCAAAGGGGCTGCGGAGCCGTTCCCTTCCTCCTGAAGTTGATCACCATCTCTCTGGTCTTATCAAACGTTCAGCAGCAGGTGATTTTTACCAGTCCACTCCACAAAGTTGTCCACCAGCGCTCTGTACTCTCCCTCCTGTCCATCCCTTATACACCCTACAACTGCAGAGTCATCAGAAAACTTCTGTAGGTGACATGACTCTAAGTTGTACTGGCAGTCTGTGGTTTATAAGGTGAACAGAAAAGGAGACCGCACAGTCCCCTGTGGAACCCCCATACCACTCACCACCACATCAGACAGAACACGGTCCAGACGGACAAACTGTGGTCTGCCGGTCAGGTAGTCAGTGATCCAGGAGACTGTGTACGCACTGACACCCATCATCTGCAGCTTCTCACCTAGTAGCAGTGGTTGGATGGTGTTGAATGCACTGGAGAAATAAAAAAATGTGATTCTCACAGTGCCGCCACCTCCATCCAGGTGCAAATGAGCTTGCTGCAGAAGATGGATGACAGCGTTGTCCACTCCCAGACGAGGCTGGTTGGCAAACTGTAGAGGGTCCAGAGAAGATCTCACCTGCAGCCTAAGGTCGGCCAAGAACAATTTGATTATGAACAATTATGAAGTGAAGCAGGTGGGCCAGTTGGATGGACACTGCAACTCCTCACTCCCTAACTATAAGCTTTATCAAATAGAGTTTTAAGTTCATTCTTGAATGAGGTGACAGTTTCTGCCCCCCGAACCCAGATTGGGAGCTTGTTCCATAGCACAGGAGCCTGATAACTAAAGGCTCTTGCTCCCATTCTACTTTTAGAGACTCTAGGTACCACAAGTAACTCTGCATTCTGGGAGCGCAGTGCTCTAGTGGGACAATAAAGTATTAGGAGCTCTTCTAAATATGATGGTGCTTGACCATTTAGAGCTTTGTAGGTCAGGAGAAGGATTTTAAATTCAATCCTGGATTTTACAGGAAGCCAATGCAGAGAAGCTAATACAGGAGAAATATGATCTCTTTTCTTAGTTCTTGTGAGACACGCGCTGCAGCATTCTGGATCAGCTGGAGAGTCTTAAGGGACTTATTTGAGCAACCTGACAGTAGGGAATTACAATAGTCCCGCCTGGAAGTAACAAATGCGTGGACTAGTTTTTCAGCATTGTTTTGAGACAGGATATTCCTCATTTTGGCAATGTTACGAAGATGAAAAAAGGCTGTTCTTGAGGTTTGTTTTAGATGGGCGTTAAAGGATATATCCTGATCAAAAATAACCCCTAGATTTCTGACAGTAGTGCTGGAGGCCAGGGCAATACCATCCAGAGTAGCTATGTCTTTAGATAATGAGGTTCGAAGGTGTTTAGGGCCCAGCACAATAACTTCAGTTTTGTAAGAGTTTAACATCAGAAAATTATAGGTCATCCAGGATTTTATATCTTTAATGCACGCTTGAAGTTTAGCTAACTGACTGGTTTCGTCTGGTTTGATTGACCGTATAATTGGGTGTCATCCGCATAACAGTGAAAGTTAATGGAGTGTTTCCTAATAATATTACCAAGAGGAAGCATGTATAAGGAGAATAGAATAGGTCCAAGCACTGAGCCTTGTGGGACGCCATGGCTAACTTTAGCGTACTTGGAGGATTTATCATTAACATTAACAAATTGAGATCGATCAGAGAAATAGGACTTAAACCAGCTTGTTTCCTAAAACAAGAATGGAGATAAGTCCTTTCTCTGCAGCAGTTAGAGTTCGTTAGTAATTTTCACCAGTGCCGTCTCTGTGCTATGATTCTTTCTAAATCCTGATTGAAAGTCATCAAATAAACTATTGCTATGTAGAAAATCACATAGTTGGTTAGCAACTACCTTCTCAAGGATCTTGGAGAGAAATGGAAGGTTAGATATAGGTCTATAGTTTGCTAAGACCTCAGGATCGAGGGTGGGTTTTTTCAGAAGAGGTTTTATCACAGCTATTTTAAATGACTGCGGTACATAACCTGTTAATAAGGACATATTGATCATATCTAGTAATGAAGTGTTAACCACGGGTAACGCTTCTTTGAGTAGTCTTATATTGGTTACATTAGAGAGAGCAACAAGTTAGCGGACTGCAGAGTCTCCCTCTCTGTCCGCTCAGCTGCTAAGACTGATGCTGTGCTTGCTCGATGGTGTTTTAAGCCCCCAACCAAGCCTTCAAGGCAGCGCTGCAACCGTCGTCTTTAAGGCACCTAACCCTAACCTTCTTGGCAACACTGCCTGGAAGATGACATTGGGGGCTTAAAACAACAAACACCGCTGTGCGTCTGCCCTCCGTCGGCAAACTTCTTTTCTTTTTACTTTTATTGACAAATTGTCAACTTTCCAATTGACTGAAGATATAAGTTATTGTTACATTATGTTGTTAATAAATGTTTTAAATTTGTCAATGTTCAATGCCCCTATAACAAATGCAGAAATATCACGGGCAATAAGTTCTATGCAGAGTGGGAAAGCACCCGGACCTGACGGGTTTCCTGTAGAGTTCTATAGGTTATTCTCTCTCAAATTGGTGCCTATTCTGAACTTTGTTCAAGGAAATTATCTTGACAGGGAAACTACCTACAACCATGCAACAATATCAGTCCTTTTGAAAAAAGATAAAGATCCCTTGGATTGTGGATCCTACCGCCCTATTAGCCTCTTGCGCTGTGACTGCAAAATCCTCACTAAGGTGCTGGCACGTCGCCTGGAAGCGGTGATACCTATTATCATCGATCCCGATCAAACAGGCTTTATACCAGGGAGGCAGTCGTTTTATAACATGCGGCGGCTGTTCAGTATACTCTACTCACTTGGCCCGTCAGCCGGAGGTTCTGCTCTCCCTTGATGCGGAGAAGGCCTTTGAACGCATCGAGTGGAACTATCTGTTCATGGTATTGGATGGGTTTGGGTTTGGTACTTCGTTCATTTCTTGGATTAAATTATTGTATACCTAGTCAACAGCTTCAGTATGCACTAACCAGATCAGGTCCAACCTGTTCAGGCTGCAAAGAGGAACTCGACAGGGGTGCTTCCTCTCACCGTTTCTATTTGACATAGCCATTAAACCTCTTGCCGTGGCGCTAAGAATGAAACAGGATATCCTTGGTATTGTTAGGAACCAGTTAATACATAAAGTTTCGCTGTATGCGGACGACCTTCTACTTTACATATCCAATCCAACTGAATCGATCCCTAAGCTTATAGACATACAGCACAGGCCAAAAGTTTGGACACACTTTCTCATTCAATGCGTTTCCTTTTTATTTTCATGAATATTTACATTGTAGATTCTCACTGAAGGCATCAAAACTATGAATGAACACATATGGAATTATGTACTTAACAAAAAAGTGTGAAATAACTGAAAACATGTCTTATATTTTAGATTCTTTAAAGTAGCCACCCTTTGCTTTTTTATTAATAAGGGACACAATTCCACTAATTAACCCTGACAAAGCACACCTGTGAAGTGAAAACCATTTCAGGTGACTACCTCATGAAGCTCATTGAGCGAACACCAAGGGTTTGCAGAGTTATCAAAAAAAGCAAAGGGTGGCTACTTTGAATAATCTAAAATATAAGACACGTTTTCAGTTATTTCACACTTTTTTGTTAAGTACATAATTCCATATGTGTTCATTCATAGTTTTGTTGCCTTCAGTGAGAATCTACAATGTAAATAGTCATGAAAATAAAGAAACACATTGAATGAGAAGGTGTGTCCAAACTTTTGGCCTGTACTGTATTACAACTATTTGGAAAACTATCTGGCTACAGACTAAACCTCCTATCCTATTAATCAACTGGCAATTTCCATCAATTATAGCAATCTTCCCTTTAAATTGGAGCCCCAATCCTTCACTTATCTGGGCATTAGGGTTACACGACAATTCAAAGACCTATACGACTGCAATTTCAAACTGTTGCTAGAGCGCACCAAACAGGATTTCCATAGATGGTCTGCACTCCCTGTTACACTGGCAGGCTGGGTAAACACAGTAAAGATGACAATCTTGCCTTGATTCTTATATCTATTTCAGATGATCCCCATCATATTAACCAAGTCCTGGTTCAAAAAGTTGAATATTAATATTACCTCCTTTATTTGGAACAACTCCACCCCAGGAATCAATAGAGGTTATCTGGAGATGCCTAAGGAAGCAGGAGGACTGGGTCTGCCTAATTTTTTGTTTTATTACTGGTCAGCTAACATCTCCAAACGGAATCACTGGATTTCTACCTACAAAAACAAATAAGGGCCAACATGGGCCTCTATGGAACTTAATTCCAATTATCCACTCTCACCCATATCTATCCTGAGTGGCCCTTACCTGTCAGCGTAAGTCTTCAAGTTTTGAACTCAGTTGTCAAAAACACTCTTAAAATATGGTTCCAATTCAGGAAACCTTTTCATTGGTAGTGCAATTTCTTTGCTCCCGCTAGCAAACAATCAAAAAATGGGTTTGCGTTAACCCAAACCCATTTTAACGGCGTAAATTTTTTTTATCGCGAGATTAACGTTCTTTTTGGCCCAGCAAACTTTTTTCACATGCTGTTGCAACAACTAGTAACGTTAGAAAAACTACAACACCGCACCGGATCTAGCTAGACCGGAAACAAAACAACATGCACGCTGCACACACTTGTTTGCACTTGCTTGCGAGCTGGCCAAAGAGTAGTACATACCAGCAAACGAGTTGCTTTTCGACGAAAATCGCCGTTTTGAATGGGGTCTGAGACCCGGTGCTAATACGGCACCGGTGCCTTAATGACCGTTATCTACCGGATCAAATAGCAACGCGGATTTCGGTGCCTTATTTAGGTGCCACTTAGATGCCTGCGCTTCTTTCTGATGCCCCGAAAACGGACGTTGGGAACTGAACATTGCCGCACAGGAGGCCAGTCAACACTACACTTAGCAGCAGGTAACGTTAGCCTACCGTTAGCTAGCAGCTGGATTAAACACATGTTTACAACGGTGTAAAGTGTGTCTGTATTTCACTGGAGAGGACTCCAGCACCAGACTGGTGTTGTCGTTGTCTGAAAAACACAGTCAGGATGTTATGTTGCTCGCCTGGCCAGCCTCGTGGTGCATTCACTGTAATTGTAAAATACCCTTTTCCCATCCAGTGATTGTTTTCACCGTTTTGTGCTCCTTTTTTTTTTTTAGATCAAATACAATTGAGCAAGGTGCTCCTTTTTTAAATATATATATTAGGGCTGTCAATCGATTAAAAAAAATTAACTAATTAATCGCACAATTTGCTGTGATTAATCGCGATTAATCGCGTTTTTAAATTCAGACTGAAGCTTGTTATAATGGGTATTTAAATGCTAAATCACTTAACTTTGCAAATATGAAGAAGAAGAAAAAAACAAGGAAAGATTCTGCTAAGAATGTTTAATATCTTTCAAAACAACAGCAGCAACAATTTGGCTTAGTCCTGCTTAGTACAGACTAATCTGGCAGAACATACAACCATCTTCCAGGAACCCCAACCAGCAATTTCAAACACAGAATATACTTCACTCCCCACACATTGCATGAAAGAAAACTTTACCATCACGCCTTATGCACTCAAAATGTGTTGGGCACATTTTTTACTATGGTGGAAGTGCTTGAGGGTTACAGAGAGTTTCAGAAATCTTATCAAACCTACTGTCCAACACAATTCCTTACTTGCCAGAAGTCCTGTCTCATTCTGTCTATTTTCTAAATGAAAGACTCAATAACATTATCAGCTAAACACAACAATTACAATGTTTACATATGTAGTAAAAACTGCAACTCAATGGCATTTTTTAAAGTCTCTTTTGAACTACAAAAAGACAGTATGAGTAAGATTTGCCACACATTTTCTGACTGTAAGTACAGTACAGTTCTGACAGACTTGAAGTATAAATGGTTAAGAAAGCTTCAAAATAGTAATATGTAGCCTTATGAAGTGCTTGAACCCCAAATTTGAACTTAAACTACTCAGAGGACATTGTGAGTAAGATATTCCATAACAGTGCCAAGTGTAAAATGTTACAAACAACGACAACAACTGGCTTAGTCCTGCTTTACTTCAGCCAGTTACTGAGACAGACCAGTCGGTTTACATTATCAGGGGACAAAGCTGCTCTCTTCTTTTGGATGATGTGGCCTGACAGTGAGAACAACCTCTCACAAGGCACTGTGGTTGCAGGGGTTGACAGGTACTTGCGTGCAATGCGTGCCAGCCTGGCATGACCACCACTGTAGTGGACACCCCTCCATGTCCATTTTGGGCTCTGCTTTGTAGCGGTCCACACATTGTTCTGTGGACTCTTCCTCTTCATCTGTATCCGTATCTGAAGAACCCAGCAAGAAGACGGACATCCTTCTCTTCTTTGGTGGCTGTTTCTCGGTTGTCTCTGAAGATGGTTGTTGTCTAGGCCTCTCTCCCGCCACCAGGTTGCTTATTGAAGCCCACACCTCACTCCTTTCAGCTTTGGGAAGACACTTAAGGTCCTTGAACCTGGGGTCAAGTGCAGTAGCGATCTTTAGCCATGTGAGGTTGGTGCTGTCCTTGCGTTTAGCTAGGTCTGTGGTAAAGAATGTCTTAAACCTCACTACATAGACTGGATCATTGTCGGAGGGCTCCATAACTCTGAATAAGTGGCACAGGGCTGGCAACACCACGGAACAGGAGACATACTGCTCTCCCCCCAGCAGTTCAGTCACATATCTGCAATGGAAAGCACAAGATGTTTTAAACACGTCAGTAAATTGTTATTTATTACACAGAGAAAGACACTCACTACCTTCCTGTCAATATGCTACACATGCAGGCACGAGAGAGAGAGAGAACACAGACAGACAGACAGACAGACGGACAGACGGACAGACGGACGAAAGATAAACATACCTGCAAGGTTCAAGTAGTTCCTCCAGCATTTGCAGTTTGGCAAGCTCCTGTGCAGTCACCATGGCAATATTGCTGTTTTGCTGAGCCAGCGTAGTGGTCAGTGGAGATTTGTTTCGCTGGATTCGCTTGACCATCTCTATGGTAGAATTCCATCTTGTTGGAACGTCCTGAACGAGTGATTCTTCCATCTGTCCAAGTGCAACTTGCTGTTCTCTTAATTCCTGAGCGTTTGATGGACTATGCTTAAAGTGCCCGACAATCTTGCGACATTTGGCCAGAACACTTTGGAATCCACTGTCGTTAAGGGAAACCGTGACCGTTCTTTGCAGACTGTGAGCCGTGCAGGGCAGGTGTTCAAATGGAAGTTGTCTTGCGGCTGCAACCATGTTACGAGCACTGTCAGTGCCAAGTGTGGTTAACTTTTCCTTGATTTTCCATTCTTTTACGACATCCAGAAAATGATCAGCACATGCATCAGCATAGTGTCACTCTTCTGTTTTACTTACAGTTAGTGCGAACGATTGAAGATTCCATTCATTATCAATGAAGTGCGCTGTGACGCCTAAGTAGTTGGCATTGTTTACAGAGGTCCAATGGTCACCTGTAAGAGCGACATTTTTTGCTTGCTCAAGCATGTTTCATCTTCCGTGCCCTCTCGCTTTCATACAAAGTGTGTATTCTTGATGGTTCCTCTCGAGGGGAGATTATAAGAGGCGTCTCCCGATGCAATTTGAATGACTTCTCTCAGTCCATCGTCTTCTACTATGCTAATTGGGCGGCAGTTTTTAGCTATCCAGCTAGCCAAAACATTAGTTAGCTTCTCACTTACAGGCTTCTTTATTCGGCCGCTAGTACCACACTCCTGTAACGTAGATTGCCGAAACCCTGTAGATTTAGTTAGGGTAGGGTGTTTTGCTTTGAGGTGATATTTCAAAGACGAAGTACTTCTGTGGTAATTAAATTCGGCCTTGCAAACTGCGCAGATTACTTTTGTTCTATCCAAAGATCCGTCGGGTAACTTTTTAAAGTGAAATTGTCCATCCAAAAATCCCTTCCCTATCCATCTTGATCCAGGATGGCTAGCTAACGTTTAGCTAACGTTTTAGCGCCACACGTCGTCTACGGTTTGGTGGGTGGCACCATGTCATACGTCAGGTCATAGGTCAGCCGTCACATGAAGTAAACAAACAGCTTCGTTAATTCCGTTAATTTTTTTTAACGAGTTAAATATTTAAAAGTTAACGCTAAAATTAACGCGTTAATTTTGACAGCCCTAATATATATATATATATCTTTCGGTTCAGGCACCGTTTTAAAAGTATCGTATCATGTTAATAAGAGCGTTAAAATGAGAAAAACTAATGGGACAAAAAGAAATCAAGGGACATTTAAAATAGATAAAAATTTGCGATTAATTGCGAGTTAACTATGACATTAATGCGATTAATCGCGATTGAATATTTTAATCGTTTGAAAGCACTATATATATATATATATATATATATATATATATATATATATATATATACACACACACACACACACCCCCATGGACATGGTGCACAAGCAAAACATCCTTGTGGTGCGAATTTTTGAGAAAGTCAGGAAAGAAGACATCTCGCACCATGCTACTAATGGTAGCTCCTTGGTTAGAATAGGCAAGTGTCTGAAGGTCTGGCCAGAGATGTGGAAAAGTTGATGGAAGAGGCGGAGGGCAATGTGGCTGAGGTTAGCACAACAAACAGATCGTATGTCTTTTTGATGTAATTCTTTATTTATTTTAAATATGTAACACCACTAGAGCCACGGTGAAACATTATTTCATGTATATGGTTGAAATGACAATACAAAAACTTGAGTTGAGTTGACTGTCTCACTGTTTGTCTGTTAAAGGTAAGCGTGGCTTGGGAGTAGACGCTAAAGCAGTGAAGCAAGTGCATTCTGGGATTTGGTGTCTTTTATCCACATGAGTCAAAAACACATTTTCTGACTTTTCTTGGCCTAGAAGTCACCAATAAAAAAAATAAAAAATCACATTTCTACTACATAAGTGACCCAAATTAAAGATATATTCATCTTTCCAACGGTGAAATATCCCTTTAAGCACTTTAAATTATACTTTCTTTTTGTTTGTTTTTTTAAATGTCAGAATGCAAAATTGAATTTCTACACTTATAAATCGGGAAAGTTCGTAAGCTTTTTTGAAGGGCTCCCAGAAGCCATGTACTGTGGGGCTGTTTATTGTTTTATAACATATACATAGTATGTCTATTTGGTGTACAGATTGTCTATTTTGTTGTTTTACTGTATTGTCTTGAATATTATGGCTATTATGTTATTAGTCTTAATTTTTAACAATGAATATGTACCTGGGTTGACAAGCAAAGGCCTGCAGCATATGTGGTGATGAGTGTGGGGGTTCAGGAAGGGAGGGGATGTGTTCATGTTGTAAATTGGTTTGTATTTTCGTCAAAAAAAAACAAAAAAGGTCTTAAAAAGTCTTCAATTTATGGGTTATTTGTCGAGGACAAAATTTAAAAAGGTCAGAAAAAAGTATTGTGTAGTAATAACTCAACAAAAACATCATACAATTTTGGAAATATGTATTCAACAATAACACCAGTACATAAAATTTTACACAGTTTACACCAGACGCCGCAGTAAGTGCAAAATGTGTAAGTGACGTGTTCCAGGAAAAAACCTAAATAGCCAACAGACTAAAGAAGACCTACATCAACAGGTGTTTTGAACTTTGGTTCGAGTAAAGTGGCAAACCTTTTGAAGTCATTCGAGTCACACAGTTTTGTAGACATCCCAGTATCAATCCCCATATTAACCCACGCTTCCTCCCGCTTGTAGTGTTCATGCGTATTTACTAACCAGAAGCTATCAGGTCGCCTGTTAAAGCCCGCCTGTAGTGTTCTCTGTCTGTCTGTACCGGCCCGGGGTTAGCTTCTGTTTCGGGGGAAGGCGGCTTTGCGTTCTCCTTGCCCTGTCACTGCTTGTTAAGGTAAGCTAGGTTAGCCTCCTTGTGCGTGCTTCTCAAATGTACTTTCAAATTCGTGGGATTTTTCCCTTTAATAAGTTGTTCACATATTTTACCACCTTCCACTGCGAGGCACTTGCTTTTATCCGACACAGTCATAATCAAATAGGACTCTGCCGCTTTCTACCGACTTTCAATACAGCTATGATGCCAGGCTAGGGGTACGGACATGTTGTGTTCAATTTGACACATCAATGTGGAATGTCGGAATTTCTGGGTTCCCAGTGAGAAACTATACGTCTACGGCATAGACTGAATGAAACAGGTCTATGGTCAGAAATGTCAACTCTGAAAGATATAACGTTATTTGCTCTGTGAAAGACATTGACAAAGACAAAAACTAAGGACATTTACTCGATTTATTTGAGTTATTACAGTTTTAGTTTAGTTATCGTTTTTTTGCAATGCCTCGTTTTTATTTTTATTTCAGTTAACGGCAATGTTTTTTCCCACGTAGTTTTCGTTATTTCGTTCATTTTAGTTAAAGATTATAAACTTGGTCACGACCCAAACAAGTTTAGTGCTCAGCCAGCAGGGCTCCAGACTAACTTTTTGCCTTGGTTGCACTGGTGCGCCTAACTTTTTTATCTAGGTGCACCAGCACAAAATTTAGGTGCACCCAAATTTGTTTAACTTTTTCTTTCTTTTTTTTCTTTTCGTGTTGCCGTTAACGCCTGAATAGCAATACACGATATATAGCTCTGTCATTTTTTACAAAGTGGGCTAAATGTTCAGTTTTAAGTCAAAGCCACTTTAAAACAGATTATGATTAAAATAAAATGCAAAGACAGGGTTTCCTTTACCAGTTTAAAAATATACAGCTGCAACACATGTAAATGAAAGTTATCTGAAATAAATAGCCTAGGATATATTAAAAAATATATATCTCTGAGAAAGCTCCTTCACTTGGTTTTAACAGCAATAACAGACTGATTAAAAGAGAGGGCGCCCGGATAGCTCAGTTGGTAAATATAGTGGTTCGACTCCGACCTGCGGCCCTTTCCTGAATGTCATTCCCCCCTCTTTCTCCCCTTTCATGTCTTCAGCTGTCCTATGAAAATAAAAGCCAAAATCTTAAAAAGAGAGACATAGAGGGAGAGAGGGGGAGTACGATGGACTGAAGCGTATACTACTCACAGAGTGACGGCTGACTCATTATGAATGGGTCCAGCAGAGGTCGAATGCGCTTTGGCGGGTCAGCGGCGTTACACACGTCTTGTATAGGCTATGAAATGTCTGTATCGTCACTGCGCTGCATTTTTATGAACTATGATATTCTAGCCATGGGTCACATCTCTCGCCCAGGTCCAGCAGGCTCCGTCTCACACGCTATTACTCAACTAACTGAAGTTAGTTGCATTTAATAACTTCTAATGTGTTTTTCGCTGTGGCGGCCGCAATAACAGAGTTACCATCGGAAACACTGGTACCAATACAGGTTTCCCTCTCATACTTAATAATATACAGCTGTGTTAATAACAATTAAAACTGTAGAAAAATGTCAGCAGTTTGGACCGGTGGCGCTGTGTCTCTCCATGTTGCAGGGGAGCCGTGTGAGTGAATGGGGGCGGGGCTGCGCGGAGGAGAGATCCAAACACAGGCACGGCTTTACAGAAGGAATGGGTCATGTAACGCAACATCTATGCATTAAACATGTCAATATAAACGACATTGCTTCGTCCGTGGAGAGGCAGCGGATGTAAGGAAGTTAGGTGCACCGGTGCGACCTAGGAAAAATCTTAGTTGCACCCTTACAAATTTTGGTCGCATGTGCGACCAAATTGGTCGCACTCTAGAGCCCTGGTCAGTGTGCATGCAGTTTGAGAGGGGGAGGGGCCAGCGGCTGGAGCAGCAAAAGCCAATGTGTGCTTCTTTTACAGATATATATTTAATGATATCTTTTTTCTAATCCAAACAACGCCAAACTTGGCACTGCACTTACTCGTGCCCGTAGCAAGACACCTGTCAAGTTTGAAATCCATCGGACTAACTGTTCGAGAGATATGAGCATAACACCCACACAGACAGACGTTCTTGCAATTTATAGATAGATAGATAGATAGTCCTATAACATTGTATACATTAATGTGACATCCCTGCAGCATACTATAATACCATTCAAATTTCTTTCTTTTTTTTATTCAAATAATATTCGAATATTCAATGCTCAAATGCAGCTGTTATTAATATGTACTGCCACTTCAAGCATGTGGTTGTTGTTACATGTTTTGTCCACTAGAGGGACTTCTAACATTAGCCTAGCCTTGAAGGGGACCTACGTCATGGCGCATTGTATTTCTGGCACGCAACTTTGTTTACATTCATTTTCCACAGTGACAAACACAAATCAACAGAGAACTCTGTAATGAAACATTATCTAACAAGTGCCCTACAGCATACATATCCTGATAGCACAGGTTGTCCTGAAAAAAATGTCTTTAACTTTTTTGCGACTACTTTGTAGGCTGTGTATTTGTGTTATTACATTATCTGAGTCACACATTATAACAGTGATATAACAAAAGATATTTCCTGGGATTCATTCAAAACTTTATTTTGTTTGGAAAAAGTAATTAATAAGTATTTTTAAATTTGACTGAAAGACATATTATATTGTTAATTACAATCTTATTATATATTTATTTCTGAGACAATTATTTGTAAAGCAACATTTGGAATTGTTACAGCTCTAGTTAAAGGTTTAATTTGATTTTCTTTTAACTGAGCCCTTCTTAATCCATCGATCCATTTTTTAGTTGACAGTAACAGTGAACTTTATTCCTCTGTATTTCCTTTAAATTATTGATGCACCAATATATTGGCTGGACATTGGAAGTGGCCGATGTCTGCCCTATTTACTCTCATTGGCCCATTGGCAAATACGGTGACATGCACCGATGTTTATCTATTTTGCACTGCCATAATGTTGTGTTAATTGGTCTGACTCATAACAGTAGCCTACCCAGCTTTAAAAAAGAATGTTCCTGGGTAGCTCACTAGACCGACCGACCGACCGACCGACCGACCGACCGACCGACCGACCGACCGACCGACCGACCGACCGACCGACCGACCGACCGACCGACCGACCGACCGACCGACCGACCGACCGACCGACCGACCGACCCGACCGACCGACCGACCGACCGACCGACCGACCGACCCGACCGACCGACCGACCGACCGACCGACCGACCGACCGACCGACCGACCGACCGACCGACCATGTTAACCACGGGATTCGAGAAGGTGAAATCCCTGCGGACAGCATAGCTGACCGGCCATGTAGCATGCAGCTAAAGAAACAGGGTAACGTTAGCTTATTGGTAGCCTGCAGCTCAGCTATTCCAGAACCCAAGGCCACTGCCTGAGTCCGAGATGATATAGAAGCAACAGAAAATCTTCCTGCTTCCCTGAAGTCACCGGTATAGCAACATTTTGCCTTCCCCGTGAGTGAGTTATGGGGAAGGCAAAATGTGCCTTCAGGTACACTCATTAAACAAAAAAAAATTCGGAGAAACTCAAACTGTTCATACATTTGATTGAGTTTCTGCTTAATCACATCGGCCTTGGTATCGACAACGACCAAATGAAAATTCTACACATCGGTATCGGCTGAGAAATTTGCAATCGGTGCATCCCTATTTCAAATGCCACGCTGATCATTTGTGTTGTGAATTCATAAAAGTTTATTTAAAGGTCCCATGACATGGTGCTCTTCGGATGCTTTTATATAGACCTTAGTGGTCCCCTCATACTGTATCTGAAGTCTCTTTCCCGAAATTCAGCCTTGGTGCAGAATTGCAGCCACTAGAGCCAGTCCCACAATGAGCTTTCCTTAGTATGTGCCATTTCTGTGTCTGTAGCTATTGAGGAGGAGAGAGTAGGGCTGGGTACTGAACGTCGATACTTTTATGGCACTGAAAAAAATGTACTTTACTTCTCTATCTGAATGATTATTCCACCTCTGTATATTTGACTGTATTGAAAATGATACCTTTGGGATTTCTGAATTCCACTGTATACCGTAATAATATATTGATACTGCCCAAACTTAGCTAACCTGTCATCTTTTCTTTAATTGCAGACTGTCTATGAAGGCAGGATATATAGTCTGAAAATAGAATGTGGATCCAGATACCCAGAGTATCCTCCTCATGTCCGCTTTGTGAACAAGATCAACCTGAGCGGCGTTCACAATTCAAATGGTGTGGTGAGTATCCAAATTTCATTATCTACCACTCTTTCCTATTTGATCTACATTATAAGTTTAACTTAAAGTTTTTATTATTAGTTGTATGCAATATGCACATAATTTACGGTCGGTCGCCCCGTCCCAGACCAGGGGGGAATACTTATTTTCATACAATCAAACTGAGGAGGACTCGCTGTTGGATGCTGTCCTCCTCTCCTACTCACTGGTTGAAGCCTGAAAATATTGTAAACAAATTAATAACATAACTAATTACACTGGTCGGACTGTTCAGCTCTGTTATCAAACTATACATTTTTAAAACGCGATTAATCGTAGGATTTCTATAGTTAATCGCGATCAATCGCATGTTTTATCACATGATTAAAATGTTACAAAATATTTTGCATTTCAGAACTGTTTTTAAGTACAAATTAACAATGGAAAGCAATTCTTACCAGTGTATCTTGATTGGGAATCAAATAAATGCAAAAAAAGTGACTTTATGAACTTGATTTTAAGATTTGTATCTGTTTATTATTTATTTATTTACTGTAAACAAAAGAAAAATGTGTGAATCTAGTCACACATTTTAGGGTTGGGTATTGTTTGGTTTGGATACGCAGTAGTATAAAGCGGTACTTTTAAAACTGTACCGGTGCCTGAACTGATACTTTTTAAGAAAGTAAAAAAAAAAAAAGAAGGGTACTAAACAACAGTTGGCGACATTAAAGAACGGCTTGTTTATTGTTAAGGCCATATGGTCAAAATTAAATGATTTAATAATAATGTAATAACTATAACAATAACTTATTTCACTAGTAAAAAGCTATTGAACTACAAAAACAACCACCAGATGGGAAAAGGGCATTTAACAATAACTTTGAATGCACCACGAGGCTGTAGCTTACCAGTTTCATTGAACGCACTGTCTGTGTTTTTCCGACAACGGCAGCTGCAGATTGTTACATCCCGGTGTCGGAATCCTCTACAGTGAAATACAGACAAACTTTACACCGTTTAGCTTTAGCTGTCAGCATTGTAACAGTGTTTAATCCATCTACTAGCTAGCGGTAGGCTAACGTTAACTGCTGTTGAGTGTAGGGTTAACTAGCGTCACGTGCAGCGATGTTTCTGTTGCCTGGAACGTCTGTTTCAGAGCATCAGAGAGAAGCGCGGGCATATCAGTGGCACCGGAATGAGGCACCGAAATCTGCGTTGCTATTCCTGCAGCAGCAGGTTGCGAGGAAGTATGGCAAAGTGTGGCAAAGGGTCAAAATAGTAGCCTGTTGGTCATGACGCAAAGCTGAGCAAAGTGAAAATAAATTAATAAATGGCGGCATGCAATTAATGCGATTTAAAAAAAAAAAAAAATAAAAAATTACGCGTTATGCTCGGCCCTTAATCGCATTGCAATTAACGCGTTAATGCTGACAGCCCTACTTAAAATACTTAAATTGCACTCTGATGGAAACAAGCTTTACACGCCGCAAGAAGCTGTTTGTGCCAACACACTGCTTTAGCCTAGCATTCCATATATTTAACCTTAATGCCAGGGTGCACAATTGAGGCCATAAATCCCCCCCCCATCTCCTCCTCTTCCTTCAGGTGGACATAAAGACACTGACAGCGCTGTGCAGGTGGAAAAACTCCTACAACATCCGGATGGTGCTGCAGGAGCTAAGACAGCACATGATGATGAAAGAAAACAACAGGCTTTCCCAGCCGCCTGAAGGCCAGGTGTACAGCAACTGAGGCACCTGCTGCTATCCCTCCCTGTCATTCACACACAAACACATGCAACTCTACCACTTTCAATCTACACAACCATCATGTTATCCAAGACTCTCGACTCCCACTTCCTCCCTCAGGAGCCTATCATTGGACAGAGAGAGGGATGTGCGCCCAGTCATCCATTAAAGTTCACAGTGCAGACCAGACATACAAAACAAAAATACTGTACATCTTACTCATGTTATTTTTTTAAATAGCTTTTGTGTTCTACATCCAGATTGTAAAATAACACCTGCTTATTGTACCAATTATGTGCCCGATTCTTCACAGGTGGTGACAAATAGTCCCTGTTATATGGGTATTGTGGTGATGCATTTGAATCCACCCATTACTCCGCAAAATAAATCTGCTTCTGTAACCACGAACCAAAAGGTAAATGTTTGGATTACTCTGGGTTGTTTTTTTAAACAACAAACCATAATGTCTTGCAGTATGATTCCCCTCATAGAGAAGAAAATGTGCCCCCAAACAATGCTTTGCTTGGTCTCCCAGGTCCCGTTAGTCTCAAATTCCCCACCTTGCGCAATCCTGATGATGTGAATTTCACGGGCCTTCCTTAAACAAGTGCATGTCCGGTACACGGGAATAAACTGCTACTAGACATTAGCAATGTATGTATCAACAGGGCACTGACGGCTCATTACTCATGTTCTCAGACTTGTCTTCTGTGTGCCATATGGGTGATAGAGCTTTGTGATGGTGATTGATTATTAGCAGCCAGTGGTTGGGATGGGGGTGGGGGGCTCCAGGTCCTTGTGCTTTCTCTCTTCAGAGAACATAGTGCGCTTGGCACCTTTTTAGAAACAACACTGTACTGTGGCCTGTGCTGAGCTGGAGGATCTGTTATTTTTTTGTTTGCTGTTTTTGTTTCTTCAGTCTCTGGGCTGACCTGTGTATACTCCATGCTGTCTCTTCTCTCATACATTGAATCTAATCAGGGTGATGGTGACCTGTTGCATGGTTTTATTTGAATTAAACGTTATTACTTTTGCACGTGTTTGTGTCATGATTCTGTTTCAGTACACTGCATTCCAGTGGTACAGCTATTCAACTTCTGCTGGAAACAATAGTGGTTGCTCATGACCAAGTAAGTCAATGTAGTTATAAGCTAACATAAGTAGCTCACCTTGTAAATCATAGGTTCAAAACTTTTCAAGTCTATCTTAAAACAATCATTCAAACAGTCATATATATGGGCTCCTGACTTAGAAAATTGTCAAAATTGAAACAGCAGGCCATTATTTCCTGACTTTTATTTCCATCAGTCAATATAAACTACTGAAAACTACATTTCCCATAATGCAACCAATAGCATCTATTAGACTCCGAAGTCTCTCAAACTGCCCTCCCAGTTTGGAATGCTGACTTTCAATTCTGAGTGATTTTCTAAGATATCACAAAGACAGCACATGAATTACAAATAAGACAATAGTAAGAAATAAAAAAAAAAGGTAAAGCTTCAACTGTACACTGACATGTATGTGTGAAGCAAGTATTTGTTGCTCAAAAAAACAACAATGCTAAGTAGATATGGGAAACTGTCATTATTTAAAGTTTTATATACAGAATGATGAATGAACTAACACACAGAACAACCTTAGTGCCCACAATGCTTACATACTGTGTAATTCTACATATGCAGACAATGTGTTGGGAAACCCAAACCATATCAGAAAGTGTTTACATTTCTCAAATGGGAAACTCAGCTTCTATACCCAGACTGACAATTCTGTCATGGCAGAAAAGTTTCTATATTAAGCCAGCATTTCTTTCATTGGTTTCTGAGCTGCATTTTGCACATTCATGTTACAAGCTTAAGTGTGAGACTAGAGCATTCAGCAGAATAATACAGTCTCATCCTCTCATGTAGAGAGGCATCACTGGTGAAAGTAAGCTGGGGAGTTTATCTAGAAGCCAATGTGCTGGGCATACAACACTTCTCGTCCATCTTACTGGGCTGACAGTGAGATGCTTCTTTAAGCCTAACCGGACGCAACACCCTATTCAACAGTTGCAGGGAGACAGGACAAAGAGTGGCACATGACCTAAGCTTGGGAAAGAAAAGATTGGTGATACAGCTGGATGCCCTTCACTCTCTTATATACCATATACAGAAGCTTTATGGATTTCCAGGGAGAAACAATCAGGTTTGCAATGCTGTAAACAACTTAAAAAAAAATCATCATTCATTCTTCTGACAATATATGGTGCCTTATCAATTATAAAACAAGGTGATTATGTGGATTTTAATGACAAATATCCCAAAACATACTATTTGTTATGTCGGATTAATGGGACATATTCGCTGACTGGAACCATCCTAAAAGTGATCCTTGTCAAAATTCCACATCAAACCCTTTTAACAGCCCTTATGTCAGCTAGACAGCTTATTTATTGTGTGTAGATAAACAAACAAGTGGACAAGCCCTCAATCACTTTAATCATATTTGCTGTGATGGACAAGCTCTCTATCAACTGTAACAAAGAGTGAAAGAGGAGACAACATGTGCAACTTAATCAGCATAATTGTATTGAGGACAATCGCCATTCACACATCTGACACTCTGGGATCAAAGAAATAAGTTGATTTATTAAAGCTAAGCAAATGGTGGTAATTCATGAATGGGATATAAATAAATACATACATATGAAACTAATGTTAGCACCCTGAGCTGTATGTAATGATCATCTATTGTATACCATGTTTCACCTTGTATAAATTATAATATACTGACTAATTAATAAACTCTACCATTTACTATTACTGGATGTAATTTGCTTCATTATAAGTTTTCAGATCAAACGTCTTAATGACTGGAAATTTTTGTTCTTGTAACCACATTTCTAACATTTTAGGACTCAAGCGTGCCATAACGGTGTCATGATAAACTACTGCAGTACACATTATAGAACAAATATAAATAAAACCACATACAGAACATTGCAGATGTACATTTGATATCCAGAAATTCACATTGACACTACCACTGACTAACTGTGTAAACATTTTGACCACATTTTGCACATGACCATACACTGTTCAGCCATGTGCTAGGTTTTGACCTAATCTTGTTTAACTTTAAAGTGGCTATATGTAACTTTCAGTTTGTATTGATTCTAGCTGCCGCTTTGGACAAAAGTAGAAGTGTTTTTACTACACCTGCTGTTGTAAAAAAATCATTCATTTAAAATAAGAGAATATGTTACAGATGCATCGTTGCATTTCAAGTGTTGCATACTAACATAACTTAGCCTACTTTAGATGTATCGTGAGCTAAACCGGTCATCACTGTCACTGTGTCACTGTGTCACGAGTAGGGGTGTCACAATTCTCCAAATCTTCGATTTGATTACATTTTTGATTCTAAGGTCAAGGTTCGATTCAATTCTTGATTTTTAAATTTCTTTTTTTTAAAGCACAGGTTGCTATGCCATTATTTTAATAATATTCAAAGATTTAATGCTCAAATGTAGCCTTAAACATTATCTAACAAGTGTAGTGAAGCAGCTCTGTTGTAAAGGCTAACGGTGCTCGGTTAGCACAATGACATCATGTTAGAAAGCAGAGCTGAAATGATTTGTCAAAAAATAAAGTTACAAAAGTCTTAGCCATGAGCATCATGGCTAAGACTTTTGTAAGTCTCCCCTGTGCTCTACTTCTATTGGATAGTTGTGTTCAACGAATTAATTTGCATAAAGATGGGCTTTGGCCAGCTTTTTAGCTATGTTCACACCGCAAGTTTTAATGCTTGATTCTGATTTTTTGCTCAGATCTGATTTTTTGTTTGGTTTGTTTTGTTCACATTACCTTTTAAAATGTGTGTACCACTTCTTCATTTGGTTACAACAAAGACAAAAGTGCTTAAAATTGTAGAAAACCACAATGTTTACTACGTGTGATGCACGATGTAGCCATCTTTGAAAGTGAACTCGGGGTCCTCTGAGTTCAGACGACTTGACGAGTCGTATATACGACCTCGGTGGCGTTCTCTTTGCAACTTCCGGTTCGTAACTCCGGAAAACAACTTGTAAATCGACTTCGGTGGACAAAAAGAACGCACCATAACAATGACATCAGACGCAGCACGCTGTTGCACTAAAGTTAGGGAGGTTATGGAGGAAGTAAGCATTTTTACTTTAGTTTCAAAATGTTTGTGTAATGACAGCCATGACATTAATGAGCAGGTGCTGAGGAGGAGAAGAATGAAGAGAAAGGGAGACAAATTGTCTATTTTGGCCTTTTGGCTGCAAATTCACTGCAAAGGTCTGTGTGACCGGACGACCGATTTGCACGTCAGGACCGCTACGGGCCTTCACCAGAGTTTCCTCTGGCTTCACCCTGCCCAGGCATAGTTCACCATCTTTCGGGTCCTATCGCACGCGCTCACGCTCCACCTCCCCGACGGTGCGGGCAAGACAGGCCGGTGGTGTGCCCGACCCCGAGGGACCGGGATCCTACCTCAGCTGCCGTGCACCGGCCCTCACTTTCATTGCACCATGGGGCGACCCTCTGACTCACGCGCGCGTTAAGACTCCTTGGTCCATGTTTCAAGACGGGTCGGGTGGGTTGCCGCCATTGCCGCAGACCCCTGATGCCTTTTACCTGAGCCGATACCCGCCTTGGCAACGCGACGCAGTTGGGGCACACCGAGGACAGTTTAATTTCCTCTTTTTCTGTGATGGTACTGCCCCAGTATCAGCCATAACTATAGCATATAACTTCTAAAATAAAATTAAATACATACAATTATGCCTATGTAAAGAAATCTCCTGCTTCCTTTTACCTAGCTGGATACACTAACACAGGCTTTTCAGGTGTTACACCGAAATCTGTGACGCATGACACATGCATGACGGCGATTTAAACCTAATTCACTTGAATAAAGATAACTATGGTTATTTCAACCCAGAAAATTACTTACTCTTTATGACCCAAATTCTGAGTTAAATACTTGACCCAAATGTTGGGTTAAAATAACCCAACAGTGTAGTTAATATAACCCGACTTCTGGGTTAAATACCTGACCCAAATGTTTGGTTAAAATAACCCGACTTTGTAGTTAATATAACCCAACTTCTGGGTCAAAAGAACAACCCCATTTTCTGGGTTGAAATAACCCAGAAATTAGTTGGTCCTGGGCCTTTTTTAACCCCAGGAGTTGGTTACACAAATAACCTAACTAACTCCTGATGCATCACACTCCTCTGTTATGGTGTGGTGGCCATTTCAGTAGATTTACTCACTAACATTGTTGTGGAAACACAATAAGCATGGAAAATAAATGCACACTTCCTGCATTACTTTAAATACTAAGTTACTATGATACTATGATTAGTTTTTTCAGAATGGTAGTTTCTGTTTTTCAGAATGGTAGTTACTGTTTTTTGAAAGAGTAACAAATAATTAGTTACTTTTTTTCAGAATGGTAGTTACTGTTTTTTGAATGAGTAACGAATGACTAGTAACTACCATTCTGAAAAACAGTAACTAATCATTCGTTACTCATTCAAAAAACAGTAACTACCATTCTGAAAAACAGTAACTAATCATTCGTTACTCATTCAAAAAAACAGTAACTACCATTCTGAAAAACAGAAACAAACCTTATTATAAAGTGTTACACAATATTTTAAAGCAGGAGTAATGTATCCTCTTCAGAAATGTTACTGTCAAGGTTGAGCCCTTTCCAACGATATGTTTGCTATAGTCCTACTACAACATTTCATTTTTACATATCATGGAGACCACTATACATTATTGTCCCCAGAGGGATATTTGCCTTGAGTTCAAATGCTTCACATTTAACACTTGACATATTGTTTTATCATACAGCTGACATATACTTACAATAAAAAACAACATAAACAAAGTGATATGTAGCCAGACTGAAGCACATCACATAGCCACAATCTATTGCTCATCTTTCACAAACAGTGATAAGAGCAACACAACCCTTTGCATCATATCATGAAGTTATTGCACAACCCCTGCAGCCTCAAGCAACATTATTTAAAGTTTTAATTGAGGTAGGTCCAAATTAGGCCTATAGTTTAGAAATGTTTAGTTTACATTGTGGTACCCTATTTCTTCTGCCAGAGGATAAGAGCTCATACTTGGCATGGAGAATAAACACGGATCAGACCATATTCTCTGTGCTTGCCTGGAGAGACTGGTTTATATTCTTCTACACAACCTTCATGGCAGTCACCTGACAAGCAAGCTGTACATGTACATTTTACTCTGTGAACAAAAACCTCTGCAACAATCTGCTTATCCTTTTAATTTCCTGAAAATGCTTCCTAAAACTAGTCCCTTCGTAATTTTGAAAAGATAGTCTCAGTAAATTCTATAACGGTTAGGATGGCTACAAGCTGTAATCACGGTGATTGATATGAGGATCATCTTCTGAATATAATAATTAATATGTTAGGCCTACCATAAATTGATATTTCAAAAAAATAATTTATTTAAAACAACTAATAATGCAGTGTGATGTTAAATCAAACAAATTCCCACACATAAATATATATATTTTCCCTTTAGTCTTTGCTATAAACATTACTCAACCGCAAAATTTGAAAATTGTGTTTTTAAATAATGATTCATGGAAAATAAAATAAATTAAAGCTGCAAGCAGCGTTGGACGGGACCTTGCTCCTCTGTGGGCGTCGGGGTTACTGGCGGACGCTGCTCCTTGTGACACTGCAAATCGTCACAAATGAAAAGGGAACTCCCTGCTGAGTTCAATGATACCTCACACAAGACTCTATGTCATACAGTTAATTAGCTGTGAAAGAGGGCGTGGCTTAAGCATAGGGGCAGGCCAAACCATGACCAATAAAAACTGAACTCTCTGTTGAGTTCAATGATACCTCACACAATAGTGTGCAAGAAATGGGTCATTAGTTATGAAGGGGGGCGTGGCTAACGCATAGGGGGTGGGTCAAACCATTACCAATCAAATAGGAACTCTCTGCTGAGTTCAGTGATACCTCACACAAGACTCTACCTTAAATGGTTCAAAAGCCATAAAATGGGACGTGGCCTGAGTACATGGGCGTGGTTAAAGTATAGGGGCCAGCTCAGTATCACAAGTAGACCACACATTCTAAGTTTCATGTTGGAAATCGGATGATGTTTGTCATATAAGGCTGATTTCCTGTTGCCAGCGGGGGGCGCTATGACCAAAAGTCAATATTGGCTTGTATATGTCCTCAGGCCTGGACTCTTGTTGATTGTGGGAAATTTCAAGCAGATCATGTACACTGTAGTTACAGCCACTTTCTTGTTCATCGCTAAACACTCAAAATGGCTGCCACGCCTACACCAATTGACGAAAAGCTTTTCTTTTAATAACTTTTCATCTTTAAGGTGACCAAATTTGAAGTCCATCGGATGAAATCTCTAGGAGGTGTTCGTTAAAGTATAGCACCTTGACTTTTAAGTCTACTTCATGTTGCCACTAGGGGGCGCTATGACTTTGAGCCAATATCGGCCGGTAGATGTTGTCAGGATTGGACTCTTATGAATCCTGAAAAGTTTACAAGTTACACCCACTTCCTGTTTCAATGGCGAAACACACAAAATGGCTGCCTCGCCACGGCCATGCCCTATACAGCCAACGTCAACTGGCGGCCCGCGGGCCACATCCGGCCCGCCAAAGCTTTTAGTCTGGCCCGCAGAATAATCATGAATTCACAAAATGTAAAGAGGAAAAAATGCGTTGTGTTATTTATCATTTCAAACATTTAGAGCAAAAACCCATGTGCATCTCTATTCACATGCTGGGATTTTGTACAGCGATTCCCGAGCTCCACACACACAGCTGAGCCGAGATGTGTGTGCGTTAAAACACACACACACCGCTGAGCCGAGACGTGTGTGCGTTAAAACACACACACACCGCTGAGCCGAGATGTGTGTGCGTTAAAACACACACACCGCTGAGCCGAGACGTGTTTGCGTTAAAACACACAGCACCTGACTGGGAACGATACAAAGAGGATTAGGCTACCAACGGCCGCTGGGGCAGATGAACTCACGCTAGTCTCGTTACTGTAAGCAGGGCCGTACTGGGACTGAAATTCAGCCCGGGACTTTAAGATGGAGAGGCCTTTTACGCGAGTGCCCTTGGTGCACGAGCAGAAGGGTTTTTTGCAGTTATTTTAATTCTAATCGTGTTTTTATGGTATAAAGAGAATCAGATTACGCTGAAGACCTTCAAGAAACTTTAGGATGACACGTGCCTCCTCAGGTTGTATAAGCAAGTCACCACTGCACTGAACACAACCAGGTCAGCAAAACCTAATCTCGAACACATAAGTCACAGTATACTGACTACCAGCATGTCATGTGCACAGTCAGTTGGAGAGTGATGGACCCTGCCTCTGCTTACTGATTGTGCAGCTACATATCATATGCATGAGAAGAACATCAGTTATAAACATGACTAAGAATAAAACATTTTCTAATTCAATCTGTGCTTCAGTCAAGTTATTATCTAGTATGTGGAACTATTGGCATTTTATCCTATATGTAAATATCTTATTGATTGATATGCCTAATATGATTGCCTACCCAGCCCTGCACACTGCCCCTCTACCTGTCTGTTTCCTTCTCTTCCTCTCTCCTCCTCCTCCTCTCTCCTCCTGATGAGAGTGTATGTGTGCAACAATAGAAAATAAACAATTAGCTTATCAAAGCAAAAATTTGGAGACAGAAACAACTCAGGTATACAGGCCTAAAACTACTAAAATCCTAAAACTGTCCTACCTCACATCACCAAATCCAAACCTGACTGAAAGTAAACTCTTTTTTCGGCCAATCGGATGTCAGGAAAAACGCGGATCAGTCCAAGTTAGGAGGGGCCGCTCGTATCCCCCCTCAATATTGAAAGTATTGGTTTGGCCCGGTCTGAAACACACACAGACACAGCGCTCCGCTGCAGCTGAACGGCCGGCCAGGCCGGTCGCGTATGAAAGAAAAAAAAAGAAAAATGTATTGAAAAATGTAAAAAACGTATTGACCACCGGCCGGTTCGGCCTGAAATGGACCGGCCGTTCGGGATTGTTCCCGGTATTCCCGATGGCCAATCCGCCCCTGACTGTAAGTAGGCTACAATAAAACCTTTGTGAGTAAAAAGTCAATACTTATCAATACACTCACCTGTGTATACCGGCATAAACATGTAGAAAGCAGTATTTCAATCTGCTCAGTCCACCGCGCTGTTTTACGCAAACACAGCTCTACTCTGCAAATAACGAATTTTTACAAACAAGCTAAAACAAAAGCTGTCGGTTTGTAGTCTAACTCAAGGGCGAGGCTAGCCCGTTTTTAGGGGTGCTGAAGCACCCCTAAGAAGGAGCTCAGCACCCCTAAAACTTGGAGTAAGAAATGTTGTTATTCTAACATTTTTGTTCGTCTTTGACAAGGTTAAATAATGTCCAAAACATACTCCGTAGTTTGTGGTTTAAAATGTATGTGTTAAGGATGAAAATGAAAACATCCCCGCTCAGCAAATGGTATGATCCTCTTCTCTTCTTCTACTTCTCCTCTGTACCTGCCGATACCTGCACCGCTCAGCACCACCGTCATCCAGCGCGAAACACACGCAGAGTGTCAACCCGTTATGTAGTGTTGTGAATCAACTAGCTAAGTTGATCCAAAGCTGTGTCTCACACACCATATCGGTGAGTACCTGAATCACGTGTACACCTATAATAATGCCGCCTTCACACTGGCAGTTGAAATCAGCTCCGTAATACACAATACGCCCCCAGCGGACGTCGTACTACACCGTTGAAAAGCTTCGGAAGCGACTCACAAAAATGGCGGAGAGACTAGAACGAGTGATAAGCGTCTGAATGTCCGATTCTTTCTGACCTCTCTTATACAGATAGAAATAGAAAGCCTGCTGGGTGGAGTAAAGTTGCCCAGGACGTTGACATGTCACGTCGGTTAAATGTGATATAGCGGTATAATGTCAATAGTTGTCAGTTGCTAGCTAACCAATTAGCAGGTTTGATTATCAGTACCATAGCAACGCTAACTTCCGTCGGATAGGAACCGGCCTTATTTTTCAGTTGTGGCTGACTATCAAACTAGACAATAAAAGAAAGTTTAATGTTTTTCTTTTGCTGTATTTATTCATTCCTCACACACAGAGGATTTAACCTGAACCAGGCTTAACTCCTGAACTCATAGCATTACTCTCTCTCTCTCTCTCTCTCTCTCTCTCTCTCTCTCTCTCTCTCTATGTGTGTGTGTGTGTGTGGCCTGCCAGTGAGCAATGGACATACAACAGTTCTTTAAAAGAAAAAAGACAGATTCAGGAGAGAGACTAGGGACAGTCCATAATGACCTCTGTCTTGTTTTTTGTTTTTTTTGTTCTTCTGAAAAGTGTCAAGCTAAAGTAACAGATAATGCAAACCAGCTATCTGTTGTATCAAATTACTTATCTAGGCAATGGTCCCCTGCTTTTATTTTTTTTTATTTATTTCAAACCCACAATGGAGAATACAGCTTCTCTTGTGAAAGGAATTTGTGATTTAAAAAAAGTTTCTAAGCCCAATAATAATAATAACATTTAAAATGACACTCCTCTGTGTGCCTTTTGATCATATCCTTAGAATCTGTAAATGGTCTCCATAACATTTTTGTGACATGACAAACTGACCTCAACTCTCCTGCTTAAAATATATTTGTGTATGATTGTCAGTGCCAAGGGAAAGAGAGGGAGATGGAGAAGGGGAGAGGGAGAGCATGCAGGAAGAACCAGGTGAGGAAACAACAACAATAAATTGACATATAGAGAATAGTGGCAAGCAAAACAGTAACTACTCATACTCCTATACTAACTTATTAGCATTAAGTAGCCTATATTACATTTACTTTTTGTAACATTATTTTTCACCACATTTTTGTGTATGATTGTCAGTGCCAAGGGAAAAAGAGGGAGATGGAGAAGGAGAAAGGGAGAGGGAGAGCATGCAGGAAGAACCAGGTGAGGAAACAACAACAATAAATTGACATATAGAGAATAAACAGTAACTACTCATACTCCTATACTAACTTATTGGCATTAAGTAGCCTATATTACATTTACTTTTTGTAACATTATTTTTCACCAAATTTCTTCATAATAAAGCAGCTGAGTGAAGAAAGTTTTGTGTTTGTTACAGGGGGCTGTCTGTGTGAACTATCACAATTAAGCTGGTGCTCTGAAAAGGTCTAAAAAAAAAGAAAATAAATCTGGATGTTGGAGTTAGTTAAACCAATGTTAAAATGATAAAGTTATTTTTCAATAGACATATTTTTGTTTTTTGTGTGAAAAGAGGGTGGGTGGTGGCAGTGGGGCTCATTGGGTGCTCAGCACCCCTAAAGCTCTGACCCTAGAATCGCCCCTGGTCTAACTGTTTATCTTAGTTTGCCGGGAATCTGGAAATTTGGACAACGTCTTGTAAACCTCACTGCTGGCTGAACAAACCAAACTCTCCGCTGGAGCGGTAAATCTATGGAGGTATTATAAGACCAAAACAAATACATGTGGCTACTTAATATGCACGTGAATGATGATGCTGGTTGTATTATTTTGCAACCTGACAAGCACTGTTTCTTTCTGCAAGCATTTTCCACCAATCAGGACGCTGCTTACTACAACAATGTTTCCATAATCACAGACTTTAACCATCACTCCTCAGTGAACTGCCTCCTAGTCTGAGATCATTTTTTAAAGAGCCAGTTATCATTATGGAGTTTCCATGTTTTTTAGGAGTTTGCTCACACTAATACATCTAAAGAAATATAGCATTAATTCAGTAAGAAAGTGAAAATTGCGAACAAAAATAGGCGTATTAGGTTTAAATTAATTTTATTTTCTTTATTTGAAAGTCCGGCCCCCAGAGTGTCTGCGTAGAAAAATTCTGGCCCTTGGAAAAATCTAGTTGATGACCCCTGCCCTATGAGAAAAAGTTTTTCTTTTAATAACTTTTCATCTTGAATTCTTAAGATGGCACAGACCAAATTTGAAGTTGATCAGATGATACCATGTAGAAATGGCCAAAATTGCATTAATTTTGAACATTCAATTCAAAATGGCGGACTTCCTGTTGGGTTTAGGGTATGGCTCCAATGAGCTTTTTTGTACATGCTTCATATGTGTACCAAATTTCGTGAGTCTACGTTAATAGTACTGCAGGGGCTCCTTTTAAATTTGTAGGGGGCGGTAGCGAGCCATTTTTATGCGCCTATTCCCAAAACCTTTAAAATACGTACATTTTCACCAGACTTGATGCGACCACCAATTTTGGTGAGTTTTTGAGTATGTTAAGCCCCTCAAAAAGGTGATTAATTTGCTGGAGGAAAGGAAAGGAAAGGAAAGGAAGAATTCCTTCAGTTTCAAAAGGGCCTTCGCTGCTGTCGGCGCTTGGGCCCTAATAATAATAATTCCTTCAGTTTCAATAGGGCCTTCGCTGCTGTCGGTGCTTGGGCCCTATAAATGCTTCTCTTTGTATATAGTTTATTTATTGTTTCTCACAACAGTACAAGACAAATGCACATTTGGCAAACAAGCCATTAGGCTGTATCTCTAAACACTGAACTGTAGGTTTTTTATATAGGCCTAGTATTTTTCTGTGACAAGGGAAATCAAAGTGCTTAGTATAAAACACAATTTTTTTCATTATTGGTATTTTTATTGTATAAATTCTCATGTACAACATGCAGCAATCCTTCACAGACACGGAGCGGTAATTACTACGTCACTTCCGGAGTATTCCGCTGATTTATACATTATTACGGTGCATAACTTACTGGAACAAAACTGAGCAACGTGTTGTTGCTGGGGACAAAACCACTGATTAAATATGTATGTATTGAAGCGATACTGTCGTTAAAGACCCGCTGATCACTGTCAGATTCTCTCTCTCTATGAATGCCCGCATTGCATTGTGGGATATCGGCTTTGAATGCGCCCAGCTCGGCCCACATCGTAGTGTAATAAGACCAAAATAATATTATTAAAATAAATAAATGAATACCATGATAACATCTAAATAAATAGTGATTGATGTAGCGTTATAGTTTTAAAAATATCAATAAACAACAAAGCAATCCAGCTTCCCTGGCAATAAGACCGAAATAATAACTTTAAAGCGCCCATATTATGCTCATTTTCAGGTTCATAATTGTATTATAAGGTTGTACCAGAATAGGTTTACATGGCTTAATTTTCAAAAAACACCATATTTTTGTTGTAATGCACAGCTCTCTCACTGCTGCAGTTCCTCTTTTCACATTGTCTTTGTTTTAGCTACAGAGTACAGACCTCTTTTCTTCTGTACTATCTTTGATTGCACTCGCACATGCGCAGTAGCTCAGATCGTAGATCATGTCAGCTAGCTCCATAGACAGTAAAAGAAAGATTGTTTCTCCAACTTCGGTCAGTTACAAGGCAGGATTAGCTGGGAGACTTCTAAACGAGGGCGCTTAGTTCTTTTGTAGATTATGGTGAACTTGTGTGTGTTGCTTTGCCATTGAGAACGAGGTAGCATGCTAGCGTTAGCATGCTAGCGTTAGCATGCTAATGCTAGCATGCTAACGGTTGTGGTTAGCCAGCTCGTTTTGGCTAGTGACGTAAAAAGCCGTGCAGATTTTGAACAGCTCACCCGGAGACTGAAGGCAGGACACATTCATAAACCCGCATCTCACTCAAAACAACATGGATGGATTTTTTTCAAAGTTTATATGCATGTGGAAGCTGTTTTTTTTATAATAAGCTTAATAATATGGTGCTTAGGTTCTAGCACAATTGGGTGTACGACATCTTCTTCCATACTAGTAGAACGGTGCAACCTACCACCTACTCAGATGAGGCCCCTAGAGACGTCGTACTCTGGAGCAAGTGACAAGAGCCGACTGCTGGATGGAAGTGCTTTCCCTGTTTGTAGGCACTTGACTTCTTCTGGAAAGCTGTCATATTTCACTCTCTGAAGGATTCAGAATTCTGCCTCTGCGTAGCCATCTGCACTGAGGGCGCTTGACTGGGCGGCCGCCCCATGCAGTGACCTATTTGTTGCCTCAAGGAGATCTTCGCGGCTGTGATCTCTGGAGCAGTTATGGCTGACATAATGCCACAGAACGCAGACCTCTTCATCTCTGTCTCATCTGGGACCTCCACAAAAGAAGTTGTGGCTGACCAACTTTCATGTAGTAGCTGAAGGAAGGCAGGACCTTGACTGAATTGGTTTGGCTTGGCTAGGATGGATAGTGTCATCCCCCTGGTGATGGCATCTGCGGGGTTATTCTGTGTGTCCACATACCTCCATGACCGGTGATCCATCAGCTCCTGGATCTCAGATACACGGGTCCCTACAAACACCTTGTATCTGCAGGACTCTGACTCTATCCAGGCAAGTACTGTGGTGGAGTCAGAACAAAGCACTGTGTCCCTCAACTGAAAAGTGAGCTCTCACTGGATCATCTGGGCAAGCTGAGCCGGTAAGGACGGCACAGAGCTCAAGGCATGACATTGACTGTTGTTTCTTCGGTGCCACTCTTGAGCATGCCAGCACGAAGGCTACATTGACTTGGCCTTGAGGATCATCACCACATAGGTAAGCAACTGACCCATAGGCGGACTCTGATGCATCACAGAAGACGTGAAGCTCGAGGGTGATCGCACTTACATCAATGTCCGGTGGGAAGTAGCTCTGGGAGAGACTGACTGTTGGGAGCTGAGGGAGCTCTTCTTCCCATGTAGTCCAGGCTTGCAGGAGGTCACTGGTAAGTTTGGGTCGTCCCAGTCACGGTCTTTGGCCCACAGTCTCTGAACCAGAACTTTCGCCCTTCTGGTGAATGGCAGGATATGACCTAGGGGGTCATACTGGCTTGCTAGTATCTTATAGATATTTCACATGGTCGTCTGGCTTGGGGAACCCTGGCGATGCCTGTAATGGAGTGTGTCCTCCATGAAGTGCCAACTGAGGCCTAGCATCATCTCTTGAGCTTTACCATGCGACTGAGAAACCCACCTTTCGCTGCTGTCAGACTTGGCCTCCTTACACGTGAATTATACTAGACGCATCCAAGGTGGCGCGCAAGCCGAAGTCGCGTCTTTTTTCAGCGGCACACGACAAAGCGGCAACAGGAGGCCTGAACGAGTTTGCCGACAACTGGATGCCAGGACTCTCACAGTGACTGCAAGTCTCTCATGTAAACTTACTGGGTTAAGATGAATTCTTTTATGGTGAATGAAAGGCTTGATCCAACGAAGTAGGTCATCAAATCAAATCGAAGCATTGCTGCCAGATCTGCCGTTGTTTACCTTTTTCTTCTTCTTCTAGTCCATAGAAAGAGCAACGTCGGTAGCTTTTGCTCATTAGCGCCACCGCTGTTCAGGAGAAGACTGCAACTAGTGTCGCGAGCACCAGTGCGGGTATAAATAGTCACGGCGATCCCATGACGTCACATTTGCACGTGCCAGCTGGGCTGCGTCCAGTGTAAAAGAGCCTTTAGGCAGGTTGTGAATCACCTCTGGCTGGTTACTGGCCCACTGGCGCATATCGAAAGCCACATGAAGCTAGAAGGGTTCTAAGCTTTGTCACAAGGTTACTGGCTTCTACTTCGTTAGGTAGACTCTGCAGACAGTTATCGACATAGAAACACTGTTCTACACTGTGGCGGACATTTTCACCTGGTTGACATGACTCAATGACATGTTTCTGGACAGCAAAGATCGTGCAGCAGCGACTGCACATTGTCCCGAAAGGCAAGACCTCCCACTGGTTCACTAATGGTTGTTTGTCCGTCTTTAGGTCCTTCCAAAGGAACCTTAGCAAGGGCTTATCGCTGTCCAGCAGGCGAACCTGGTGAAACATCCCTTTAATGTCTCCACTTACTGCGACTCAATGCTCTCTGAAGTGCAGGAGGACTCCAAGGAGTAAGGGTCCTAAGGCTGGGCAAGGAAGGAGGTAGTTATTCAGACTTTGTCTGCCAAGCCGGAAGCTGCAGTAGAAAACAATCCGGTCTTTGCCATTGTGCCTGATCATGTGGTGGAGCAGAAACCATGACTCCCCGATGTGTCAGCCTCGCAGGAGTCAATCTTTGTGGTGTACCCAGCAATCTCTTGATCTCCTCCTGGTAGGTAGATGCATGCGGTGGGTCTTGTACTAACCTTTTCTCGGTGTTTAGCAGGTTCTTCATCACAACTTCCTTTGAAACTTGAAGCTTGGGCATGTTTGGGACTCGTAGAAGGGGTTGTAGCGTCCCGATGTACTCTGTTTACTTCTACACGGGTGGTCTAGGCCTCCAACAAGTCCACTGAGTGCTTGTCCTGTCTGGATCTGGTCACCAACCTCTCACTCTTGAAAGGCAGTGGATCCAACTGCCACAACCATTCAACTTGACTGAACAGCTCAGCGGAAGCTAATGGATAGGATAGCTAGGTGAGAAAGGGGAGAGAGAGGGGGAACATGCAGGAAATCGTCACAGGTCGGACTCGAACCCTGGACCTCTGCGTCGAGGCATAAGCCTCTCACTATATGTGCGCCTACTCTACCCACCAACCCGGCCACGGGCCAAGATTAGTCTTGACTGCTGTGGGACCACCAGGGGTGGATCTGGCAATCTTTAACAGCACCTGGCTATATCCATTTGGCTGATCCAATTAGTGAGTCTCTGCTGTCGACATGATGGTGGGCTTGTTCTCACTCCTCTGGTTGACCTTGTGAAGGATGGAGAGGTGTTTTGATTTATAAAGGCGACACAGCTTCTTAAGGTCCCAGACAGAGACTAGGTGAGAACGACCGCATCTCCAGCACGAGAAGTTGTATCTCCTTTATCTGTAAAGATGGAGTTAAATGCCCTCTCGGCTTGCATCTGCTTTATGCACCAGGCAAGTAACTTACTTTGTTGTTTTAATCTCACCAAGCGTTTGGTTGCCTTATTTGTAGACAAAACATTATACTTTGCTTTCAGTTTGTTAAGTTCCATAATAAGTAGACGGTTGAGATTTAACAAAATTTCGGCCTCGGTACCACATCTGAAAATGTAATAAGAAGCGAGGTTGGAGTTGATCTGAGATTAGGATACTATTGTACCAGCATATGGAAATTTTTGGAATCAACTCTGTTGAGATCAGATAATAATCAATTCTAGAAAAGTTCTGATGAATACCAGAGTAACAAGAAAATGTTCTCTGGGTAGAGTATTTACTTCTCCATACATCTACCAGATTAAAATCTTTTATGCACTGAAGCAGTTCTTTTCTAGTCAAGGGGTGAGAGGTGTCAACACTGGTGGATCTGTCCAATTTGGGTTGGAGTGTACATTTAAAGTCTCCACCTATGATAAATTCGCCAGGCAAAGCAGCTAACATCAAGAAAAGCTGTCTAAAGAAGGTTGGATTATCTATATTTGTCCCGTATACATTAACCAAATGTATTCTTATTTAGTCCTCTCACATTCCAGGACGAGAACTGAAGATCAGAGGCCATAGCTGAGAATTTTCACCTCATTAATTCCCTGACAGCAGTATGGGTCCCTTCAGCCTGGCCGCTCTCATGATTCGTGTCTTGTCCGCGTAGTTCAGTAGCTTTACTATCACCACCCTGGGCCGTCTTTGTCATGACGTCATGATAAAGACATCCTCTGGTAATATCATCCTGGTTAATGTCAAGTTGTCATTACAAAGACATCCCAAAAAAATGTAATGTCAACTTGTCATGACCAAGACAACTTCTGGTAATCACTTTGATTAATGTCAAGTTGTCATAATCAAGACAACACAAACAATGTCAACTTGTCATGACAGAAACCGAATGACAATTAATGACAGAAGTCATAAACGTTTATGACTTGTTTATAACGTTTATGACACATTCATGACAGTGTCATGTCATAGACGATTATGTCGATACCTTCAAGTAAAGTGTTTCACCCAGGAGTCAGGGGTTCATTTCCTGTTTGAAAATGAGTAATGTAACTAAATAATGTGGGTGCCTAAACATAACCAAACTGCGACAAAGGTAAAGTTCTGTTAAAAACGGCAACCTTTACATTACAAAAATGTGACCGACTTTCTCTGGTTTAGATGAGAACAAAACACTCCTGAGGGTCATATTAGAGGGTAGGAACAAATGACTTATATCGTCGTATGGTTTGGAGGACTCGGTGTGCATAGGCCATTAGCATCACAAACAGATAAAAACTACAGTTTTCACATGTCAACATAACATGTTAAATACCATATTTTAGGAACTAAGTGGCACTGTAAAAATTTACTGGTGATGTATTTTACATTTCTGGACCACTATTACATATTGGCTGTGTATCTTCTACTTGATATCATGGATATCTGGATAATAGACAAGGCAAGCTTTTCTGAGCCACCAATTTGCACCAGCATTCAACAGTTCAGTCATAAGTCAGAGAGAAGCCCATATTTGAAAGGGGGAGATACCAGTGTTTCCACTAGACTAGAATGCAATGCAAGCACAAGACAGGTTTCATTTAAAAAGCTCCACCCTTGACTGTGACCAGCAAGAGCAGATCCATTTTGTTGAAGCTTAGAGAATCATTTATGGAATCAAGTCAGTGAAACAGAAGTAGACAAGAAAGGTTAAGGGAAACTGTAAAAGATCATTTAAATCCCTCTCAGGGTGTGACCTTTACACTCAATATTATTCAGTTGTAATTATTAGGGAATATACAAAACTCTATGTAAAAGTAATCATACCTGTATGCATCCCCGATTATCACATTCAAATTCAGAAGTACTCACATCTTTTACTTCAGTAAAAGTAATAACACTAGAAATACTCTGTTATGAGTAAAAATCCTGCATTCAAAATCTTACTTATTATTAGTAGTAGTATTAATATTAGTATTAGCATCATAATATACTCAAAGTATCAAAAGTAAAGTATTCATTATGCAGAATAATATATATTATGTAGCTGGTAAAGGTGGAGCTCATTATAATGACTTTATATATATATGCTGGGTAGTTTAATCTGTAATAATAATCATAATGTGTTATCTGATTATATAAGTAACTAAAGCTGACAGATAAATGTAGTGCAGTAAAAAGTACAATATAAGTAAGTAAGTAAATAAGTATAAAGTAGCATAAAATGGAATTACTCAAGTAAAGCACGAGTATCTCCAAATTGTACTTAAGTACAGTATTTGAATACTTAGTTACTTTCTACCACTGTTATAATCTGCATTCAGATGGGGGGTGGGGTGGGGGGGTGTTGCAGTTGTGGGATGTGTCAGATGGTCGCTGACACACACTCCCACATCCATTCTCCTGCACGATCCGGAGTGTGTTCAGGACAGAGCAGAGCAGTGTTCAGTTCAGTTCAGTTCAGTTTATTCTTTGTCCCAGAAGGGCAATTTGTGTGCAGCAAGAAGACATCACATGGAAATATACACCACAACCACACAACGATTAACTTACTAAAAACAGCAATACATACAGCAATAAACAGCAATAGCAGAAATTATGTTGGGGACATTTAGTGTGGAGGAGCCCATCTTCTCGTGGGGTCAATACCACTTTCTCCACACACACACACACACACACACACACACACACACACACACGCACATATGCACACACACACTGAGTTTGCCAATTAACTAAATGAGACAGATTTTTCTCAGTGTTGATTTGCATTTTTAATGGTGAGCACATGATGAAACATGTACACACTGATCTGAAATAATTTTTACTCAGTGTAATACAGTATATACATAATATGGCTTGTATTTATTTTTTCTTCATATCAAATTAAGCAGCCATGACTGTTAGGATCTTTATGTGTAATAACTGCATATGTGCACCAGTGTCTATGACACTGGTTTAGGTGTGTCCTCCAGTGACACTGCTTTAACTGTAACTTTCAGTGGAAGTGACAGGCTGCTCTCCCAGTCTGACCAGCTCAGCTGAGTTCGTTGCGTACTGTTTTCAGAGAAGAGTTAACTATTTCCTCTCTGCTGTTGAAGATCATTAGCCTCTTTCCAACCAAGTAGTTACAGGAACATAGTTATAGGAACAGTCCACTTCTAAACAGTTCTACTAACTATATTCTCCCCCAAAACCGGTTTTCACATTTGCATTCTGGCCAAGTGGCCATAGGAACTGGTAGGAAGGGTAAGGGAGTGACGCAAGCACGGCAACGGACTTTATAGCATCGTCACTAGACTTTAACGCTACATACAACAACAAACCAGCATGGGGAGGCCATCGGAATGTTCCTGTTGTGCCTTGCCGGGATCCTCATAACGGAGTTCGAACGGCAGCGTTTAAAGACTAGGCTGGAGTACTTAACAAAGAAACACAGAAGACAAAGGCTCCAATGTAATATGATCCTAATTAATATGATGGAAGAAGATAGAAGAGCAGAGCGTGCAAATGAAACAATGGGTAAGTTTAACTAGCATTAACAATTAGCTGGTTGAATGTGTGATGTTTGTCTTATGAGTTAGCATATGTAGGCGAATTGCAACAGAAGAATATGTACTGTTCCCCCTGCTTCCAGTCGTTAACTAAACTAAGCTCATTGCTTCCTGGCTTCAATGCAGAGACATGAGAGTAGTACTGATCTTCATATCTAACTCGTCAAAAAAATGTAAGCAAAATATCTCTTTGTCACCCGTATGTGTTACAGCAAACATTTCTTTGTATTGTACTAGCTGCGACTAAGTCATACTATTACAAAACTGACAGGAGCATTGATTGGTTGTTGTTTCAGCCCCTGCAGGTCTAAATATAAAGTTTCAGATGTTGCTAGGTCACTAAGGAAAAGGGAAAAGGGAAAAGACCCTGCCCTGAAGTAGGAGCTGAAAGAGTTACAGGAACTGCAGTCAGAGGAACTTACAGTTTTTTTTGATTGCTAAACGACAGTGGGCACAACTGGAGTCACATGTGCAAAATTCTAGTCTGCACAGCAGCAGTTCATGTGCACCAAACTCTAGTTCGTTTTTCATTGCTTCAACACAGTTTTCAAAACTCTACACACTTATCCCATGACTTTAACCACAACGTGCACAGCACTGTAGATGTACAGCACTTTGTTCAAATGCTAACACACTGCTGTCAAAACTGTTAACCACACATTCAAAACAGAACCTAAGCAGGTGTCTTATTTTAGACTAGTTAGTGAACATATACGGTATTTATACAGAGAAAGATCAAAAAGCCTTTTTTTGTATACAAACACCAACTAAGAATGAAACAATTATACACTGTACCGTTTGAGAGAAACAGGTAAAAGAGCAAAGATACCAATATGTCCAGGTAAGATGTCTGAGGTTATGTACACAGTAGGGCTGTAATGTCCCAGTCGACTAGTCGATTTATTGGTCGATACGTTCTGGCTCGACCAAAATTCTGATTGGTCGATTTTTTGCCGTGTTAATTTCATCAGGTGGAAAGCACTAATTGCTAATGGGGGTGTTTTCAGAGCACCCCTGTTTTACAGGTAAGTCTGTCTTCAGAAACACCCCCCCTTGTTTTCACTTTTTTGGATTAGCCCAACCCACTGGAGACAGAAGAAAGTACTAGAAGGCATTCGATGCGATGCGAATAAAAAACGCTCGTCTCCACGTGGTCCCTGACATGGTGTCATCAGCTTGTCCGCTTTCATTGGCCATAGCAGAGGCAAACCTGAATGGATTGGCTAATATGACCTACCAATGGAAAGCTTAGAAGCTAGGGAATAGGACAACGCCCACACCAAGCATGTCGGAAGCTGGGAACAGAAGCTATCGCCGATTGAAGTGCAGAACTGGAAAGCTGTTTCGCGTTAAACGTCAACATTGTGAGGCGAATATATCGTTTTGGAATATAACGGCTTGGATATTACATTTCCTTGGACTCTTGGGGGTTTATGAAAATCAAGTTTTGGGCAAAATACCACTGTTTGGCTGAAAGGACAACAAAAACAGGTATGCACTCTCAGCTCTAACGACCAGCTGCGCGGGCTACGGGTGAATTGTTTTATTTTCTGTTATTTTGTAACAGTTGTGTAACTGCTATAAATCATCTTACGCTTTGTATGTGGGCTTAAATTAATCATTAGAGGCTAAGCTTTCAATTGGTGTGTCGCATGGCTGTATATTTGGAAGATTTAATGCTTTAAAGTTATAAAAACGCTAATGAGTGGAAGTTTTATCGAGGTTACAGCGACGCCACAGTCACAAAGTGTCCCGCTGACGGGACAGTGATCCTGTAACTGGTTAAGAGTAAAAGCTTTAAGTTAATAGTCTATTCGTGTCTCAGCCGCGATGCTGAGCTCCTATGTTCAGCCGCTCTGTGCGAGGACACGCACACAGCGGCTGAAATGATAGTGTCTGTCAGTTATTATAACATATGACAAAAACAATTGTCTAAATTATGTTGCATATTTCTCAACAGTTATTGTGCTGATATCACTAGTTGACATAGTACTATTTTCGGAAATCATAGGCTATGATATTGCGCAGCTGCACGTGATGCAGCGCTATCAGAGCCGACAGACTCGAGGGGATTCATTTCAGTGCAAAATAATTAGGTCAAAAACGATTTAATATACTGCAAATAGCCTACTAGTTTTTATGTTTATTTATAATTCATTTAGGCTGACAAGGCTACCAAGTACTGGGCAGCTAATTAATCTAACACCCCCCCCCCACGACTTTTAGTCGATTTTCAGTCGAAATTTCAGGACTTCAGTCGACCAAGATTTTCTTTGGTTGATTACAGCCCTAGTACACAGCTATAAAAAAAGTGAAAAACACTATATCTTTACAATAGTAAAACTGCGTTCTTACTGTTTTTCAGAAAGTAATGGAGGTGAAAGCAATAGAAACACCACATTCATTTTTATTTAGAGATAATGCAGACATCCAATGTGATGAAGAAAACTTGCCACATGATGCTGGAGAGAGGCAGGATTAGTCACACTATTCTTTGTTACTGTTATGTACCTTTAGTTTTTTTCCCCAGTAATTCCATAAATTAGTAGAGACAATATAGTAAATTTAAGAAAACTGCTGATTTCCATTCCTTCTTGTTTACCTTATGTAAAAATCGGTATGTTATACAATCTGTATTTTTTCCTTAAAGAAACTATTGAGTAGTGTAAAGTCACTCAAATTGTTCAAACTGTAAAGATGAAAAAGTTTGTAATTTCTGTATTGGTGTTTGATGCTAGTGTTTTTACCCTCAGTGTGTTCTGAGTGACAGTGTGTGTTATCTCAGTGTGGCTTGTGCATAGTGTTTAGCTGCACTGAGCCTGTTTTGCAGGTGATGTGAACTGTTTAGCTCAGGTGACTGTTGGTAGTGCAGACTGTAGTTTGAGTTTTGCACATGTGACTGCAGTTGTGCCCACTGTCGTTTAGCAATCGGAAAAAACTGTAAAGCCAGCCACCATTAAACATAGAATGCTGTATGTTGTTAAAACAGGAAGTATTTCTTATAACAAAAATAAAAGTGTCTTGTTAAAACGGAATAACTCAATACCGTATACGTCGTTATAATGAGAAACAGCAATATTTGTCAGTTTGCAGCAATACTACATTACATTGCAGTACAGTAAAATTGCATTGATTCAAATGCCACATTTATACAAGTAATGTAACAATACAATCTATGACTAGCTGTTGAAATAAATACATAGTCTTTAAATAGACTTTAGTCTTTAGTTTAAGGTGAATTTATTTTCCATAATATGTGATTACTGTGGCATATCTAAGTTTTTGGCCTGATTAAAAGACAGATTTTAACAATGTAAATGTAAGTTTCTGCAAATTTACTTGATATCATAAAATGTATAGCCCCCCAAAATACTTTGATGTACAGTATAATGTCACCACTTCATCAAATATGAAATGATCAAAAAATGCAACTTTCATTTTGCTAGAGCTTTCTCAATACATCTTGGAATCCCAAGCTTTGGATGAACTGATTAATTTGTGGAAGTTTAAACATGTATCAATTATGTCTCATGGACATAGAGAGTGACAACATGCAGAAATTCAGCTTTAGATTGACCCTTAGATTGAACAAATATTTACATGTGTGAACGTGGTTTTAGTGAACCTCACTGCATAGTTGCAAAAATATTGATATTGAAAAAATCTGCAAAACATTCACTGTCAACATGTCATTTGTTTTCCAACAACATACACAAATGGAAACTAATAATACTATTTTATAATAATGCATGTTTTTTACAGGCGCCTTTCAAAGCAAGTAGCAATCAAGCACCATACAA